>KN831775.1:495688-562377 GCA_000827355.1 Hebeloma cylindrosporum | reverse complement strand
CGCTTCTATTCCGAAAGGTGACAGGCTCTCACGATGTGAACCATGCATCTTCGGGAAGCAGGCACGATCTCCTGCGCCCTCCTCCTCTACTCCTCGTACCACCAACCTTCTCGAACTCATTCACGTCGATATTTGTGGACCGTTCCCTGTGGCAACACCACACGGAAAGTACTACTTCGCTCTCTTCCTCGATGACGCGTCAAGCGTTTGCAACTTGCATAATCTCGCGGATAGGTCTCAGGTACGCGATGCGTGGCGCATAGTCAAGGCCAAATGGGAGAAGAAGACTGGGAAAGAGGTGTTAAGGGTTCGTTTCGATGGCGCAGGGGAGCTAGGTGGATGCTTGGAGTTCTTGGATGAGTTGGCACTACAGGGCATTGAGGTTGAGGTCGTGGCCACCCACGAACACTGGAAGAACGGCCGCATCGAACGACTCATGCGCACCATTCAAGGAAAAATCAAGGCGATGCTCGTAGCTGCCCAATTGCCCCTAACATATTAGGGAGAAGCTGCCCTGACCGCCGCGTACCTGAACAATCTCACCATCACCAATACTCTTCCCAACAATATCACTCCTTTTGAGGCATTCTACGGCCGAACACCCAACGTTTCACATCTTCGCGTCTGGGGAGTACGATGCTTCGCCTTCGTCCCTGAGGAATAGCAGGTGAAGCTTGGGGGAAAGTCTCGTGAATGCGTTTTCATGGGCTATCCTCCTGGCCAACGAGGATATCGTGTTCGTTCTCTGGCAACAAATCATTTTTTCACTTCCGGCAGTGTCGTCTTTGACAAAAATATTCCTTACAATGCAATTCATTCTGCCCCTTCTTCCGCAACAGATTACTCCACCCTACCCTTTTCGTCATCCAATAATTCTCTGCCACCTCCATCCTCCACTCCTGCACCAGATCGTGAATCTCTTCCATCTCTGACTCCTGCAGCAGATCCTGAGTCTCGTCCTTCATCGCCTTCTGCTGAAGAAACTCCGCCTCTTCCATCCACTCCCCCACGCGGTCGCCTCTTAACAGTGCCGCAAACGCCAAAACCGGTTCGCGTACGCTCTCCATCGACACGAACACGTAAACCTACAGAAGAAGGACAAGAACTCATTCGCGCACTAGAAGCTCAAAAACAACATCTCACAAAAGTCAGGGAATCTGCAGCGCTTAGGAATGCTGGACGGACGATGGAGGAACCAGTATCAGGCGAGGGGGTGATGGGAATAGAGGAAGATATTGAGGAGGATGCCGATGAAAATCCTTTCGTGTCTTATTTATCGTCGGCTTCACTGAACGTCGAGGACTACATGGAGAGGGACCACGATGCGTTTTTCGAAACTGCATTGCTATCCATTCGAAGCGACATACGTAGGAATCCCAACACTCCAGGATACGACATGAAGATTCCGCCTGCTACTCACTGGGAAGCAATGGCACGGCACGATGCGGAGGTGTGGAAGAAGGTGGAGGAGAAGGGGTTGGCGTTGCTGAGAGACATGGGGGTGTATGAGGAGGTAGAGGAACTACCGGAGGGAAGGAAAGCCATCGGATGTCGCTGGGTCTACGAATTCAAGCTACACGAATCTGGTGAACCACCCACAGCAAAAGCTCGTCTCGTCGCCCAAGGGTTCTCTCAAATCCCTTACGTGGATTACAATGCCACATTTGCACCAGTTGCCAAATCCGTCAGCGTTCGCTTCGTCGCGGTTTATTCCGTTCTACAAGGCTGGCACCTCGACTGCTTCGACGCTACTAGGGCCTTCCTATGGGGTGACCTTGCAGCTGTCATCTATATGCGTCGGCCTCCTGGTCTTACACGGGGTTTCTGGCGACTGCTCAAATCGCTGTATGGGCTCAAACAAGCGAGCCTGATTTGGTATCGGCTCCTTCGCAAGGTTCTCGAGGCCCTTGGATTCGTCCGCTCACAGTTCGACCACGCCGTCTTCATATTCAAACATACATGGCAGTCCAAAATGGTTCATTGTCTGCTCGCCATGCACGTCGACGACGGTCTCTCTGGCTGCAATTCCAAAGACTTCCTCGCCTTCATCAAATCTGAAATCAAAAAGGCGTTCGGAATCAAGGATCTCAGACCAGTGAAGACATTTCTCGGCTCCCAATTCGAACGCGATCACGCTACGCACGAGCTATGGATTCATCAACAAATGTATATCGAATCCCTGTTGGAAGAATACAATCTGACGAATTGTAATGCTGTCCTTACTCCCCTTGATCCCAACTATCCTCTCGGAAACGACACCGACGTCTATCCCGAGGTTGAAAACCTTACGAAATCTTATCAGTGCCTCGTCGGGTCCCTACTCTTCTTGCAAATTTGCACGCGCCCCGACATCGCCTTCGCCGTCCTCACTCTATCTCAATTCTGCTCTGCACCTCTACCTCGTCACTATGCTGCAGCTAGACGAGTTCTTCGCTATCTCAAGGGCACGAAGACTTACTGTCTTCACTACGGCGGCGTAAAGCGTGATCAACCACTTCTCGGGCTTTCCGATGCCAATTGGGCTGGAGACAAAGCTGGTCGTGCCTCGATCTCGGGCTTTGTGTGGACCATGAGTGGTGGGCCGATGAGCTGGTCTGCAAAGAAGCAAAACTGCGTTGCGCTGTCCTCCACTGAAGCCGAATATGTCGCCCTCACGCGAGCCGTTCAAGAAGGAATGTGGATTCGGCAATCACTCAACGAGCTCCATATCTCATGTCCCTCGACTCTTATCATTAAAACCGACAACAATGGCGCATTATCCTTGGCTTCCAATGATGCATCTCATGGTAAATCAAAACACATCGACATTCGTTATCACTTTATTCGCTCTCAAATCGAAAACAACGACTTCCAAATCCAACATACTCCCGGAATCATCAACACCGCCGACATATTTACAAAATCCCTTGCACGCGTCAAGTTTCAGGAGCACGTCGCCCGTCTTGGGCTTTGTACTCGCTGAGGGGGTGTGTTGAATACATGTGACTGAACGCGTCCTTTACGCGCCACTCTCCTTTTCCCCTGTTTACGTTTGTATTGTTTCGATGATCTTGTCGTCCTTTATATACATTTCATTTGCTTTCGTACCTCAGTTCTTTCTTTCCAATTCATAACTGAGGTACATTTTCTTTCTTTCATCTGTTCAGTAGCACAGACTCACACTAGCACCTAGTTCGTCCTCTCACGTCGTCTAGGTAGTTCTTTCTTTCCAATTCATAACTGAGTTCGTCCTCTCACATCGTCTAGCATTCCAACAGTTCTTTCGTTTGTGTACCTCGTATTTTCGTAGCATCCACATTTTCACGTTTTGGCATGCCTCGCGTCCCCAGGGCACTGTAGTAGCTTAGGGCATAGGTTTCCTACCATGTCAAGGAAACTTGTACACTATGATTTGGGCTCAGAGCAAATACAAGCTTATATTCATTTGTTATATTGTTGGTCATCAGTTCCTGTTGAACTAAACACTATTGTAGTTGATCAGTGTTCTACACTGGTAACATACTCTATTGCGCAACTTTAACACCTGATCATTGTGGGACACCTGCTGATATCAAAAAGTTCAAAAGGTGGGCGAGCAAGTTCTTCTTGGATAAGAAAGTGAGACTATATCGCCGCGCCACTGGCTCAATGCACAAATTGGTAGTCGAGAAAGAACATAGAATGTACATGTTGAAATCTGCGCATGACAGCCTAGGACATAGGGGGATTTATCCTACTACGGAACTCTTAAAGCAGAGATTCTGGTGGCCCGATGTTGAAAGGGATGTAATATGGTACATTAAAACGTGCCATTTATGCCAAGAAAGACAAAGAACATTCTTACAAGTTCCGCCTATAGAGACACACACCCCCTCGATATTCCAGACTATACATGTGGATACTATACACATGTCACCAGCTTCTAACAGTTGTAAATACATTGTTCATGGAAGAGATCATTTATCTTCCTGGGCAGAAGTGCGGGCGCTTAAAAATGAGAGCGCGGAGTGAATTGGTTGCTGGATTTTCGAACAGATCATATGTCGGTGGGGTTGTTTAGTAGAGATTGTAACAGATAATGGAGGACCCTTTAGAAAGGCAGCAATGGCTAGAGCAGAAATATGGGATTACTGGGATCACAATCTCGTCCTATAACTCACGCGCCAACGGGTTTGTAGAGAGACCTCATTGGGACATTAGACAGATGTTGTACAAACCTTGTGGAGGCAACATTTCAAAATGGTATTGGTTCTTACCTCACGTATTGTGGGCAGACCATATTTCCATTAGAAAACGCTTGGGTTCCTCGCCGTTCTTTATGATCACAGGCACGCATCCAACCATACCTTTGGACGTAGTAGAAGCAACATCGTTAGTAGAATTGCCTGACCAAGTCCTAATGGATGATGAACTAGTTGGATACAGAGCGCGAGCACTTGCAAAGCATAAAACCCATGTGGATGAAATGCGTGCTCGCGTAAGTGAAGATAAAGTAAAGCAGTTACTACGGTATGAGAAAGATCATAAAGCCGTTATTAAGGACTACAAGTTCAAATTGGGTGATCTCATACTGGTAAGAAATACCGCGATAGAGAAGAATTTGGATAAGAAAATGAAGGCCAGATATTTGGGACCTATGGTCGTGATAAGGCGAACGAAGGGTGGTTCATATGTAATAGCAGAGATGAACGGCGCGCTATGGCAGTCCAAAGTTGGGGCTTTCCATTGCATTTTCTACTATGCTCGTAAGGCTATAGAACTTCCTAAGAACATTTTGGAGTGGCTAGATATCTCAGAAGAAGGTTTAGAGAAGATCCTGAAGAAGGATAATGGTGATAAAGAATGGACTGGGGAGGACGATTTGACCTTTGGTAATATGAACCTTAGAGGTGATGAATCGGACTCAGACGATGAAGGAGTTTAATAAACTGTTTGAGATTGAAGAAGGGGAAAAAGCGGTACAAAGAGATATACTAAATGTGCTCGCGGAAAAACCCTAATCCTATCGGTGTCTACTCGACATCGTTGGCGAGCAATTCTTCAGTTTCGCGGATTTGTTGGATGCAGCGAGAGTACCAGTGTTCGTAATAACACATACGGAACATATGGTCAGCCTTGTCTTCTTGAAGTAGCGCGAGTTGGAGGGAACGGGACTTGACGCGCTCTTCACGAGAACCAGAGTTGGCGGCTTTCCACTCGCTCGCAGCCTGTTGAATCGACCGGCTGGTAGCAGCTGCTAATAAGAAAAGATTAGACTGGGTGAGAATAAGTTAATACAGACACATACCGGCTGCTTGGTCATCCAAAAGGTTGTGCTGTTGAGTCATGCACGCTTGTGAGGAGAAATAATGTGTACGATCTCAGGTTTCCCTTGGATGGACTTGAGATAGGCATGAGATTGGGTATTCACGCCTTTGATAAGAAACAACGGCATGTAACGTACCTCAGCACGAGGACGGTTCTGAGTAAAAAGTGACAAATATAACTGCGAGCAAGATGAAATATTGGAAGATAGACATACAGCGGCCTCCTTCATTGCCTGAGCAGTGCTTGCAAGAGTATTGTCGGAGCTGGACAGAGGTTCTGCGGGTCCTTCGTCATCAACAAGCATCTGCGAGCAGTGAGAGAAGGAATGGTCAGACGGGTTGCAGTGGTTACAAACCTCATCGGATCCTGGGAGCTTCTTCATCAGCTAGAAAGGCGTCGATCTGGGTGGAAGCGCTGTCCGGGACCTCCTCTTGAGAGAGATCTAAGACAGCCCCATTGGTCTTGGAAGACTGCTTGCCCTTCTTGCCCTTCTTCTCGGAAAATAGTAAACAAGGGAAAATTTTGAACAAGTAAAGCGCGCAATGAAACACACCTTGGGACCTTCTTGAGAAGGAGGGCTACCAGGAGCTGGCAAAGTGTTGGCAGCAACAGCAGGGAGGTCTCTGATTTGATGAGTGATCCCAGCGAGCTTTGCGAACTCGGGTGGCATTTGAGGACGCGGGCTCGGAGCGTTAACAATAGTCAAGAACAAGACGTGGGCCTGGTTCAGAGTGTTAACGATAGTTCTGTCGAGCGCAAGAGCCCCAATGTCGGTACAAGAAGGCAACTAATGGGGATTCTTGTTAATAAAGAGAAATGTGTGAGCATAGTGATTAGAAGACATACCATGACATTGGTAGCCTCGGCGAGCTTCCGGAGATACAAGGTACAACCCTGAGTGATCTCTTCAGGGTCGCCTCCCTCCTTAACAAATGCGGTACGTGCTCGAAGGTATGTGACGTGGCCCAGGTACGTCGTAAAGATGGTTGGAGTTGAAGACATTGTGTGTAGCGAGTTGTGGTGCAAAAACAAGAGTTGATGCTCGCAGCACTTATATAGCCTTAATTGGTGTGCGCCAGTCGCATGCTTGGGTAGTTCGGAAAAGGCAGTCACCATGGGAGTAGGGACCGCGGATGGTCTGAATTTTTCGTGTGGGGGAGATGGACAGAGAATGGTTCACAAGAGTCTGTCTCAAGCGCGCCGCGTGAATATTCACTAAGTCCAACAGCGAAAAAGACTTGGCAAAAAGCTTAAAATAGCGCCGGTCTAAATATAGTACAGGGCGGAATACGGGAATTCACATAGAAACTGGAACCCTGATCCAACCAGCGACAGATGTCATCAGCTGTTGAATAGAAAATTGCGTAGTCGATGTCTTGAGTAAAAATAGGCTCAGCCTTCTCATGCGCAATGGCCTGAAAAACGACTTAGAGCAAGTAGCCCCAAGGTGAAACGAGACGTAATTGTGCAATATAGTCCTTCTACTTCTCATCATCTTCGCGAACCATGGGAACAAGTCAATGAGAAAATTGAGGACAATGATAAGCATAAAAGTAGGCACAGAAACGATGACAATAGTCAATCGCGGCAATAGCCAAGGGAATGAAAGCAGATGCAGAGTCAGGTCTGAGTTTATCAAACACCTCTGACTAAAGAAATGTAATACGAAATCAGAAAGCAGAAGATGAAAGAAAAGAGTAGTGCTCGCACCAAGCCAGCGGTGAAATAGATCAAAGCTTGATTAGCACATTCTAATACCAATGGCAAGCACGCTACTAGCGATAAGAAGTCCTGTTGCTCAGTCTTAAGCTCAGCAAGGCGAGCAGCGAGCTCTGGATTGTCCAAGATAATAGCGGAAGAAGACATGATGTGAAAAATAAGCGCAGCGTGCTGGATTAAATATGAAGTCATGAATACAAATGTCATATAAAGGCATGACGTACTCTATTCAATCAAGTCTATCATCTAGAGGAGCCTTGAATAAGAGAAAAACCATTAAAATTCACACCAGAGTCAAGAAGTGAAACAAATGGCATTGATATAAATATGCTACAAACAAAGCTAAGATGCTATAAAACCTAAGCTAAGTAGTAATGTGGGTGACTATAAGATACAATCAAAATACGAGGTGCGCCTAATTACTCCGAGTCGTCCGGATCCATTCCATGTTGCACCAAAGAAACCCCCCGAGCAAAGAAGGAGGGCCAGACTCATCTAGCTGATCGATCTCCTCGTCGTCCAGAACTTGAGACTGGTGATCGTTGGGCATTTCTTGGGCTTCGTTGTCAATTAAGTCATCAGGATGTTTGGGAAGATCCTTGTTGTCACTGTCGAAGAGTTGGCGAGCGGACCTATTGCGTGCTCGAGGTGTTTCGTTGTCGGAGGCATAAATATTGTCATCATCATCAGGTGGAAGTGATGCAGAAATGCCGATTCCGTGGAAAGACTCGACACTGGGGGAAGGGGAGATGTCGCACTGCATGGTATCTCGAGCAAGTTGATCCTTGCCTGTAAAAGACTGTACTGCGTCGAGGAGTTGCTGGATATAGAATTGCATTTCTGGTGGTATCGGTATGTCGTGGTCGATCTTGGGGATTTCGTCGAGGATGGAGTCTAAAACTGAAAGAACGGTGTCCTCAGAGAAAATATTATGGGTCAAACCCACCTCCGATTCCTCGCCCGCCAAATGATAGAGCTGTGTGATGAATTCGTCTGTGAGCCAGTCGTATTGGTTGAAATTGACTTGCGCGAGTGCTGCATTGGCATTGGCCATGTTACAGAGGTCGTTCATACGGTCGAGAAGTTGACAAAGATCTATAAAAACACAAGTCAGTGAGCAGTCAATAAAAGAGAGAAATAGAATTCCTACAAGTCAGAGAATCTTGTCCATGCGCGAAAGCAGCCTCAGCATGATTTTGACGTTCCTCCGGTGATTCCTGGTATGAGCAACGGCTGTGCTTGATAGACATGCAAACATTGCACTTGACGCCCCAGGCACGCCAAGTACACTCGGAGGTACGACCTGACAGGAAACAATTACGACAAGCATGATTTGGCTAGAAAAATATAAGTTAGCTGAGGAAAAATATAAAACTAGTATTGGGAACTTACCGAGGGCACACCATGACAAAGATTCCGGATTTCCTCTGGAGTGAACAACCGAGGGAGGGCTGGACTGATCTGGGAGAAGCCCGCCGTTGATGCTCTTGGCGCACAGCGAGCAGAGCTTCCCGAGCCATAACCTTGCTACCATGCTCGGTGACTCGTCCAACACCCTGGTTAGGAATTGATGACCAGTCTACAAAATGTAAAGTCAGTCCAAAGAGATACAGACTAAATATAAAGGGGGACATACCTCCAGTACGAAGGTGCTTAGCGCGCTGCGAGGACAAAGAAGGATCCTCCTCTTCAGGAGAATGCGAGCGAGATTACGGAAGGGGCCGCCTCTCGGAGTGTCGAGCTGAACTCCGCGACATGTCCATGGTGTTCTGGCAGAATGGGAACCCAAACCGGTTCGATAGGGACCTCGAAGTCCGAAGAGAGATGTTGAGAGGCTGTCCCAGGTGAAATCCACTTGCCAGCACAGAAAATAGACTCAGAAAATAGACTGTTGGTCGTGCTGGGACAGAGTATCGAACATCATCTGATGCCAATGTCGGAACTTGTGGATAAAAAGGGGCAAACAATCTTGATAGCCCGCGATGTTGACGATAGTATTGAACTGGATCTACAAAAAGCACGGGAAATCAAGCTAGAGTTAGCATAATCACGAAGAGGGAACTAAAAAGAGCGTGCACCATAAGAGTACCCTGAGCGTTCAGAGTAGCAATAACAGAGGCACGGCTATCCAACTTTGTCTAACGTCACCTGTGCTGAGGTGATTAAAGAGCCTAAGGTTGGGTTGGGGTCAGCGAAGCTGACTCAGAAACAAGCACGATTGAGCCGCAGGTGGGCGGGATCATCGTGAAGTGTCTAAGCTCTTAAATCACAAATAGCATGAAGGTGTGAGGCAGATATATAATTGCCAATAAAGAGAGATTTGGCATATGGAGACTTTAATATAAGTAAAGGTAGATTACTTTGGAATGAAGTAAAGACAAGCTACTAGGATCAATGAGTTTAGTAAGAGGGCAGGCCTGGAAAGGATGTATAATGAGTAAATGGTGGAATGCAGATATAGGAACGAGGTGTAAATGAAATTAGTGGCAGGGCTCAGAGAGGAGGAAGGAGTGAGGTGGTGATGAATTGGTAAAAGAGGTGATAGTATGAAGGGTCGGTGGGTGGGAAAAAGAAGGTGAAAGGTTGACTAGAGAATGTGTAGTAGCAGGGGCGGCAGGTAGCAGTGCGATGAGAATGAGAAAGGTGTGATTTCGCACGGCTACACTTGCCGCTCAGTTGGACGCTGCGACCAGCTTCTCCCGGCTTTGCTTAGGGATTGCCGGTAGCTTGGCTAATTCCATGGCACTCGGAATAGACATAAAACAGAGGAGTGCAAGAATTGCTGGATGAAGGAACTCCAATAAATCGACGACCGGCCATGACAAACGATCAGGCTCGGGAGTTGGCGAGAATTGGCATTGGCGTTTTGGCATAGATGCAAGTGCGGCGGGGGTTGATTGACGAAGGAGAGTGAGGAACTTGGAGAAACTTTCACGAGCACACTAGCATCCTTATATATGTCAGAGAACAATGGCACATCACGCAGAGCTTGAGTCTATTCAAGAAAGGTTGAGCTTGACATATAGAAAGCTTGAACATGTTGCGAGCAAGCTTAATGTGTAATTTACCTTGCCCCACATACTCCAGGTGGAGTCCAGCAGGTTTAGAAAAATCTAGTGGACTCCACCTGAACTCCATCTGAAGTATAATTAAATAGCTATATTATTAGTGAATAATATGGAGTCCACCTGGACTTCATGAGAAATTCAGATGAAGTTCACCAGGAATCCACTTGAAATTCACCAAAATTGAGTAATGATGCCAAATTTTGGGGCTATTATTAGAATTGTAATATATTTAATAATTCCCACTCATTTACTATTTATTTCACATTCTACACTGTCATTGGCTTTCAATTATATTGTTACCAGATATCACATGATATATTCTATATATAGCACTACATCACCTTGGGAATTCTTTATTTTCTCTCTCTTTGGATCCTCAAGTGTATCTCAGTTTGTGGGCCTCTGCCCTTTATCTCTATTTTAATATATTCACTTTAATATATTGATCTTTGGATCCTTCAGACAGTTCTATATATATATATTTATTTGCAAATTACACATTAGATGAATAAAAGCACATAGAATTTGGAGGCACTGACTCTAGATAAACTTTAGATAGATTTAATCATGCTATTTCTTTAGTATACCAGCTTGAGGAATCCAGGTAGTTTAGATAGTTCAAGTGAACTCCACCTGGAGATCAACTGGACTCCTTCTGGAGTTCACACATAAATTTGGCTGTGTTCACACCAAAAATATGTACATAAAATGCAGATGGAGTCCAGTGAATCAGTCCAGTTAATCACCTGAACTCCACTGGAGTCCATCTGAAAAACGTGGGGCAGTGTAAATCCTCAAGCTTAATCAACCAGCAAGAAGTTTAATTAGTGTTGTCCAAAAATAGAGCACATCGATGACATCATGCACACTGTGATTGATGACATCACACAATGGTCACGCATGCTAGCACAATCTAGAACGGAGTTTGCTGAAGCATCAATGGACATCACCAAATATCAGTGATCCTGGCGGACTTAGCTGCAAAACTTCGAGTTGAAGTTTAAGCGAGCACATGCAATGTATAACTGCGGACAGTCAGGAGTTCATGTGGGGGAGATGATAAGGGTCGTACCATTTCAGCCATGAAACTTTGCGATTTAATACTAATTATCAATGATCCTACACTACAACTAAGGAGTTAACATGAGGATCATTAGTGAGACCCAGGCTAGTTGATCAGAGTGAAAGTGCACATTCATACCATACAAAATGACCTACGTGAGCACCGAAGGAACTTGCCCATGGCTTAGAACGAAGTCCGAGCTTGTATACTTAGCGCGCGAGCATCTCACAGCGTCATAACATCTTAAGTCCCACTAAATAATGAAGTGCGGCCGCGTTGACTAGTAACTACAAAGCATACTAATGGGTGTTACAACATACGTGCACATAACTAAAGGGAATGGGGGATAAACTCGACGCGCGCGAGCAATGGCTGCAGACCCTGTAAAATGGGGTGCGCCTGTCCAGAACAGAAAGAAACCAAGATCCGAAGTTTTACTAAAGACCTACGACGAGACACGGTGGTGGTGGTGGTGGTGGTGGTGGTCATCGTCAATGTCACGTGGCATCCTCGTTTGGTGTTTGGCCCATGGTGGGCATTCATGAGGGAACAGCGGAGAGGAAGGGTGGTGGTGGTGAGGAGGGAAGGGGGGGTGTTTGGCAATGCCAGTGAAAGCCGTTGCCAAACAAACTGTATAATTAGTCATCAAAATAGATTTAATTAATTAAAAATTGAATACATGCTCCTACAATCAGATTCTGGTCGGATTCCATTCCTGCGCATTCTGGGGAACATTCCGGTGTCAATTCCAGAATGCACCAATTCCACCAGAATGAGAAAACCCTGGAATAAAAAAAACAGCAGGTCCCACTGCCATTTTTTATTCCACCAAATTCCACCGGAATGACCAGATTCTGGCAGGAATAGGTGGGGAACTGATAAGACCTCGTTTACGACTGCAATATAATTTTATCACACATACTCAAGAGCAGGCAACGCAAACTGAAACATATGTGTGCTTAGAGGATGGGACCTCCACAGGTGAACGCAGTATTGTACCATGAGATTCATCGCTGTGATCCAGAGTGCTGAGCATTGATTAGACAAATAAATCAGAGAAAGAGGAAATTACGATACCCAAAGGATAATTTATGCCCAATAGTGTGCTTGCTATCTTTCATACTGAGGAAAAGTTGAGGGACATTCAAGCAAGGCATAAAATCACATATGCCACAGAGAATGCATCCAACTGATCAAAATCAGATGACTCTGGGGCAGGGCATCGGACCTGTTTCGGCGTGCTGGAGGATAACTGGGGAATTGAGGCAATTAATTTCACTCATCAATGAGAGAGAACAAAAAACAGAGAAACTTACATATCTTCCAGGATGTTGTCTGGCAAATTGGACCCACTTTCAGACCCTGAGAGATCCTCTGGTGAAGGTGAAGGAGAAAGATTGTAAAAGAGAAAGAAATTGAGAACATTAGTCATAAAGGACAACATCACGCACGCATTAGGAGAGCTAGGCTCACTGCTGCATGGCATAACCGTTTAGCGCCCAATTCACCAGAGACCATGGGCATGAGCAAAATTAAACCTGGCAACTTTCTTGGGAGACATTGAAAAATGATGATAGTTAGAACTTTGGGGATAAAATTTGAGTTGTGTGTTCTCATGCAACATACTCAGTTTAAATACCATTGGGTGCTTTTTCTATTTGGTTGAGTTTTGATAGAGAAGGAGTGCCACAGAAGCATGAAGTCAGATCTGACTTGTCCAGGAAGCTATATGATGTGCCTTGAAGGCACCTGTCACATGTTGCATGCAAAATTTGATTTAGATATACACAACTTATATGCAATTGAATCCTAACTATTTAGCAGATCAGCCTATACACAGCCTATCTATCGCAATACTTATCACCTTTGCATTACAGATATTGAAAAAACTCACTCATGCAGGACAGGAATCAAAACAAAGAGACAGTTTCTAAGGATGAACAAGGAAAATGGTTGATTTCTAAAACCCAGGGCCCATAACCAGTTGAAGTCCTAGATGAATACAAATGAGTCTAGAAATGAAATGATAAGCCCACAATCTCTGAAGAATGAAAGTAACTGTACCTCAATGCAAAAAAGAGAGAGTGTGAGGTACAAAAAGACAAAGTGAAGCTATTTAACTAAAAAGAAACAGGGGCTTCACCCCTAGGGATTATGGCTGTTGATCTGAGGAAATAATCCCCAAAAAACTTTTACTAGTGCCCCGAAAACTTTAGCTGCCCCGGAAATATTTTGACTCCCCATATTCATATTGTCATGCTCCGAAGCACTATGTACCTGCTGCAAATATTTTTCTTGCTGCCCGCAGATTCTTAATCTACCCCGTAAATCTTTTTGTCGCCCCCGAAAATTTAGCCTTGTCCCCACGAATCTGTTTCTTACCCCCGCAAATTTATTCTTGCCTCCGCAAATCTTTTTGTCTCCCCATAAACTTATTTACTCCCCCTGAAATAATTTGTTAGTGCCCGAAACTTTTATCTTGTTGGGCACGGATTTCTGGTTGATGTCCATTCTAGGCATGCCGGACTGCCATGATTAGGTAATTGATCCAGTGTTGGCGGCTTCGGCACGCCAGGCCGAGTTGAAGTAAAGTAAGATAACAGAGAGCTCTTTGGGAGCTTTTGGTAAGGGAGCTTGGCTTGATCAAGTCAAAGTTAGTTGAACAACTTGGCATAAGCGGTACCATAACACCCATATCACTAAAATTCCAACTATGTTACATTCTACTTTTCTACTTAGTTGTTACCAATATCTGAAGGTCAAACAAGTTACTGTATGACCAAGCTCAGCTAGATTACTGCAGAGGGTTTGAAACTCCGCATAGCATGTGGAACCTGCCAAGGCTGGATCAATCATGTAAGCACGGCAGTCTGGCATGCCCTAAAATGGACATCAACCAGAAATCTGCGCTTGGCAAGATAAAAGTTTTGGGCACTAACGAATTATTTCGGGGCAAGTAAATAAGTTTGCAGGGAGACAAAAGATTTGTGGAGGAAAGAATAAATTTTCGGGGGTAAGAAAAAGATTTGCGGGGACAAGGCTAAATTTTTGGGGGCAACAAAAAGATTTACGGGGTAGATTAAGAATCTGCGGGCAGCAAGGAAAATATTTGCAGCAGGTATATAGTGCTTCAGAGCATGACAATATGAATATGGGGAGTCACAATATTTCCGGGGCAGCTAAAGTTTTCGGGGCACTACTAAAAGTTTTTCAGGGATTATTTCCTCAGATCAACAGCCATAAGGGATTGTCACAGGTAACCCTGGGATTTTCCCAGCCAACCCACACCCCTACCCATGGAAACCTGCACCCGCGACCAGGGGTACGGGTTTTGGCAGTTACGGGTATGGGTTTGTGGAAAACCCACGGGTTTGATCATTTTCTGCGGGTTTTTCATCTTTTTTTGTTTAAAACCAGCTTGCGTTCATTTTTTGGCGGTTTTTCAACGGTGAACATTACTGTAATATACCCTGCTACTGTTATCCATTCTTAAATGAGATGAAACTAAGCTTAAAAGGCCCCCCAAAAAATATTTAACCCCCCAAAAACACGAAATTTGGTACATAGATACATGTGGCATTATGTTTTCATAAAAATTACTATATTTCCTAAATAAATTTGGAGGTTCAAGGCGTAGTATTATTCATTTTTTCTGTACCAAACGAACCCCTGACCCACCCTGGGGGTACGGGTTTTTTGAGGGTACGAGTTCCCAACCTGTACCCGTACCCCAGCCCAGCCCGTGACATTTACCCATGGGTTTGGCCAACCCGTGACAATCCCTATTCACCACGAGATGTCCGTGCATGAAATCAAAGAAGTGAAGAAGATGAATTGTCCATATGGGCGCTTGATGAAGTCACGCGACAAGTCCAACACCACCTGCATGACATATCCCAATTTTGTGCCTCTTCCCAAAACCTGTTACCTTCCCCTACACCATTTTTTGTTAGAGTGCACGTGCAACAATTCAGAGGGATCCGTGCAGAATTGCGGGAGAAACCAAATGAGGGGGGAACATTAGTGTAGGACAAAAGCGCGAAGAAACGGAGAAGATACCATAAAATAGATCAGTGTATTAATATTGTATTTCATCCACTTGGTAATGCAGTGGGTACAGGCTACCATTTAGTGAAACATTACATTGTATTCTTACATCCTGTCTAAAGGTCGAATACTCAATAACCGCATTGCAGCGGCCAACACCTCCCTCGCACACTCATACAAATACATCTTTGCCCTCGCCTTCTCCAGGTCCTCCTCCCCTTTCACAATAACCACATCCCACGCACTCGAAATCGCGTGTGCGAGTCGGAATGCGAACGTCACGACCCCGCTGGGCTCGTGTGTCTTCAGGGCGACCTTGACAACGTCAGGGTAGGTGCCAAGCAGGAATGCTATGTCACGCGCGTGCGAGTATTGTGCGAGCGTAGATGTGTCGATTTCAGAGGCGGGTGGCAGGGGCATAAGGTGTGGGTTTTTCCGTCCGATGGAAGCGAGTCGGACGTGTGCGTATTGGAGGTATGGGCCGGTATCGCCTTCGAAGGACTTCATTCGGTCCCAATTGAATGTGTAGTTATTGATCCTATTGAAAAAAAGTCTTGAATATAATGTCCCTAGGCAAGAAAAAAAGGAAAAGCTTACCGCTTAGCGGCCATGTCCTGGATCTTCACGCCCGTGATTCCGATCTCCAGACTTGTCATGGTGGGATCTTCGACAGCGGCGTACTTGTCCTCGTTCTTCTGCATCTGCTCGTGCATGACATTCCCCGCCTCTTTGATGATCTCGTTCAGGAAGACGACCGTACCCTTTCGCGTGCTCATTCCTTGGACCAGACCATAGTTGACGTGAACGAGATTTTTCGCCCATGGGAAGCCCATGAGTTCGAGGACCTTGAAAAATTGGGCGAGATGCAGGTCTTGCTGCGAGGAAACGACATAAATCATTTTGTCGAATTTGTACTGTTCGTACCGCTCAATAGCACCACCGATATCGCGGGTAAGATAGATAGAGGTTCCGTCTGGGACACGCTGGGCATGAATATAGGTCGAAGGGGAGAAAGAAGAAGCGCGACGTACCCTTCTTTCGAACAACGGCATTTCCTAGTTTCCACTTTTCCAACTCTACTCTCTTTGCGCCATCGGAATCGGAGATGAGGCCCATCTCCTCCAGCTTTGTGAGAGCGCCATCCATTGCCTCCTTCCCTACCTTGCTCTCACCCGTGTAGACATCGAATTTGACGTTCAGTCGCTCGTACTCCTCCTCGTATTTCTTGACACTCATCTCCCGCCATACCCTCCAGTTCTTCAGCGCGTCTTCGTCACCATCTTCCATGCGCTTAAACCACTTTGCGGCTTCGACCTTGACTTGGGGATCGAGCTCGGCGTCCCTGTTGACTTTAACGTACACGTCAAAGAGATGTTTGATAGCATCCTTTTCCAGGGCTTCTTGCGAGCCATACTTCTCGTATCCGGTGGCAATCATACCAAACTGAAAGGCGAACAGTTAGATGATTTATGGTGATAAAAAAACGCGAGTACCTGGGTTCCCCAGTCACCAAGGTAGTTCATGCTGATAACCTCCCACCCGGAGGCCTTGTACAAATTTGAGAGGAACGCGCCGATGATGGTACTCCTCAGATGACCGACATGGAATGACTTTGCAATGTTGGGCGAGGAATATTCGATGATAACTTTCTTCCCTTTTCCAGACTCATTTGAACCGTATTCAGGTAGCTTGGAGGGTGTGTTATGGGTAAGAGAGTCGACTTGGTTAAGGACCTCGCGAATCATGTTGGTTGTATTTACGCGTAAGTGGAGGAAAGACTTGTCAAGGACGACGGATTCGATCCATTCGTTGGGTTGGAACTAGGAGACGTTGGCGATTTAAATGATTGATAACTGATGATCTACGTACATCGGTGACGACCTTGTCGGCGAGTTCATTAATCTTTCCGGGAAGCCTGTATCGGGGTAGCGCCACCGTGAAATCCTCTCCCTTTTTCCCATAGTCGACGCCGGTGAAGGCTTGCTCTAGAGTGAGAGGAAGTGTATCCGAGAGACGTTTGGCGATGGCTATGCGAAATGAGTCAAGGACAGCCCTGGACGGTTCTGTCTGGGACACGACGGGCAATGTGGGCATGGACATGGCTCCTAGTCGCGTCGTCAACGACCTAGATGAATATAAAAACCGAAGACAAGCCAGATTGAGTCACGGCCACTTTTTTTGCGGATCGATCGGTGCAATGAAATTGGTGCAAAAGAGGAAATAAATTCCCACAGCCACGGGTAAGCGCTCGGAAAGGGCGTGGCACTTGCACACAGCTACCACCGTGATGGACTCCCTGGACGACATTCAACGCCATGCTGTATTGCAGCTGCGAGAGCTCATAAACGGCGCCGACGAAGACGTTGCCGTCAGCGTTTTGAGCAGTGTGGAATGGGATGTCCAGGTATGTCTTCACTGCTCAAATCTATTTTGTCGGGGTTCCATTTATTATTTCTCCAGAGAGCAGCGGAGCTCATTTTTGGAACCTCGATTTCCGCCAATCCGCCAATACCTTCACGAACGCCCGATGTTCAGCCGTTTGAGATCGACGACTCGCAACAGGGCGAGTTTGCGGCTCCCCGACATCTCGTACGCCGCACTGTACTCATGTCTGTAGCATGCTAACACGTTCTCACAGGCCCCACCTTCCTATTCACTGCTCCGCCCCGTTTGGTCTATTCTAGCTTTCCCAATTCACATTCTCTCCAGTGTCTTCCGATTTATCTTTGGAGTCCTTCGGATCCCCTTCCCCCAGTTCCGTTTCACAAGTCTCAATTTTTATCGACCCCTGCGCCCTCGGACATCAACAAGAGGAGGTCCCGATAGATGGTTAAGGGAACTGGAAGAAGAAACAGGCGCTATCTCAATCAGTCGTTCCAATTTACCCCGAGGAACCACATCATCAGTGACCACTGACCCACAATCCTCATTAACAGCAAGATCATCCAACACCGCTGGACCCACTGAAGATGGAAGGAAGCTTCTGCCAGATTTTACTATCTGCTCATACGAGGAGATGCTTCGAACGTGCCAACGTGAAGCCAAGATAGGCTGCGTCATTCTCGTTAGTGAAGAGCACGATGATGTTCCGGCATTCAAACGGTAAGACCTCCTCTAAATCGAAGGTTAATTTCCAATTCAACCAACCTTTTCCGACAGGACAACCCTCACTGATCCCACCTTCGTCAAGAAGCTCTACGACAACAATATCATTGTCTGGGGAGGCGATGTCAGGGATCAAGAGGCCTGGAGTGGTCAGTTCCCTTGTATTTGAATTTTTCTCCTATTTATCTTCTCCGCAGCATCAGAAAAGCTTCAAGCTACGACCTACCCCTTCGTTGCCTTCCTGGCACTCCAACCCCGACGCAATCCTTCATCCTCTTCGCGAACTTCACCCCCTAGCCTCACAGTTCTCTCAAGACATCAAGGCAAAAGTACCCCATCATCGGGCCCGACGTCTGCAACCACTCTCATAGAACACCTGGAACGCCAGCTGCTACCGCGAGTATCCCCCTTCCTCGACCGTATCATCGCCGCCGAACGGGAGCGCTCACGCGACCGCCACCTCCGCGAGGAACAAGACCGCGCCTTCCAAAATGCAGCACGGCGGGACAAAGAGCGCATCGAGGCAAAAATGGCCGAGGAGCGCGCCCGGTTAGAAGCGAAGCGTATGGAAGAAGAGGAGGCACGACTAGCATCGCAGAGAAAGGCCAGAGAGGTTGAAATCGCGCGCCAAAAAGAGAGCAACAGAATGGAATGGAGGAGGTGGACAAGATCTGCCATTATCCAACCTTCGTCTAGCTCTGGTGCATCCAGCTCTGGGCCATTGAGGATCGCCATCCGACTCCCCACTGGGAGTCGCGTGGTTCGCAGCTTTTCGCAGAATGCCACATTGACTTCGCTCTACGCCTTCGTCGACTCGCAATTCATTCCCCCTCAATTCGACCCGGCTGACGATCCCACCTCGTTGCCAGACCTGGCAGGAGTGGGTGAAAATGCGCTGGAGAGCCATATATCGAAAGCGGGTCCGGCGGAAGAGTATTGGGGTTTCCGAATCGCGTTGGCTTATCCACGGATGGAGATCCCATGGAAGCAAAGGACTAAACTCTTGGATATCACTCACTTAAAGGGAGGCGGACAGGTTGTGGTCGAGACTATTGAAGGTAGACGGACCCCGGTGCAGAATGGAAACACAGATACAGAGGACAGCGAGTAGATAGCACCTAATCTCCAGTTCACTATACTACATGGAATTCATTTAAGCGATGAATGGCGAAGTAAGAGGCAGGTATGAACGCCACGTTCATTGACTGAGAATAGTGCGCACAAATGACTCGTAGTTGACGTTTCCGTCACTGTTCATGCATCAGCTGATGGTTAGAAGTAGGATGGACCTGAATACTTACGCTCCAATCTGTACTCCTTTTAGCAGCTCATCGACCTCTTCATCTGTCATCTTCTCCCCAAGCTGGGTCAGAACGTATCTCAGCTCTCCAGCACCGATAAAACCATTTCCCTCCTTGTCGAACACTTGGAATCCACGAATGAATTCCTCTGCTCGCGGATGAGTTTGGGTTCAACAAGGAAGATGAGAACGACGCGTACCAGGTGTTCCAGCAGGTTTGAAACCATCAGGGCGATTTAGGATAGTAAGGAAGGTTTTATAATCAACTGTCGTTTCGAGTTAGCTCGTAGGGCAAAAAGGGAGGAACGGACGCGTACCATCGCGTGGGGCGGAGGCGACGATCTCGGCAACTTCAGTCTGAGTAGGGTTCTGTCCAAGAGCGCGTAGGAGATCCCCAAGAGTCTCCCTTGGGACCGTGCCTTTCCCTCGTTTATCGAAAAGGGCGAATGCCTCCTTGTACTCTGAGATAGTTGGTCAGAAATCGGCACATCTCGAAGCCAAATAGAAAAGATTAGACCTGCGTTGTCACTCTGCAATAACAGCAATAAGTGGATGTAGCAGAATAATAAGCAGTCTGAACTCACCATGGTATTCGCGATGGAGAGGAGTCAAAGATACAGAGAATGCCAATAGCGGCACTATTTGTATTTATTATCTCATCCAAATCAGTTCAGCCTCGACGTCGATGGTATGTCCCCCTTGTTCTCTCTAAACATGCAAAGACATTTGCCTAGACTATCCTCCAACTCAGGATATTGATCCCCTTTCCGACACAGTTCCCCCCCGCTACGCCATCGAGTCCGATGAAGAAGAGGACGAGGACAACCCGCTTCGCGTCAAACCATCTGCCAGTGACGTGGCCCCAAAGATCGAGGTCAAAATTCTCGGAAATATCGCCACAGGCAGCAACCTCGTAATAGCATCGGGGGATGCAGGCAAAATATGGGCGAAGGGCGCTAATTTAGGTGAACAAACAGCCACAGTAGCCGTCAATGGTGTACAGGTGCTACCGTTCTTTCCTCGTCACCTAAACACTTGGCTGATAAGGACAAGATTGGCTTGGTCTTCAACCCCTCATGGACTGAAGCAACCGTGATCATCTCAGAGGTACTTTCTCGCTTGCCCATCTACGCAATGCATCCATACGCCAAAGCCATCCTCGATGCATTGAAACCCTCAAGGTTCTTTCTATATTTTTCTCCCTATTTCTTCACATTCAGCTGAATCAACTCCAGAGTCGCACTGCTTGACTCTTACCCAGTCCCAACGTACGCAACGGACGTGCCCATAAATTTCCACCAAGCTCCTTTACGTTTTCTCTCCATATCCGGAGACGCCCATTTTTTGGTACGTTCATGTCCTATGACGCGATCCCAAATGAACTAACCAACTTTTTTTGTGCAGGAAAAGGATGCAAAGCTATTCGCTCCGCCAAACCTTCTACAGTCCACCTCCGCGTCCTTCCTGTCTATACTCAACATTAGCGAAAGTAATGGGACGGTAATCCTCATTCCGTCGCCACATATACCCCAACCCGCCCCAAGGCAAATTGCTCCATCCAATATCTCTCACCTCACATACGACGACGATGTCGAATGGGATTCCCAACTCATTAACAAGGCCCAAAATTTGTTGTTCCAGTCCATTGGCGAAGAGACGAAGCAAACCTGGGTACCGCTAGCTAATCAAACGAAAGACAAGCTTCCAAAGCGGAACACAGAAATCGGAGAGGGAGGCATGTATATTTAGTTTCTAGACCAAGAAAATTCACCAGCGGTCATTGAAGAAATTAACATGATTATTTATACTGGGTATGTATGAGTAAATACATATGTAACGACCAAGAAAATCCGAAACCACCTATTACCTGACAGGGAACGCACCCGGGACAGTCTGTCGTCTTCTCTCAGGATGATGGAAGTACGTCCCATATCTCGAAAGCCTAGACAACGGCTGAGCAGGGCTCGGAGATGCAGGCGAAGAAGCCGTCTCTTCATTGATCATCGACTCAGTCACCGACTGCTCAAGCCCGTTCTCCGTTCCATAGTCCTGCTCCTCGCTATCATCATCTTCCTCCTCCTCTAACCAATCATGATCAGGCAACATGATTACCCCAGATGCATGATCATAGCTCATCCGATGGCTGAGCGTCTGCGAGCCGTTTCGCCGCATCTCAGGTCTGACATCCTGCCATGGATCAATAACAGCTGTTGGATCGACTTGTGCACCAGCGGTCGGTGCCTCGCGGCTAGACGGTCCAGCCACGATGGATTCGCGCCGACCGTCTTGCGATTGCTGTCGTCCAGGACGATTCCGCGCCACACTATAGCGTTTTCTTAGTGTCAGCACCACAGCTTGATCCCCAATATCCTTGTGAGGTCGCGTCCCATTACGATCACTATTTACGAGGGTCTGGCCTTTCTTCAATGGCAGCCAAGGTTCAGGCAACACCCCATTCAAAGCAGGATGCCCATAACGGCGCTTTCCGGTGCTTTTGACCACGTCAGTCCAGGATCATGTATCATAAATAAGCACACACTTCAGCACTCCACTATACCAGTTCGCCATTGGGGGTTGTGACTGAGGAATGAAGACCATTAGCTGGGAGTAACTGAGTTTATAGAGACGACGTACATAATCCGTACGTTCATCTTCAGGAGCCACATAGAGTGTGTCATCATTCTGCGCATATCGTCTCCGGTTCAGATTACTAAAGTAAGAGGAGAGTAGTCAGATTTGATGAAATAAAAAATTCGAAAGACCTACCTCTGGGACCACGTTACCGGATGCCCAGCTCTCAACCGAAGGACATCAGCTGTCTCCTCTCCCCGCTGCACCTCAAACACCGAGCTCAACGCAACGTATTTGCTCAGTGGCTTGAGCGATTTGTCGACATACCAGGACCAAGCAACGGTCCCAGCCAAGAGGGGGAGGAGGAGAAAAGACAAGATATAGGATTTCCTCAGCGTGAAAATGCCGATCATAAAGAGGAGGAATATGACAACGCCCCAGATCAGACGAATGAAAGTGATCGGCCAGGCCTGTCCCTGAGATTCATAGGGCTTGTAGAATACTGAAGATCGATCGATCCATTAATTACGGAAAATTCAAGAGGTGGGTACTGACCAAATAGAAGTTTGTACTTATAAACAACGTAGCCAACCCCAAAGTAAATCGCACCAAAGATGACGATGAGGGGTTGGACAACGCTATACAGCATTGTGATAACAAACATCAGGATAGCTTGCGGGTAAACGACTCCATAATTGATCATCGGAGGGGCATTGAGCTCCGCATAATCTGTAAACAACAGATACATGCATGAATTCACGGTCCAAGATGAAGAGAATTAAGTAAGTACCCCGTGGTGTGCGCGTGTAGAAAGCACGATAGAAGAAGCGGGGGATAATGACGCCCAAGTTGAGGAGTTGCAAGGGCATGATTCCAATTCCTGTATAGTGATATAAACTAACAATTGGTGGCGCCGACCATGTAAGGAAATATCGAACCTTGCAAAATCACATATGACAGGAAAAAGTGCCTTAAGGCGGGATTAGCTGGTGGGAAAATTGGTAGAAAAAAGTGTTAGTTACCTCGCGCGACCAGCTTGAAGGGATAAGGCTAATTTTTCGGGGACCTTGGCTGGTGATTCCGCAAGGTCTCGAACAAGCTGCCAATATGTTGTTGCAAGAAGGAAAATGAAGACCACGTTGATAAGAAGGAACAGGAAATATCTTTTCAAAACAATGAACAATCTTCTAATCCAGGGAATGGAAAACGCACTTCTTGAGCAAAGAAAACTCGACCCAACTTCTGGCCCTATATCCTTGGACATATGTCAACGCTATAGGGTTGCGTTAGATATTAAGATAGAAAAAAGGAAGGCTAGTTGAATCTTACCTTCGAGCATGAAAGGCAAGAACGCATTCAAAGTAATCATAGCCATACTGGGCAAGGAATTTTGCACGATGGCCCTGATTTGATCATTCGAGTCAATGAGCCTCCCCAACCAGGGCATGGCCTTCTTGATTTCCTCGTAACTCAATAAACTGGCAAGGGCTGTAATCGGGAAGAACCAGAAGAAGAGAAGTAAGGCCATGGTGGCCAGGACAAATACATCTCGAAACTGGATATTTGCATGTGAAGGCGCCATGTTCGACCAAACAATATCGCGCGGCTCCGGTGCAGGGTATGTGATGACTTGATTCGGATTGGGAGCATGTGCTAGTTGAACCGCGGTTTGCTACTCCCATTCAGAGGCTGAAGTAAGAGGGGAAAAAAAAAATTCTACTCACTGCGCTGGACATCTTCTCGAAGGTAACAAACGCCGCTCCAGTAGGTTTAAACTTACCCAATCGTCGCTTCTTTTTCACTTTTTCATCTGCTTCCTTGAATTGAGCTTCCAGGTACTCCAAGGCGTCCACTTTGGGTTTGAACCATCCAGGCCGAATGCTGGGCCTCTGGCGATGGGGGACAACAAGCCTGTTGTGCGTGGATTGGCCGCCTTCTATGTCCGTATCGACCAAGAGAGGAACGCCGTTACCTTCCGGGTCATATTCTTCGACGGTGCTTGGATTTCCGACGTAGCTAACCCAAGCTCTCTCCAGGGCAAGAAGGGCTGTTGTACGTTGGTCTAATAAGGTTTTCAAGGTTCCGACCTCTCTGCACACCGTGACACTCTCGACAGCCATCTCCATGTTCTCGAAATATTCGGCGAGGGGCCGTTCCCCTTGCAAATGGTTGGGAAGGTTGGTCACGAGAACCGTCCGGGCCGGGATGGAATGAACAAGTTCCAAGGAGAAGAGCTGGCGGGAGCGAATGAAACGCCTGTAGTTCTTGTATATGAAATAGAGGGCAAGACCGGTGAAAAGATAGGTGAATAAAAGGTGAACGGAAAGATATGAATTCGCGTCGCTAATGAGATCCAACCAGTCTGGGGGAATTGTGTGATTCGAAGGAGGGTCACTAAAGCTGGTAAGGCGGATAGTTGGCCAATCCTCTGAACCGTCTCCCGGCCAGTCATCGTCGTCATCAATATCCTTGTTATGCTGAACTACAATGAGTATCAAACAGAGATGGGATATGTCAAGGAGTTACCTTCCAATTTATCGGCATGAGGATTCCAATCGCGGACATGGAGCAAACGGAAAAGAGATAGAATGACATCTTGAAGAAATTGAGGAGCTACGAGCCGATATAAGGGCGCATTTCATTAAATGTTGAAGGCTACTTACTACCGCAGCATCCAGGCCGACAATCTGTAGGACAGTAAATTCCGAGGTTCTAATCGTAGGCATTATCCAGCCAAAAAATGCTTGGTGCGCGTGTGCCTCATGAGGGGAAAAGCCTGGAATGAATCAAATCAAAACCGCGCATAGTTGCTACCAGACTGGACTCACCCTTCAGTTTCGTTCTCGGAGCCAAGAGTAGAGGCCATCGGGTTCGACAGTACGAGAATAGCAGAAACGAGGTCACACCGATGGTTACTGAAATTGTGAGTTGAGTTGTGAACCAAGGACCTTCAAACTTCACTGTCTTGGAGCATGAGTACACGGAGAAAGGTCACCAGGTGATCACAAGGCTGCGGACGTACAGGTCGGGGGAGAGCCTGGAGGCAGCTTGTGGTCTCCATCGCCGTCTTCATCGCCTAGGAGAGCGACGAAGAGGGCGCCAAATATGCTGCTCGCCATGTGTTGAACGGGAGAGCTGCAATGCCGTTAAGACGGCCGACACCGCGATGTTTGGTAAGTGTGTGAAAGCCAAACAACGTCTTCTCTCTCTCTCTTTTTATGTTTTTGGTGCGGTCGATACGACCAATTTCACTCAGATGGACTCGCGCCTTTGTTTCCGCTATCCCCCATGAAGCTATCAATGTTGTGCAGAACTTTGACAAAGACCATGCGCGCTTGTTGCGTGTCGTTCAAACTCGAATCAACGAGCGCGCAAAATTACTCTCGGAGGTACATATTATCCCAAAATATTGCCGAATCATGGTGCTCATGAATGTTTAACATAGCTCTCCGAAGAAATGTCCTCTCCTGAAGATATAGCGCGTCTACGACAGCTCAAGGAATCAGAACCACTCGGAAATGCTTGGATTACCTGGGAACAAACTCGGAAGGTCCGGTCATTCTCCCTCTCTAACGTTGGAAACTCTGTCTGATAGAAACATCAGTAGCAAATGGAAGAGACTGCCCTTCTCCTTGATGACCCAGACCCGACAATGCGTTCTATGGCAGCGGACGAAATCACATCACTTTCGAATACCCTCTCCGACATCATCCAAAACACCTTCCCCTCGCTATTAGTTCCACAATCTACTACAAAACAACTATCAGCACTATTGGAACTGAAATCCGGCGTAGGAGGTTCAGAATCTAGCCTCTTTCTGTCAGATATGCTCCGCATGTACCAACGCCTGGCCAACAACGCTAGCTGGAAGTCATCAGTACTTGCCAAAAATGACACAGAAGGTGGAGGAATCAAAGACGCCATCGTCGAATTCAAGGGAGAGGGTGCTTACGACGCCCTGCGTTGGGAGAGCGGTGTACATCGCGTCCAACGCGTCCCAGCTACCGAATCCAGTGGCAGAACGCACACCAGCACAGTGGCCATTGTCGTAAGTACTTTGTGTTCTAAAAAGAAGCCATACCGATCCATTCTCAGGTTCTTCCATTGGCGGAAGAGACAGAATCCCACGACGAGGAGTTGTTTTCAATGGACGACATAAAGCTCGAAGTCATGCGTTCTCGTGGTGCCGGAGGCCAGGTAATTTCTGCCTCTCTCGCAATTTATTCCTTGAATCAATTTCCAATTTAGCACGTGAACAAAACAGAGTCCGCCGTTCGATTGACTCACATACCGACGGGGATCACAGTATCAATGCAAGACGAGCGGAGCCAACATCAGAATCGAAGGCGCGCATTCCAGGTGCTAACCTCGCGTTTAATGGACTTGAAAATCACCCGGGAAATGGAGGAGCGCCGGAGTACTCGAAGAAACTTGGTTCGTGGTGCAGATCGCAGCGAGAAAATCAGGACATACAACTATGCCCAGGTAAGCAGCCCTTTGTTATTGCAATTTGTCAAATTACTTTACCAACCTTACGGTCAGGACCGAGTAACGGACCATCGTATTGGATTGACAATGAAGAATCTCACCTCAGTGTTAGAAGGAGACGGAATCCAACTTTTCATTGATGCAGTCTCCAAGCACCATGACGAGTCTGTCATGCTAGATTTGTTGGAGGATAAAGAAACATGATTACATTTACAACAATAAACATCCGTATAATAATGAACATAGGAATTATTCAGTTCGCAGAAGCCAGTAACATAACACGCCAAGGAAAGATACTTTATTTTTTGTCAATTGTTGTACTGTGTACATTCCTGAAGTTAGATCCCAAGTCAGTTTCTAAGAATTGAAATACTGACCTGGATAACGAGGGAGTCAGGGAATGGGGTGAGGTGACCACGTTGCGTGATGTAGTGAGTCCTCTGTCCACCATGCCATTCTTCTGTGAATCGAGTGAAAGAACCAGACTGGCCAGGTCCTCGTTGAAGGCCTTTCAGGCTGAAAATGGTGCTGAGGACGTGGGGTACGGTCTACGAATTCCGATCAGACAACCGCTCGGTCAACTTGAGATGATGTCAACTCACAGATTTGAAGAACTCTGAAGTCAGTAACCTGTTCATAGAATAAGGTTACGCGATTCAATCTCTCGGATAGAATAAGCATACCCATGTTCTCCAAAGTTTACGGTTCCGTGAGTGGCATGATTCGCAACATTCGCAACCTTGGATTCCTTTCCGAAAACAGATTCCTGCGTCGGACTAGTTGTTAGAAAATGGAGAACAATCGAAGGAACTCAAGACTTACATCGCGATTCGCGTCATATATGCTTGCAAAAATGTTCTGTCCCGCCTTGACATCGATACCCCCGAGATTATCATCCTTGGCGGCGGTCCTGTAGACGCCCGCAACCTAAATGCACAAAATATCAGTACGACATCCACGATTTGTGCATGGGACAAAATTACGGGAGGATCCAAGCCTAAAACACACAATCAGTGCTATCCTTGAACCAGAAGAAGTGCATAAGACTTACGAAGCGCTTCGTAGACATAACCCATCACCTTGTCAGCGGCATCTTTCTCCTTAGATGCAACAAGTTTCACAATCTCTTCTCGCGCAGCGTGCTTGTCTGCATCGAGATAGAAGTTGACGACAGTAGCGACTGCCTGGGAGTACAGCGGAGCGGTTGGAACGACAGCCGCAAAAATCTGCGAAGCGAATTCCCGATAAGTGCTGGAACCTTTGCCGGAGGATTGCCAGAGCTTCTTGAGGAAAGCATGGCTGTTAAATTCGCCCATGGCGAGATGGTTTTGCGAGTCACTGATAGAGATCTATGGCCTGCATGAGACGCGGATGATAGCTCAAACAGAAAGAAACGAACCCAAGAATCGATCTTATCAATGTGTGCTTTGATAACCTCAAGAATCTCGCCAGTGTTGTTCTGGGCTGACTCGCGAAGATGGCAGTCGTGCACAGGCTCGAAATTGAGATATACATACCTGAAGGCATATTAGCACTGAGCATGGAAGGACTAATATAAAACACACTCGGAAATCTCTGCAAACTTCTCGTACGTGATTTGCTCGTACCAAAGGCCAGAGGGATTGGCTTCGGTTTTCAGGGGGAGACCAGCCTGAAAATGCACATTAGAGCTTGCTTCCGGCTGCCACAAAACAAGACCTTACGATTTCCTGAGAAATCCAGTGGATGGGCAAGATGTTTATGACATCCTTAACGACATCCACAAAGCGGACCTGCGTTCCGACTTTGGAGAATGTATGGCATTTAACTAGAGCCTGGGTCTTCTTTGCGTAGTAAGAACCGACATCGCCCTCGGGTTTCGAGAAGATGTGTTTGGAGACCTCCGACGTTCCAGTGGTCAATTTGACGCTTGCTTTATCGAGAGCGGTGCGCATTTTTTCTTCACTCCTCATAGTGTCCCTGTTCTGATCAAGGTCTGTAAAAACGGGAACAACCCTGTAAGAAAAGAAGTTTACCAATTTCTTCGCCAAAATAGGTTTGACGGTTGTGAAAAGACGGCCATCATAAGCAGACAAGAAGGAGCTGGAATCCGCCAAAACCTTCTTGACATCAGCGAAGCTATCAACCGGGACCGTCGAAGAAAGTGGACGCGGCCGGTTCCATGTATATTTCTGGACGAGTGCGGGGTTGACAGTCTTCAAATGCGATTCCATGTACTCAGGAACAAGGAACGGGAAATGAGCGTAGGCCGATCCTCTCGGATAGTAATCTGGCAAGGTTCTGAAGAGCAGTTTCGTGAGAAGGCCTCCATAAGAACCGTCCAGAGTGTCATATTGACAATCTTGGTATCCCCAGGCAGTAAGATTGAAGGCTGCGAATCGGTTAGCGCATGCAACTCAAATCGAGTTAAATCACGTACGAGTGAAGTCCACCGTCATAAAGCGGTCACCACGGGTAAGGCAGACGGCGTCCGCCAAAATGGCTCTGGAGATGGTATATCCTGGGCACAAACCAGCACCTGGCACCGGTTTCTTCGCCTCCTCTGCTTGCAAGCCAACCTGTGATGGAGGTTGATCAGTCCCTGAGATGTGGAGAGGGGATGAAAATTCCGTACGTGCAACTCAAGATTGTCGATATCTTTGTAAAGCGCCGCCGCCGCTTTCTTGAGCAGTGTAAATACTGTGAACAACGCAAGGCAAACCTGAAAAGACTTACATGGATCTCGGGATCGGGATTCCATTCTTTAAAAGTCGAGTATGCTGATGGGTCAGGATTAGCACATTGAAAGAGAGCATCCCAAAGAATAAAGCTTACGTTTAAGACCAAGGAATTTCCTAAACTCGTTCAACTAAAAATTGAAGTCAGATTCCGCGCCAGCTGCTCGTAGCTATGGACCTACAGAACAGGTGCCCCAGGTTCGGGATTGTTGTATGCCCATGATTTCAATTACACGCAGAACTTCAGGAATCCCCTTTGCCTTGAATGCGCCAGCTCTGCGAGATGTAGAGTCATGGAGAATCTTTGCCAAGTCTTCATCCTTGAATCGACCGTCACCATTGCGTTTAAGCCTAAAAATTAACAAAGTATGAAACGAGGACAATATGCAGAAAGTAGAAATCATATTACTTATTGAAGGTCCACGCCTTGACATCCTTTGGCGGGATGAGGTGCTTGTGGGCTGCCTCTTTGAAATCGCGGATCGTGATCTACGTTTTTCTCAGTCCCGATTCCAAGAAAGAGAGCCAGCGTGAGGGTTTACTTTACTAAGGTCGTTCCCCTCGAAGATTTCATTGAATACGGATTCCGTCCAGGCCGTATCTTGTTCCGATAAGGTCGCATGCCACCTGTAGAGAAGGTTGAATTCCACAGAAACAACGTTCCCTTCTCCGACCGGCGCAAAGTTGTGCGAAAGTTCGCGAATGGTCTGCATCATACAATCAATATTCCGCATTCAAAGGACATAGCTGGATATTACCATCAAGGGGTCAAGACGCCAGTCGCTCTGGTCGCGAACCAGCCCTAAGATTGCACCAACGTAATCTAGGTTCCGAAACTTGTTCAAAAATGCAAGTAGGAGAACTTCAAACAAATCGACTCACCGCCGAGAATGATGTTCATGAAATAGCCGCAGTTGACAAGTCGAGAACGATGGAAAATTTCGTCATCTTGCGTTATCTTTTCATCGTCTGTCAGAATGGCTGGGTCTTTGAAATTCTTGCCCTCATTAATGTTGAAAATTCGTTCGGCCACAAACTAACAAAGTAGGAGAAAATAATAATCAACGCAAAATATAGAAATAAAGTCAAAAGACTGACATTGTGGTTTCTGTTAAGAAGCACCAATAACGCGCAACTGGCAGGGGGCATGTGCAAGAGTCGGCTATCGGCAAAGACATCATCCCAAAGCTTCCCCGAACCATCCTTCCTCCTCACGGAATCGACTTGGCTCTCCGAGTTTCCGTAAAGCACGCTGAGGTCCAGATAGCTGCTGGAATCGTTGATAGTCCAATCGGTGTGGTTCGTATTGAAGATGCTGTGGATCACCAGATCCGCAAACGCGAAAAAGAGTGCGGAGATTCCACCGGGGTGCTCGGTGAATTTATCCCTCTTCAAGAGTGTATCAAAAACTAGGCCAGGATCGGGAAGAGCAGACTTGGGCGAGATATTCGTCGAAGGAACGGAACGCGCATATGGAGAACCAGCCTGACCGAGGGTCGGAAATAGCGGATTATTATTGGAACCGTCCGCCGACCTGAACGCGTATTTGACGCGTGAATTATTCGCCACATTATTCGCCTGTGCAGTTGGGGCCTGGGGAAGGCACAAGTACCCGCTTGGCGGATGTGGGAGGTCCTTGTAGACTGTTGTGAATTAGCTTCCGTGCTGATCTCGGACGTGGACCCGCTTACGGAGGTTTATCACGATCTGTTGCATCTTCTTGGAGAATTCTGTATCTTTTCGTTTGGACATCACGATGATAAGTTTCTCAAGCTAAACGCCAATTTAGCCTCGCTACCTCGGTTCTTTCCCAAAGAATTGTACTAACCAACATTTTCCTGTCATTTAACCCGACCCCACCGAGGTTCTTTACGGCATCGAGTAAAGCGGGCTAGAATGGCGTCAATATCTAACTCGCAGAATACTCAACGAGGTTTCCTCACCAGATCCGTGAGCGTAAACGCGGGGCTGGTCACCGACTCGTATAATTCCATTACTTCCTTTTCGAATAATCCACTCTGCGGGCGAGCGCCATCCGTATCGACCGGGGCATGAGAATCGGAGATCCGGTCAATACGTTGAGAAAATCTGCGCAGGAGGGACATTTGGTGAGGTAGAGCGATTAAGGTGGAAGTTGGAAAACGACGGGATTATATAGGTACACGAGGAACCAGGCCCGGTCGCTTATTTGTACCTGGCTGTCATAAGAAGCCTGGCGCTCGTAGGGTGCCGTTTCTAATCAGGATCGGAGGACAAGTGTCGGACCATGCTATGCGCCGACTTGCAACTTACGCCCATGACTATCATCAAACCATCAATATCAATTTGCGCTCCATTTTTCTCAGTGAATATCGGAGAGTAACTTGGATCCAAGAATCGTCTTTGCCTTGACATTACCTTGGCCAGTGAGGCGTGTCCAACAGCATGTAAGTTCCTGCAGGGGTTCAAATGCCGCAAGGCAGCGCGAGGCCTATCATTGAGCATGCCTCGACAGGTACGAAATTTTAGGTTGTGCTCGGAAAACAACATGGCCGGAAATCTTTTCCAATTACCGTTCTCACGTCTTTCGTGATTCTAGCGTTGTTTCCCAAAACAAACTATAGTCCACGATGGGGTATCACAATTAGATGTAAAAATAGAAAACACATCAAGATCTCTGTAAATCTTGAAGTGGGTGTGGAGGGAAAGAGCCTCGAAGGACCTGGCCCAGGGACCTTACATGATGGTGCAACAGGAATTTTGCTAATGGACGGAATGGATATCAATTTGTGTAAGCCAGGTCAAGGGTCCAATTACATACCTTCTTGGCTGTCTTGTAGAACATCTTGCTCTGCATTGATAGCGCGGTTGAGCGCTCAACAAGATTATCAAGCTTCTCTCCCCGCTGAAGGACTGATTCGATCGTCTTGTGCTAAAATTAAGCATGGAACCATCTTCAATACAATCCGTCCAACAGGGTTAATTGCGGACATACCAACACAATCTTCGTCTCATCAAGCTCTTGTTGGACCCTCATTATCGTATCTGCTTGACGGGGATCCTGGTATTTTTGGATGTATGTATTAATGTCTGGGAAGGAGATTGAAGAAGGGTTGCTGAAGGAAGATTGCGGAACTTGTGCAGTGAAATCATCGAGAAGTTTGGTGAGGAGCGAGAAAGCGGGTCGAACAGGGTATTCCTGATCAGTGATAATGACGGCTGTGCGTCAATAATTAGTGGAGAACATGGAATACGCCAGCAAGTTCCGAACCAGCAAGTTGCTCGGCACCTCCACGATTGTAGACATGAGCGACGTTGCTCTGTTCCTGCACTGTCTGGCGCTGTCCTTGTGGCGTTCGTTCGGTAACAGTCTTGGACAGGAAAGTCATGAATTCCGAAGCGGAACCCCTTTGGTAGAAGCTGAACGACGAAAGGTCGCTGGCGGTGCTTAACACAACGGCAGCTCCGGATGGAGGCGCTAACAGAACGGAGATCGAGAAAACCTTCATGTTGGTTAGATATTAGACCAGTCTTCAAAAAAAACAACAGAAAGAGGAAGAGAGTTAAGAGCAAGTCAAGAGCCGTCAGCGCTGCTGTGTGTGGTGACAGGCTGTCACACAGGTTAAACCATTGTCACTTGGACTTTGACCTCAACTTCGGCAATCCATTCTTGATCACAAACCACTCGATGTTCAAACCTTGGAAACGTAACTCTGTAATAAAACAATGTGGATTGTATCGTCCTTTTTTTGGTCCACCCTTGGCCCTCTCGATGGCTCATAAAACATGATCTCCGAGCATGCCAGCCTGACGACGTGTGGTTGCGCCTTCAATCGAGCTCCTGCTCGCAAATTTGTGCTCACGATCGCCCTTTGGATTTCTGGCGGGTCTCTCGGGGTGACTAGATGTATTCATCCAGACCTCGATGTCTAACGCCGGATGTTCACCAACGTATGGGGACTATCCTTGAAAACTGATTTTATTCACCCTTCTCAGCCCGCCCTCTCGAGTGTAAAAATGAATGTCGCTAGCAGTCTCTCTTTCTCAACTTAGCTCGGTCTTTGAGGAATTCATTGTGCTTGCGAATGGAATTGGACTAATTTTCTCTTCCTTTTTGTTCAAGATAGAACGTGTAACCGAAGAGAAGGAGTAATTCACTACTCCAGTATTGCTTTTGGTATACGTAGGTGACCTTGCTTCTATACCCTGCGAGATGATAGATATTAAAAGATGCAGGATAGAAAACTGAGGAACCTCCACTCCTTTCCAGCCCTCTCTGATCTGAACTTCCCAATGCAGTTATATCTTCTGCGCTCCTCTGAATTCTTTCCAGCTCTCTCTTATCCACAGCAGTTTTATATTCTGCGCATACGGGGACTCGAATTTGACGACCGTATTCTTGCTACCGCCGCAAATCGCACACACTATCAGAGCCAAGGCTATCTGTCACCCGCATGATACTACAAAGATACATACCTCTGGTCCGTGATGCCTTGGTGATGCCCCAGTCAAGCCAGTGGTGCCCGAGGTTTTCTTGAAACTCACGAACCTGAACAGCCACCGGCCCCGTACGGATCACCTACATCAGATCAAATCGGCGACATATGCGCCGCAAGTACTTAAAGACCCACGAATGTGTGTTTGATCCCCATCGTGGCTGCGCCCGACCTTCGTGTTCAACAACTCCCTCGGCTGGTCCACCCCCAACAACTTTTGTTCATCATCTCAAAGCTTCATTTGTTGATCAAATATGTCTGCGTATGTACGTTCTCGCAAATTCTGCTGTTGCCTCCCAGTCAGGTCTGGTGTTTTCGTGAGTAAAAATCCTGTGTTATCCATGTTGCGATACCTGATACTGCTCCAAGGCCTTGTCACTGATCGCAATGGTTGGCGGTTCCTTCGTGGCGGCAATCGGCTGGATTGAAGTTTCTCAGCTCAGTAAGGCAAAGCCATCCACACACCCAGCAAGTAGCTAACATCACGATAGGCATACATCCCATGGAAAAGGCTGATGAAGTCGCTCTCTGGATCCATTCTGGCATGTTCACCATCCTCGGTGCGCTTGCGGTGCTCGGGTAAGCCACAAGCTCCTGGTTTCGTCACCTTTCTGAAGTCTCCTGTCGTCAGTTTCATTGGTGCCCTGATCAAAAACCGTGCCATGGTCTCGACCTTCGCGGTTGCTTTGGCCGTCCACCTTGGATTCAGCGTCGCTTCTGGGGTATTCACCTTGTACAGCGTTTTCAGGCAGAACCCTCAGGATGCCATCGCCAAGTGCTTGAACGACGCCGCCGGTAATACGGAGATCACGACGGAGACATGTCAAAATGGAATCGCAATCATGAAGGGAATTATGGTTGCCATTTACATCGTAACCTGGTTTATCCAACTTTGTGCGTACCTCCACGGCCTTGATAAGATATTATTCATACTGACCTTTCAATTGCCTTCTCTCTCTAAAAAGATGCGTACTTCGTTGTGGAACGGTATGCCGACCAACTAGGAGATGAAGAAATCGCCGAGAACACGATCGTTTTCCCTCGGACGGTGCAGGAAATCAGCGCACCTCAGATCACCACCTACAATGGATTCGCTTCCTCATACCCCTTCACTGCGCCAGGACAAGCACACGGCGTCACCCGCGGCCAAGACCCAAGCGACCGTGTATAGGACGTTTCACAAATGAACTCGAGATGATCACATTTTACTGCCTGGTGCAGTTTACGGGATACATATACTTAGTGTGATTTTGTAAATCTACACAGTAGCGAAATATACTCATTTTGGGAGACTTATCGAAATGGAGGATGTCCTCGACGATCATTGGGTCTTGCGATACTCGACTTGAGCAAAATCGAAAGATGCGGCCCGGCGGCAGGCTGTCTCCCAACTTTCATGTCTCTCTGGAGAGGCTTCTTCCTGCTTGCAACGTTCTGGTGCCTTGTACACATCATCCACCACTTCAAACAGTCCAAATCGTCTTCCTCGCTGCTCCCATTACAACTGAGCTCTCGCACGCGAACAAGCACCACAAACATTTCCTTGCACTCTCTGCAGCTCAAGATATTTACGACCAGATGGAATTCGCGCCATGACGAGCTCTCTTCTGCCTTGTCAAGAAGAGGAAACAAAACCTTGAGCGCCGCACTACGGTGGTTCTATGACCTCGGCAGTGTGTCAGGAGCGATTGGCATGCTGGTCGCTTTGGCTGGTCTTCTCTGGATATTCGTCACGTCTGGGTTGACATTATTCAACAAAATATCGGCTCATGGGATCGATTCTTCTTCTCATGGCCAAACATTACTCAAAAGGACGTTGGAAACCCTGGCAGACAATACTCCGAACTCGCACCCTCCATTGGTAACAGCAATCGTGAGTGGACACGATTGCAGGCTCAAGGTCGTTTTTCAGTGATATCGTAGATCCCAGGAATAACGGTCCCACTTAGCCACCTTCCTCTCATTATATGCGCCGTGTTCTTGTCCCAGATAATCCACGAACTAGGGCACGCACTTGCCGCAGCTCGGTAAGCGCCATTTCTTGTCGTCCACCCTTTTCACTATATCCCAAGTGACCGAGTAGCGAATCCCTACCTATGACCGCCGCGGGAGCCTCCTTCACCATCTGCTTCCCTGCGGCATTCGTCACATTCCCAACAGTCGGGATGAAAGCGCTATCCCCTCAGGCTCGCTCACGCGTGACGGCGGCGGGAGCGTTCCACAACCTCGTATTCTGGTGTTTCCTGGTCGTAGTCCTCCGCTCTGGCGTAGCAAATTTGGCCTCGTACGTATCAGGGTATCGTAATGTTTCTGACTTGGGAAAAGTTGTCGTTGATGTCGACCAGGTATGGGTGAAGCTGTCTTGGATGGAAAGTTCTCTAACCGAAGATGGGGACAGGATTCCCCTCTCTCTTTACATCTCACTAAAGGAGTCATTATAACGCGTCTGGATGATAATTCCCTCGCATTTCCCCGCGCGTCAGACTCTTTTTGGACGGAATACTTGACTAGCCCTGGACGGAAATCGTCGATTGGGTGGTGTATACCCAGAACTTTCCTCGGTTCGCAATGATACTATATCCTTCATCCGGAAAGTTTCTAATTTCCATTTTAGAAAAGTCAGATTCATGTTGCTCTCCAGCAACGTTGACGTCTTCTCCATTGGCCTGTTTTGTTTCAATGGATGGCACTGAGCACGGGTGTATTGACCCTGTACCTGTATTGACGAAACCTAGAGGTCGTGGCCGGTGTACAAGCCAGGAAGACTGTTCGCCTGATTCTTCATGTGTTGCACCTGATAAGACGGCACAACTTTTGCGTCTCACAGTTCAGCCTTCAGTTTCCGAAGACGAGACAGTCGTCCTTTGGAACGGGCCGCCTCGCGAAATTTGGGAAGCAGGTACTACTCTCAAATTCTCACAATCTAGCGATTAAAACTTAACAAGGGCTCTTATAGTAATAGTGGGTAACTGGCTTCCGCGTGCGCCGCTCTTTCCTTTGTGGATCCCCTTCGTCGTACAAGACTTTTGGGAGTAAGTTCCAATACACCGTACTTGGGGTGGATTTCTGATTCCCATGTTTTTCAGGTATTTGACGATGGCGACACTCTCGTTATATTTCTTTAACCTTCTTCCCATACCGCACCTGGACGGGAGCGAGTTGCTGCAATCGTTCGTGGACCTGGCATTCCCTACCCAGCGTGATGGGTTCATTTACGACGTGGAGGCCTTGGAAAGCGATGGAGGAGATTACGAAGGCCCCCGGAAGCGTCGTAGATGGAAAGCTTTGATTGTTAAATGTTTTCACGTCATAACCACTGTTTTGGTTGCATCATGTATCCTGATCACCCTCTTGAATTCCATGATTTCATGACAAAAAAAGGCGCGTGTTGGGTTGGACTCGTAAACATATCTGGTGGTGGGCATAAGCATAGTAGGCCTATATACGTGTAGCCGAACCCCTCCAACGGCCTCTCCAAAAGATGTGTGAAAGAAGAGCGAGTTGGGCTGTTTACTTCTTCTTGGGCTTGTCGATCTCGACGATGGTCAGACCTGCAGAATTGACATGGACAGATTAATAATAACTAGACAGACGAAGAATGTCGCGACGTACCAGGGGGCAGACTCTGCTTCAGCTTCTCCGCTTTCTCTGGGTCGTCCACCGATAGCGTGTAAAGATACCGTGAGCACCGGACCTTGAACTTGGTTTGGGTCTTGCCATTGGGCAGTTTTGAGGGAATCTTCTTTATGCGTGCCTCTGTGGTCGCGGTCAGCGGTGTTGGATAAGAAACCAGTCATAGACGCACGAGACGCATCCTTCCTCTGCGTAATTTTAATGAACTGCTTGATGTCCCGGATTTCTTTAGGCTGCAGGGAATCTCCAGGTCAGCTCGAGGATGTATACAGCGACAAAAAGGGGGACACTCGCCATCGTCGAGAGTCTTGAGGTTTCTACAGATTTCCTACACTTTGATCAACGAGCTTGGGTTCGAGGTGGCTGAACCTTAATTTGTGTGGGGTGTATATTTTATCGGTGATTTCCGACCTGCCGAACCGGGACTGCCGAGAGTGATGGATTCGCACGACCACGGGTCATTTTCCTCACGTGCCTCCACGCCGCGTTTTCCGCTGGCCAACTTGGAACTGTACTTTTCGTCTAATATGTACGACATCTATCTTATTCGCCCATTCATACTAACAATTCTTTCAGGGCATCCGTCTCTGTTATTTCTCCGGAAATAGCGAGAGCGAGCCTGCATATTGCAATTCCTTGGTACACCCACATCTACGGCATCCCATTCCTGTCTCTGTATCCTCTCCTCGCGTATGCATACTACGTCAAGTACGACCAATGGCTTGTCAGCGAAGAATGGACCTTTCTTGCCTGTGTTTCACTCGGAGCTGGGCATGCCCTCAGCTTTCTCGTGACAAAGTGGAATTCAGGTGCGCGCGCGTGGATTACTACCAAGAAGGTGCGTATCGGTGTCCTCCTTGCTTCCCCTACATTTTCTATATCTTATATCCTAGGCCCACTGTGTTGAAGAAGCGGACTGTATTCGCATTATTCCCCACCTTCACCGCGGCCAAGGTGATATCGTCAAACTGGACAAGAAGCATCCTTCGGATTCAAGCTCCTATACATTCAACTATTAACGAGACACATATTCCGTATCTTCCCTCTCGCCGCTCACGTTCTCTCGCCTCGCATACCCATCGTCTGGCAAACCGCCACTCAGCACCTTCCTGTCTCCGAAGAGCTTGACATCGAAACAACTGCCTGAACTCCATGACCTTTACGGTGGCAACGAATTCAATATTCCCATACCATCTTTCACCGAACTCTTCGGTGAACATGCAACTGCTCCATTCTTCGTCTTCCAAATATTCTGTGTCGCTCTCTGGTGTTTGGACGAATATTGGTATTACAGCTTGTTTACGCTCTTTATGCTGATTGTTTTCGAGTGCACTGTCGTCTGGCAGGTACGCTTATCTTATTCATCAAATGAACCCGGGTCTGATATTCTCTCAGCGTGTTCGCACACTGACCGAATTTAGAACTATGTCTGTTGCACCCTATCCCATTCAGTGTTATCGCGACTCGAAATGGGTCAAGATTCAAACTGATGCTCTTCTGCCGGGCGATGTTGTCTCTGTCGGTGCGTATTTTTTCAACCGACATGTCTATAACTTGGTTAAACATGCTGTAGCTCGTGTCAGTGAGGAAACCACCGTTCCAGCTGACATTCTCCTCGTTAATGGGGCTTGTATCGTCAACGAAGCCATGCTATCCGGTGAATCGACACCCTTGCTCAAGGAATCAATCCAGCTCCTTGAACCCAACGAAAATTTGGACGTCGATGGAGCGCATAAAAATGCCGTCCTATTCAGCGGAACCAAGGTCCTTCAAGCTTCAAAATCATGCAAGTCCGATTCATCTATCTATCTTAACCTTGCATGACTTAATTATCCCAACAGCCGAAATTCCTTCCCCAATCCAGACCCCTGACAATGGTTGCCTCGGTGTTGTCGTTCGAACCGGGTTTGGAACAGCCCAAGGCCAGCTTGTCCGCACGATGATCTTCTCCACAGAACGCATATCTGCCAACAATTTGGAATCGTTCCTGTTCATCGGATTCCTCCTGATCTTCGCCATTGCTGCCAGCTGGTATGTATGGGTCAAAGGTAAGCTCAATTAAGCGCTCATCCATTTGCCGCTTGACCTGATCGATGCATACATTCAGGTATCGAACGCGACCTGAAAAAATCCAAGCTCTTGCTTGACTGCATCCTCATCATTACCAGTGTTGTTCCTCCTGAACTGCCAATGGAGCTCTCTCTTGCCGTCAATGCATCCCTCGTTGCTTTATCAAAATATGGTGAGTGTCTTCACTGAAAAATTGACTGCGTTATTCATTCTAAATTTCTTTATTTCTAACAGCCATTTTCTGCACGGAACCCTTCCGAATTCCATTTGCTGGACGCGTCGATGTTTGCTGTTTTGACAAGACTGGAACTATCACTGCCGAAAATCTGGTTTTGGAAGGCATCGCTGGTGTAGAGTGAGTTTACCAACACCTGTTCTTTTGCTCTTCGTTCTCATGTTACGTCAGTGCTGCCAACCACAGGAAACTCGTCAATGTAAAGGAGACATCAAGGGAGACCATGCTTTGCCTCGCCGCGGCACACGCTCTCGTTAAATTAGATGATGGCACTGTCGTTGGGGATCCCATGGAAAAGACAACCCTCGATGCTCTCGAATGGAATTTGGCGAAAGGTGCGTCATCGCCTGGCTGATTAGCACGTCTCCAAGACTGAATACTTCGTCATTTATAGGAGACGTTGTGACGCCATCCAGCACTTCTTCGTACAAGGTCACCCTCACGATCAGACGCCGTTTCCAATTTTCCTCTGCCCTAAAGCGCATGTCAACCATCTCGTCGCTTCCAGGAGGCAAGCTCGTTGCTGCGGTCAAAGGTGCCCCTGAAACCATCAAAAAGATGCTCGAAAGTGTGCCTAAGGACTACGACGATACGTATAAATGGTATACTCGTCAGGGAAGCCGTGTGCTGGCTTTGGGAATGAAGGAAATGGAGCCTTTATCATCAGACAAGGTCTGTTCCAGTCTGACTATTGCGCATCGTTTTTTTTTACTTATTTACTATTCCCTAGATCAACAAACTTCACAGGACAGACGTCGAAAGCAAGCTTCGCTTCGCTGGGTTCTTGGTGTTCCACTGCCCCCTTAAAGCAGATGCCGTCGAGTCGCTTAAGATGCTTGCCGACTCTTCTCACCGCGTATGTTGTCATGATAGGGCTCTGCGTATACTCGCCTAATTCAAATATATTTAGTGCGTCATGATCACTGGTGACAACCCACTGACTGCCGTTCACGTTGCTCGGGAAGTCGAGATTGTTGACCGTGAGGCCTTGATTCTGGATTTGGCCGAAAACCCTCAACATGAGGAGGGTGCGTACGGTCCATTTTTCTGCCCACCCGCTGAAACTCATACATTCGTTTACACCCAGACCTCGTATGGCGCACTGTAGATGAACGCAAGATCGTCCCAGTCAACCCTGCGCAACCCCTCGATCTTTCATTGTTCGATGAATACGACATCTGTATCACCGGTGCGGCCATGAAGCATTTTGAAAACCGGCCCAGCTGGAACGACCTCGTCCAAAACACTTGGGTCTATGCACGCGTCTCTCCATCCCAAAAGGAATACATCCTCACTAGCCTCAAAACTCTCGGCTACGTCACACTTATGGCAGGTGACGGTACCAACGACGTCGGAGCCCTCAAGCAGGCGCATATCGGCGTTGCCCTATTGGATGGAACACAGCAAGATCTCGAGAAAATCGCCGAGCGTCAGAAATTAGAGCGAATTAAGAAGGTGTACGAAAGCCAGTTGAGCATTTCTGCTAGGTTCGGCCAGCCACCACCTCCTGTTCCAGCTGCCATTGCGCATCTCATGCCTGAGGCTGTTGAGGCTCAGAAGAAGGCCGCTGAAAATCAGGCTGTCGCTCGGCGTCAGAATCCTATGGAAAAGGTTCGTTCTCCGAGTTGCTTTGAATCCTGGCCTAGCTGACTGACTCTGGATCAGTTCGATTTGTCCTCTATCACCGAGAAAATGTCGGAGATGGAAGGTGATGAAGACGTGCCCAAGATTAAGCTTGGAGATGCCTCGTGTGCCGCACCGTTCACGTCCAAATTGTCCAATGTCTCCTCCAGTCAGTATTCTCAGGATAATGAATCCCATTCTCCAACTCATATTCATCGTCTGCTTTTTATTCAGTCACCCACATTATCCGACAAGGTCGCTGCACATTGGTCGCGACCATCCAGATGTACAAAATTTTGGCTCTTAACTGCCTTATCACCGCGTACAGTCTCAGTGTCCAGTATCTGGACGGCATCAAGTTTGGAGACTACCAAGTGACGATTACTGGGATGCTAATGTCTGTCTGTTTCTTGTGCATATCGCGAGCCAAGGTCTGTAACATTCGCTGCCCTTGTTGACGTGAATCAAAACTCATCCCGCTTCCAATCCGCAGCCAGTTGAAAAGCTCTCCCGAGAGCGCCCTTTGGGCAACATCTTCAACTTCTACGTCTTGCTATCCGTTCTCCTGCAATTCAGTCTGCACATCGCAACTTTGGTTTATATCACCAACCTCAGCTACATCTTTGAACCGTATGTATTCGGCCGGGACCATCTCAGGTGACTTGCTCACTCTACTTGCAGGAGAACTGGACCTATCGATCTTGAGGCAAAATTCGCACCGAGCTTGCTGAACACCGCGATTTACTTGCTGGGTCTTTCTCAGCAGGTGTCGACATTTACGATCAACTTCCAAGTAAGATTCTCGCTTATCCTTCACGAAGTGACGTTGTTGAAACGAAAACTTCCAGGGCCGTCCCTTCCGAGAAGGCATTCGCGAAAACAAAGCATTGTGGTACGGCCTCCTTGGAGCCAGCGCTGTCGCTTTTTCAGGCGCCACTGACTTGATGCCTGAAATGAACCGCTGGTTGCAAATCGTTGAGATGGAAGGCATTGTAAGTGCATTTTCCTATCTCGCAGCATCCTGACGTATTCTAACACCTTTTGCCTTGCGCTTGCGTAGTTCAAGTTCAAGCTGACCGCCTCGATGGCAGTTGATTTCCTTGGATGCTGGATAATTGAAGTCCTATGTAAACGTCTGTTCGCTGATCTGGAACCAAAGGCGATGGTGACCAAGGGTAGAGAACGACGGGAAAAGAGGCGATTGCTTGAGGAGATTGAGAAGGCGAAACATGTAGAAGCTAATGGTGATCATGACGGAAAAGTCAAGGTCCAATAGATTAATATTATCAATACTACGCTTTGGACCCAGTAATTATCTCTTGCTCGATGCCTTTGTAAGTTATTTGATGATCATTGACTAAAGAGTAACACGACACTAAGAAAGAGACTTGAAGAAAGCGGGAAGGTCACCGGACCTAGCGCCACTAGTATATAAACATCGGGATTCCAGGGGAAGGTCTCCTTATATTTGATCATTTCGAGGAACAAACGGGTTGAGAGCGGCGTTGTCGTTGGGTGGGGTTGAAGCCTTCCACAGGTCAAGGAGAGGGAAATGAGCAAGGACATCGTTCTAAGTAAAGCGGCGCTGACGAGATTACATAGTCCAGGACAAGTTCAAATGGAACGTGTGACATCAGGATATCTATCTTTCCTTGAATCATGGATGGTGTTGACAAGGTGAGCAGTGTCAGGTTGTGACCTGAACGTGCCCAAGCTACATACCAGGCCGAAATGAGTCTGGGGTCTTTTGATCCGTACCCAAGTCAATGCAAAGAATTGGACAGCGAAGTAAGGCAAAGTGTAATGACTAAATGCCATGTACTTGACTGAGCCTGGATTGTTTGTTTCAGGGGATGTTGTTTGTCAAAAGCCTCTGTTGAGTGGCCCTGGCCACGGTTGTTCATAAACTGCTGTCTGGCTCGGTGTTGACGACAACGACGACGGCGACAGATTGCTTTGCTTTGAGGCCCACTTTTCACTGGGTGTGGTCTCCCACAAGCTCAATCCAGGGCCGACTCCATTCAAGACGCGTCCTTCCTCCCTTGACGTCTCTTTCTTGTTTCCTCCTTTCACAACTTCTCCTTGACGCAAATCCCTGCTCTTTCTCCATCAAAGGACAGGGAACGACGCGCTCCTATATATTACCAAGCTATCCCCCACTCTGATTGAGTAGATCATGTCGGCTTCAGCTTCCTCTTCAACTTCAACACTTCCTCCAGCTGCAGGTCCCAGCAGTCAAGAGCCCAGCGCACTCGGTGAAAATAATGATGAGAAGAACAGGTTGGTCTCGTTCTTTTATCTCTATTTCCCGAGTCCTTACATGTTGGAATAGTGTGGTAATCAAGGTTGGGATGGTCGGAGATTCTCAGATTGGGAAAACGAGTTTGATGGTGAAATACGTCGAGGGCAGTTTTGATGAGGATTATATCCAAACGCTGGGTGCGTAATGATTTCATCTGCCTTGTGCAATAATGCTGATGATTTCCAAAGGCGTTAACTTTATGGAAAAGACGATCTCTGTTCGTCGAACGACCATCACTTTCTCCATTTGGGATTTGGGCGGCCAGCGCGAGTTCGTCAATATGCTACCCCTTGTGTGTAATGACGCCGTCGCAATCCTATTTATGTTCGATCTCTCTCGAAAATCGACTCTGAACTCGGTCAAGGAATGGTATCGGCAGGCACGAGGTTTTAATAAAGTATGTATTCGAGCATGAAATTATCTTTTGGCTGACCCTCCTTGCTTAGACCGCCATACCATTTCTAATCGGTACAAAATTTGACCAATTCGCAACTTTCCCTCGCGACGAGCAAGAAGAAATCACGAAACAAGTACTGCACAATCACTCTGCTCCAGGGGTCTAGCTTATTCCTTTTCACAGGCAAAACGTTTCGCGCGCGCCATGCATGCGTCCCTGATTTTCTGCTCGACGTCCGCTTCGATAAACGTACAGAAAATCTTCAAGATCGTACTTGCAAAGGCATTTGACCTAAAATGTGTGTTACCCGAGATCGAAGGTGTAGGGGAACCCATCCTAATATATGTTGATGTTTGAGGAGAGCGTTGGGGATTCTTTTTGGGTTTCGGGAGGAGAAAACTGCGTGTCGTGTAGCTCTTTTCTGATACCGATGGGATAGGGAGAAAGGATTGAGGTATGTCATCAGCCATGTTCTATTTCTCGATCCCTTTCTAAATTTTACAAGCAAGAACAATCCTGATTCGCGTATGACGAACCCCATCCCATTCCTGGCCCTGTAAGGCTTGAAATTTAATCGCTTGAATTGCGAATTCCTCAGCGAATGGACAGATGCGTCGATGCTTACCATATACCTCTTTCTCTTCCTCGGTATTTATAATTTTCTACATCACCTACGGCCTTCCCTTTCCTAATTGAATCTTCGCCCCCCACAACCCCCCAAATTCCCGTCTTTCACTCTGTTTACTGTCGTCTGTGCTATCGTTACTACCGTTGTGCTACATCATATCTTCCCTTTCGTTGTTTTTGGCATCCCCCACCTCGACCACCCGCCACCATCATCACCATGCGCATCAAAATCCAGCGTCTCACCTTGGAGCCCATAGGTGTACGCCCTGTCCTTGCTACTTTCCTTAGCCACCCACATTCGTTGTTTAGTGGATCCTAAAAATATTATCTGCTATAAATATACACAATTCTCCTTCTCCCTTTCTTTGTCCATCGTCGGCTCGGTATACCCTTATGATCCTACCTTCCCATTTACCTATGCCTCTGCTAATGCCAGTGACCTCATGTAAATCATTTTATTCTGATTTGTTGAGCTTCACAACTGCAACCTCATCGCCATCGCCCAATAGTGGAGGAATTGATGGGGAAACCATTGTTTTCTGAACGGACATCCTGTCATGATCGCTGAACATTCCTTAAAAAATTAAAAGGCATGGCTGTAAGCTGTGCCAGGGCTAGCGATGCAACCATTCGAGGGAGATCAGTACGTAGGAACGACCCTGTTGGGTGCGGCTTTTGGCTGCGGGTTTTGCTCTGTCTAAAGAAGAACTAGGATTATGATGATCAAATTCGGCAGGTAAAACAAGGAAAACATACCCGAGAACCGTTCGGCGAAGGTCAAAAACGGAACTCAACTTCGAAGCGCGTTGAATAGGCGAAAATGAAATGCCACTGCAATAGAAAGCTGGTAACCAAGGCAAAATTATGATAGATACGCATAAATGCGACGCTAATTTTCCGTCCATGAAAAGAACTTTCATAAATTCAGGACGAGAGCCTATCATACGGTTATCTGGCAGAAGACCAGGCATTGCCGATTTTGCAAAGATAATGTCATATCTCAGAGAGATCAGACAGAGAAAGGTGAACCCATGATGTTCGAGGCGGCACATCTTTGTCGCCTTCAGTCCTATGACACACAGAAGGAGAGCATCGGGTCCACTGCAAAGCAGGCGAGCATAGCAGCAGATCGCAGCCGCGTCCGGCTCTCCGCTCAGGTGAAACATCCCACAAGTTCAATGGCCTAGCGAAAAGGAAGCATAACAGAATTTGAATACCATCTTCACAAAGCGGTATCCTGGTTACTTCCAATTATTTGCGTCCGTGAGTTCGGAGCAGCTCGTAGGACACGCGACCGCAAGAATCGATCTTTGGAAACAAATTTCCAAACAATATATTGCTGTACAATGATAGCCTTTTTGTTAGCTCAGGTTTCAGTTCGCGAGCCTCGTGGAAACGACAGTGAAAGAAGTTGAGAGCATGTTGAAACGGATCATGGGACGTGGAAGGCATCGGCTTGCATCATGTTGTAATTTTGATGAATATTTAGTCCTTTCCAGCCAGAGATACAGATAATAAATGCTTTCTAGTTTGACTGGATCGCCTGAGTCCTGAAGCCGAAGCGCTGAAGCTGTGAAGCCCTGGCAAAGAAAGAAGGTGACAAGAAAAACTCGACCGTGACATTATTATGTTTGTGACGGAGTTGAGCTTGGCGTGCCTCGGTTACTGTCTTCCAAGTACTTATTGCTTATTCTCCAGAGTCCATGCGGGACAGCGCTTCTGTCTATCTGCTATTTTACATACAGCGCCGGCCCAGATTTTTTGATTTCGGCGATTTCTCGCAATCGAGGAAAGCCTAGTTCAGGGCTTCAGACTGGAATTCGATGGCCTTCTCCGCAAAACGTTATCATCAAGCGGTCGTGGACCCAGATGATCTTCTCGAAAATGCTCCTTGATAATGCACAGATAAATACTGCAAGGGATTCCAAATCTGCAGGTGTCAAGCAGAAACCTCGGGATATCACCTTTAGGACCAATATGGTACTTGACCGGCACACAATCTCTCAAGGACATTCCAACATCTTCGAACATCTACTTCCAAAATAATCTGTCGTTAACGCATGGTTATTCCCCGCCTGATTTCTCATGTGCCGGCATGTAGGTCTACTCAAGCTCGGAAACGGGATTCTAGCCGCCGACCCACCATGTGTTTGGACATCTATGTATTCCAATTACTCTGGTATCCCCACATGCAAACAGGGACCGCCTTGACTTCCATTCTCGGAAAAAATGAGAACGAAGGTTTAAATACCCCAGGAAATAAAGTATTCAGGATCTAGCCAACGAAGCTCGGCTGTTTCAAAGCTTTCTGCTAGAGCTCGACCAATGTACTCTCAGCCAATGTTTCGGCGCCTCTGTCTGCTTGCAGCGACGGCGTTAGCTCTTCTCGTCGCCGTTGATGCTACACAAATCATGCATCGCCCGGCCAACTACAAAGAAGCGCCGAATCGGTTTACCATCGAACGGAACCCCAAGACATCCGTCATCGAACGACGTGCGGCTGGGAACAAGGTCTCGTTCGCGTACTTCACCAACTGGGGTATCTATGGTGCCAACTTCCGTGCGTTATGCTTTCATATTTTGGACACTCCGTGGCAGTATTGAACCAGTCTTCCAGAGCCGAGTGATATTGTGGCTGCTCCCTTGACTCGTGCGTACAATTAAGTATTTACGACTGCTGTCATAGCTCAATGCAAGTCTAGATATCCTCTACTCTTTCGCGGACACCGATGCCTCTACCGGAGCTATCAAGCTTACGGACCCGTATGCCGACGAACAAGTATGTATCATTATAGGAAAGCGCAGTGCCCGAAAGTTAACTGGTTTGTAGAAACACTTCCCCACAGATTCCTGGAGCGAGCCTGGAAACAATCTTTATGGGTGTCTCAAGCAACTTTATTTGCTGAAATTGCAGAAGCGAAACCTCAAAGTTTTACTCTCGATCGGAGGCTGGACCTATTCTCAAGCTGGTAATTTTATTTTTGATATTCGGTTTGAATCCACGCTGATATTTCACGAAGGACACTTCAACTTTGTCACCTCTGCATCTGCTCGGGCTACATTTGTTTCCAACGCTGTTCAGTTGGTCGAAGATTATGGTTTCGACGGCATGTTCGTATTCATATTTCATACTGCTTTTTTCCACTCATTTTGTTTCGCAGCGACATTGATTTCGAATACCCTTCTAATTCCGCTCAAGGGCAAGGCCTCGCCGACCTTATGACTTCCCTTCGAAGTGCTTTCGATAGCCTCGCCTCCAGGAAGGGAGATAGCACACCTTACCTCATTACAGCTGCAGTTGCTGCAGGTGCCGCGAACTACGCAAACCTCAAAGTACCACAGATGAATGCCGCCATGAACTTCTGGAATCTCATGGTAACTGTACGACTAACTCTTTAACTTATGTGGCTCATTTTATCTCCACAGGCCTACGACTATGCTGGATCCTGGTTGACATTCGCTGATAACCAAGCGAATCTGTACGGAGGCGCCCGGACTGGGTTTAACACCGACTCAGCTGTCAAATTTTATCAGGGCGCCGGTGCAACGACAAGCAAGATTGTCATGGGTAATTGTTTCCCATCATACGGTGAGGTTTTTGCTGAGCAATGAGCGTAGGAATGCCTTTGTACGGCCGTGCTTTTGAAAATACAGCCGGCCTCGGTCAACCATACAGCGGGGTATGGCTTTTCTCACCCACCTCTCCAATGCTTCCTACTAAATAAGATATTAGATCGGCCCAGGGACAATCGAAGCTGGCGTCTACTCGTATAAGGCCCTTCCTCGTAAGAGATGAAATACGCTTTTTGGTCTTGTTCCTAACATGTTGCAACAATTTAGTGGCGGGAGCTTCGATCGTCGAAAATACCTCAGATGTTTCTAGCTACTCCTACGACTCCGCGAAGCGGGAGTTAGTGTCGTACGATACACCGAATATCGTGAGGATCAAGTCTCAGTACATCAACTCGAACGGTCTTGGTGGGTCGATGTTCTGGGAAGTGAGTTATCATACCGTTGCCTTTGGGAATTCCTCTGACTTGCTCCACGAAGCTCTCTACCGACAAGGTTGGCAGTGAATCTCTAGTCGGCACTGCGGCCAGTGTTTTGGGTGCCCTCGATCAAACACCCAATCACATCAAGTATGGTTTCGAAGATCTATTCTGCATGATATATTTCTTAATTGTTTGTCCTCTAGATTCCCGAACAGCAAGTGGGACAACATCCGCAACAATATGGGACAAGGTGGCGGGGGAACCATCACCACTCCACCAACCACCACACCCACCACCACTTCCGGCCCTACCACGACTCCCTCTACTGGGAAATGCTCTGGTGTCGCTGCTTGGTCCTCATCTGTAAGTTCAATACTTGGATGTACAGGAAATGCTCTAAACGCTCTTTTGGGAAGATCGCATATAACGGAGGAGCCAAGGTAACCTACGGTACGTCAAACCCATCCGTAAGGCCGATAAATCATCTAAATTTAATACTTAGGCGGACATCTCTGGAGCGCTAAATGGTGGACGCAGGCTGATACCCCCGGAGGTGGAGGTGAGTTCGGATAGTATATTCTTCTACATTTCCTAAGCTTTCTTTAGCGGATGTTTGGACCGATGGTGGAGCTTGTTAATTCTGCGTGGTCTACCTACCTTTGTAACAACATGTGTCTATTTAAATAAATCCTGGTCTCTTGAAATGACATGATAAGATAAGATGCAAATAAATGTGATCAGTCACAGAAACGCATTTGCGTGACCATTCTCTTTTTCTGCCATGAACTCCAACGATCTTTTCTCGTTTCTCGAAGACGCGCCGGAAGAGGATGAATTCGACAATGGAGGAGAGATGGAGGTCGATAAGCCTTCCCAGTCTCTCAAAAGTCTCCAAAAGCGCAAGGCAGATTCAGTACAACCAAGCACTTCTGAACAAGCAGCCGAAGAGGATCTTCCGAACGGCGCAGGTCCCTCTGCCCCCAAAAAGCCGAGGATGTCCTCGCCGAAACCCGTACTGTTGGACGACTTTGAAACAGAAGCGAAACGAGAAGTGGCTGCGAGTGCCGGGTTAACGGGGGCTGCTGAGGCGGGTTCACGTTTGGAGCTTAGACATCAGGTGCGTATTTCCATAATATGGTTGACTTTCAATCCCACCTGTGAAATCTCAGGTTCGACATCAAGTGGCGGTTCCTGCGGGATACGACTACGTCCCAATATCAAAACATGTTCCGCCTACGAAGCCGGACCGGGAATACAAATTCGAACTTGATCCCTTCCAAAAAGTTTCGGTTTACGCTATACAGAGGAACGAGAGCGTTCTAGTATCCGCTCACACTAGTGCTGGGAAAACTGTCGTAGCAGAATATGCCATCGCTCAATGTCTCAATAGAAAACAGAGAGTCATTTACACAAGTCCTATCAAGGTTCTTATCCATTTGAGCGTCCAGCAACTGCATTTGTTCACGTTGGAATCTTTAGGCACTGAGCAATCAAAAGTATCGTGAAATGCTTGCGGAATTTGGGGACGTTGGCCTCATGACGGGAGATGTAACAATCAATCCTTCTGCATCATGCCTTGTTATGACCACCGAGGTACGTATGGAAGCAGCGACGTTGAATCACAGCTGAATGTTCTCCAAGATCTTAAGGTCAATGTTATACCGAGGCTCTGAAGTCATGCGAGAAGTCGCATGGGTGATATTCGACGAAATCCATTACATGCGCGACAAAGAACGTGGAGTCGTTTGGGAGGAGACTATCATCCTCCTTCCTCACACCGTTCGATATGTCTTCCTCTCCGCTACGATACCAAACGCTATGCAATTCGCCGAATGGATATGCAAATCCCATGAACAACCGTGTCACGTCGTTTACACCGATTTCCGACCAACCCCACTCCAACATTATCTTTTCCCTGCTGGTGGTGAAGGCATTTTCTTGGTCGTCAACGAGAAGGGTGAATTCCGAGAAGACAATTTCAGCAAGGCAATGGGGAAACTTCAGGACAGCATGGGCGAGGATCCAGCGGACTCCAAGGGTGGAAGAGGGAAGAAGGGGAAGACAAAGAAAGGTGGCGACAAGAAAGGTATGCACAATGTTTTGAGACCCATAAACGGCTCACCCTCCATCTAGGTCCATCGGACATCTCGAAAATCATTAAAATGATCATGTTGAAGAACTACAATCCCGTCATCGTTTTTTCTTTCAGCAAACGAGAATGCGAAGGCCTTGCCCTCACCCTGTCGAAATTCGAGTTCAATTCCACAGAGGACCAGGATATGGTCACCAACATTTTCAACAACGCCATCGACAACCTGTCACAGGACGACCGCAATTGCCTCAAATCACAAACCTCCTCCCTCTGTTGCGTCGCGGTATCGGCATCCATCATGGTGGACTCCTACCCATTCTCAAAGAGGTCATCGAGATTCTCTTCCAGGAAGGTCTTATCAAGGTGCTTTTCGCGACCGAAACATTCTCCATCGGTCTGAACATGCCCGCCAAAACTGTGGTATTCACCGCTACGCGAAAATTCGACGGACGCGAGTTCAGGAACATTTCTTCCGGCGAATACATTCAGATGTCTGGTCGTGCGGGTCGTCGTGGCCTGGATGATCGTGGAGTCGTTATCATGATGTGCGACGAAAAGCTGGAGCCCACTTCTGCAAAAGAGATGGTCAAAGGCGAAGCCGATAGATTGGATTCGGCGTTCCATCTGGGTTACAACATGATTCTTAACTTGATGAAGGTGGAAGGTATCAGTCCGGAATATATGTTGGAGCGGTTCTTCTTCCAGTTCCAAAGCAGTGCTGGTATCCCTGCTCTTGAAGATGGTACGCCAATATAGAAACTATTTTCTTGCAATACTAATTGATGCTTATCAGAGTTGAAGCGGGAGGAAGAATCTCGCAACTCGACCATTCCAGATGAGGCACTCGTATCGCAATACTACGAATACCGGCAACAGCTCGACCAAATGGTTGCAGATTTCCGTGAAGTCATCACACATCCAACATATTCTCTTCCTTTCCTGCAACCCGGCCGCCTAGTGAAGGTGAAATATCAGAAACTGCGACTTCGGTTGGGGAATTGTGCTTAACTTTGAGAAACGCATTGCGCCAAAGGTCTGTCTTTTTTGGCACCACCATCGACATTTGATTGATATCCTTCCTCGCAGAATAAACTTGGACCCAAACCCGAGGAGCTTCCCGCTCACGAGCAATATGTTGTCGATGTTCTCCTCAACTGTGCATCAGGCAGCGCCGTATCCAAGGATAAAGACCGATCGAACGTAACGCCGACTCCCAACGGCGTGCAGCCCTGTCTTCCAGGCCAAAAAGGCGTACCTCTCGTCCTCTCTGTCTTGTTATCTACAATTGAAGGTATCAGCCACATCCGCGTGTTCATGCCCAAGGACTTGCGATCCGACCAAGCAAGGGAGACGCTGTGGAAGAGCGTCCTGGAGGTCCGGCGGCGGTTCCCAGATGGAATTCCTATCCTGGATCCAATCGAGAATATGGGCATTAAGGATGAAAAATTCAAGGTGCTTGTTAAGGTAAGTTTCCGCTCTTGTCTTTGTCATTCCACACGTCCCCTAAAAATCAAGTACGATAGAAAATTGAAGCCATGGAGCAAAAAATGTTTTCCAGCCCACTGCACAAAGACCCCCGACTCCCCGAACTATATACTCTCTTCTCCAAGAAAAAGGAAGGTCAGGAACGCATCCGCAATCTCAAGAAACGAATCCAAGCGACCCACGATGTCTTGCAACTGGAAGAGCTCAAGTGCCGCAAGCGCGTACTTCGCCGCCTGGCGTTTACCGACTCCGCGGACATCGTCGACATGAAAGGCCGTGTAGCATGTGAGATCAGCTCTGGCGATGAGCTCCTCCTCACGGAGCTCATCTTCAACGGGGTGTTCAATTCGCTTTCACCGGAACAGTGTGCTGCTCTTCTAAGCTGCTTCGTGTTTACTGAAAAGGTCCGTATTTTTTTAGCTCATTCTCCTTATACCACCCCTAACTCTTTTTCATCCAATCCTTTACATAGAGCGAACAAGCCACGAAACTAAAAGAAGAGTTAGCCGCCCCTCTCCGTGTGATGCAGGAAATCGCACGCCGTATTGCAAAAGTCTCAAAAGAGTCCAAGCTCGCCATAGAAGAAGACGACTATGTCTCCTCTTTCAAAGTGGAGCTCATGGACGCCGTCGTTCAATGGTGTCGTGGGGCCTCATTCTCCGAGATCTGCAAGGTCTGTCCAATCTACCCAACATGATATCGTTTGCCGAACACTCACGCGACATGTACTTTTAGTTGACGGATCAGTTCGAAGGAAGTCTTATCCGCGTGTTTAGGCGTCTGGGCGAGCTCCTTCGCCAGATGGCTCAGGCTGCCAAAGTCATTGGTAACTCTGAGCTGAAGGAAAAGTTCGAAAAAGCCTCTGAGATGCTGGAGCGTCCCAATTCCGTTATCTTCTGTTCATCTCTATATCTATAGACGTCTCCTATGTTGTGACTATTCATTCTTGTTGTCTGCATTATTCTCTTGGATGTAGATTATCTTCTCCATAAAAACATCAACTAATCCATTGGGATGTCAAGAACCTAAACATGTTTGAAGTACATATGCAAGAGTAGCGGGCGAGTGATACAGATTTATTTCTTCGGTTTTACAGTTAGTTTTTACAAGCACAACATTTCGACAGGTTTTCCATTTCCGATGCTTCTCTATTCCAAATACCACCGTAGCTCAAACTGACACCAAGACATACTAAAGTTGGAACCTACGAAAGGAGACTCGTTAGGAAAGGGTAATCACAACCTTCCAGCGAACGTAAATGCGAACCCAAGGTTAGCGCGATACTTTACGGCCTCACTTGCAGGCTTGACTTGGAGAGGCGCGACTGGCGGGTGACCTATGGCAGCTGCGATGCGGTCCGAGAGACCCTGGTCGACGGCAGCCCAGACAGACACTGCAGATTCAAAGGTAATGGTAGTCAGTTACATTCAAGATGCTAAGAGATCGAAAGAGAGAAGGATGTACATTGCCTGGCCTTGACCTCAGGGCTCTTAACGCCCTTGAAATGACCAGAAACATTCTGGACATATGCCTCTCTCTGCTGGTCGTTCCACACCTTGCTCCACAATGCACGGGGTTGCTCAAAGTCGACTGTTTTGCCGTAGAAGTATCGTTAGCACCATATTAGACGAAAGACGAAATCGCTGGGCGCTTACGTTCAGTGATTTCGCTCAAGTCCCTCCAAGCACCACCAACGAACGCCTCGTGACGAGCAAGGCGCGCCGTATCACAAATGGTGGCGTCGATGGTTCCCTTTCTGCCAGCATAGGCCAGGGGGTAGATGCTGCTCTGATAATTGGGTCGGCTGCCTTGAGAGACGAAGGTGGCGGCACCATCCCGTTGGAAGTTGTTGACAGGGTTGATGGGCGCATTGACGGGGAGTTGCTGATAGTTGACACCAAGACGGTGGCGATGGGTATCGGGGTAGGAGAAGAGCCGGGACTGGAGAACGGGATCTGCCGAGGGCTCGATATAGGGGATCAGATGAGAAGGAGAGAAAGCAGCCTAGAAAATTGCATCATAAGAATCGATTAGAACGTCGGTGAGACACCAAATAATAATACCTGTTCGATCTCAGCGAAGTAGTTTTGAGGGTTCTCATTGAGAACGAATTTTCCGACCGGGCGAAGAGGGAACTCGGAGTGTGGCCAGACCTTGGTTAGATCAAGAACGTTGTAGCGGAATTTCTCAGCCTGCTCCGGTGTCATAGTTTGCTAGAATAATATCACATACAATAAGAATCAACTTGGATGATAACGAGACATGATACGTACCACATAGACGGTCCATGATGGGAAGTTGCTAGCTTCGATATCATTGAAGAGGGTGTCAATGCCGTACTCAGGAGCCTCTCCGGCTCGACGGGTTGCAGTCGCATTGTCAAGAGTCTGTGAGAACAAACCGGTTATGTTCAGCAACCGGATATTTTGTGGGATATTCAAGCTTTAAAAAGCACCTTGAAACCGCCATCCTTGCGGAGATGGAGCTGGGTGTATACGAAGGAACCATCGTCTTTGAGCCACTTGAAGGCGTGGCCGGAGTAACCGTGCATATGATGGTAACCGTCAGGAGTTCCGCGGTCGGAGAAGAGGATCATGATCTGATGAATGGACTCTGGGTTTTGGGAAAGGTAGTCCTAGGAGAAGAATTCAGTCTCACTCGAGGGAAAGCTCTCTGAGAAAAGAACAAATTACCCAGAACATGTCAGGGTCCTTCAAATGGGATTGAGGGTGCCTCTTCTGTGTGTGAATGAAGTGGGGGAACTTGGCAGGGTCACGGATGAAGAAGACGGGGGTGTTGTTGAAGACCCAATCCCAGTTACCTTCATCGGTTCTGAGCTTGACGGCAAAACCACGGGGGTCGCGAGCGGTATCTGCAGAACCAGATTCACCACCGACAGTAGAGAAACGAACTGTTGCGCGGACTTTCTTCCCCACGGATCTCAGCAGCGACTGGGATGTGATGTCGCTGAGATCATGGGTGACCTCGAAGTAACCGTGAGCACCGGCACCTTTGGCATGGACCTACAACGAAACGTAAGAATGAAATTGAGAGGGTATATGCGCATATAATGACATACAACACGCTCCGGAATGCGCTCTCTGTCAAAGTGAGCGAGGAGGTCGATGTGGTGGAAGTCTGAAGACAAGGTTAATGAGGAATGATGTCGATCACAAGGGCTTACCCTGAAGAAGTAAGGGGCCGTTGATGCCGGCACGCTGAGCAGCGTATGGCTCTGAGACGGGTGCGCCATTGGAGGTGGTGTAGACTGGGGCAGACATTGTGGTAGGAAAGAAAGGAGAAATAGGGGGAGTGCGTTATATATACTGCTTTTCGAATTACTCAGATCCGGCTCCTAGATCGCGAGCCACATGTGATGCGTGCTTATAATCCCCTCCTCTCCATTGGTCATATCATGGTTCTTATGCCTTGAAACTACTTACTAGATAATCACCGCCGGATTCCATGCATTCCAAGAACGTTTTCTCATCGCAATCCACCATTGTTCAAACGTTCACAACTCATCAGCTGATTCCCCAATTCAATATACCATGGCGCGTGGTCACCCATTTCCAATCTTCCACCCTAACTTCCAAGCTCCTGACGTGGTCTTGATTATGTTTTACAATAATATATCTACCCTCGGTAACGAGCTGCGTATTTCACTGACACTACCCGGTAATCTCACGCGTGTCTTTTCGCCCCTTGCGTAGGAATGAGTAGTTCCCCGCTATGAAGAACCTTGCCGTTTGGTCATGCGCTACTGCTTGGCGCCATTCCCATTCGTGACGTCATGAACCCCTGTTTACATAATCGACTAGTCGGAGCATCGAGTCCACTTGATATCCACCAAGTGAGAATACAGTATTTATAACTGGATATCGTCCTCAGGTTCTAATGTTGTCAGGTATGTACCTCTGCGGCATGATTCGGAGGCTACGAACGCCCCACCCAACTCAAGGAGCATCTGAGTCGCGTCAAAAGTAACGTCTAGGCAACTCTCTGTCCAGCCAGGTGGCCCGAGTATGGAAAATGGGTATACCGAGTATGTGTACATGGCAGACGCAAGGCTGGTTAGTTATTCTCGAGGGCGTTGGCAATTATATCAAGTTCAATTCGCCAATTATTCGCCATTCTAGGATCAGAATGAGTCAGCCACACCAGCCCTACTGCTATATGCTACCCCGAGCCCCGAAGGCATTCAATATTAGATTCGGATTTCTGCTATAATAAGACAAGAAATCTCAAGCTTTCGGCGAACCATTTCCATATGGCTTAGGTATCTATGTATACCCAGAGTATCTTACCTCAATGGAGGACGAAGTCACGGAATGATTGATCACAGGAAAGTCCTCTAGCCAATATCAAGTATCTATTTATAGAAACGACTATATGGGCATCGAATACCTAGAAAATACATACTTTGAAGCCCATCCCTCGGCGCTAAACGTTTGAACTAGAGTGCGCCACACAACATTATATTACCCAAAATAGGAAATGTTGTCCACAGAAGGCTATGATTCGCTCATCAAAAATCCGAGTTCCTCATGAACTTGAAGAAGTGTGATTTGGTGGGGAAGATCAATACATCAATCATGGGCATTATCAATCCCCGGGGCACACATGGTAGCGTGTAGTAAATGTGCGGTAGTCCTATCCTATGCCGAACGATTACCTGAGGCTTTCGGTTTACCCAAGGCGATAGGCAACCCAGCGAAAACAAATCAACAATAGATAGATGCGTCCGTTCTGAGATGCAGGAGCAGCCAGGGGAGGGACGTAATTCATAGTAGGAACGAACCATCAAATTCCAGGTGAGATTCCAGAGTTTCACTACTCCACCACTCTTACCGAGGTTCTTGTTCCATCCGTATCCTTGCTTGCTCAGCCATATATTCGAAGCCAAAAGTAGGATACGGTGACTCAGGTGTTTCATCATCATCATCCTCCTCTTCCAAGTCGTACCGACTCGGAATGTCATCATCAAAAGCCGTTTCGAAGTACGAACAAAGAGTTTGATCTGGGGAAATTCATGTACCCCTATGTGCCAAACCTTTTGATAACACATTGTAAGTAGTGTCAATCGGATACGCCCTTGGGCGGCAAAGGTGCGATCCCACCATGCGCTGAAAGCGTCACAGGGTGGAGATGATTCATATGAAGGCCAGGCATTGTAGCAGCGTAGGACTGAAGGACTTCCGCATCCTGAGAAATGCCGAGGGACGTAAAATCAGTATGTTTAATGTCAAAGTTGTGAAGAATGTAGTCATTGTCCTTTACGACGGTAAATTTGAATAACAACTTGAAACCGAAATCGGTGTAGCGCAGCTCACGGCGTCGTGATAGAAACCAAGCGTGTAATGATTCACAAGATCATCCAAAGTGAAAAGTAGAAGGATCCCAATCCTCGGATCGAAGCTGTGAAATACCAAGGTCTGTCTGCGCTCCACAAGATCTCGTTACGACGTCTCCAGGACCGTCTGAACCCTGGATGATATGAGAAACAGTGCACTGCTTTATTCTGGTCACCACATATCCAACCCCGTCACGCAGACTATGTGTTTTCTGAAGCTTTGAAAGCTGGATCGGGGGCCCCATGATATAACTGAAGGAACCTCGCGCTCGCTTATTCTGGAGAGCAAGATGGGGGGCGGTCGACTCGAATTTATAGACTCCAGGAAGTAGCTGATCGCCATGGACCACTTGTCGCCAGCTGGACGTGACGTTCTGTCCAGGTTTAACCAATCAGATGCACTGCCCGTCGTGTGGGTGTACAACTGGACTGCACCAAGAGGATCGCAGAGAAGATCAGCGACCCAGATACCCCAGTCAACCGTCGTTCCAGCATATCTTTTTATATCCTCATAGGCGCCCTCAATCAGGTATAAATGACCAGAGAGCCCTGGGCGGACAGGTGCCAGTGGTTCCGTGACAGGATTCGACCCCGGTGCGGGCACTGGGAGAAGGAGAGCATTGCGAACTCGAATGCATTTAAACTGATTCGTTGCAGTTTCCACTGTCTGGAGCATCAAACTCCCCTTTGGATTCGTTTGCGGGACATTCGTCGTCGGACTCTGCGTTGGTTGTCTGAGTGGGAGTGAGGAAGAGAAAAGAAAGATCACAATTCAGACTCCGCCAACTAGACGTCATTATGATTGGGCCCGTGAACATGGGCGCTTGAGCTTGTATCCTCTTCTATCTCGCTGCGTCACTCAACTTGTCCGAGACACCCAGATAAAAATCAAGGAAGATAGTAACTCCGGCGAATTTGTGTCGGGAGACACCATGTTGTGAACAACAAGTACGTACTTAGGTCCAGATTTTGTGGAAGCGGGTTCGCGAGTAGATGTAAGTAGGAGTGCCGATGTACAATCGTATGAAACTATCTATTCTCTCTTTTCCAGCCCCGGGCGCCTCTTTAATATCGTTACAACCTCTTCTATCTGTTCCGGATTATTCAGCCTTTATAGGACGGACAGGTTGAGGTGGTTCATTGATCCAGGTGGAAGAGGCACAAAGAGGACTACCGCGCAAAACGAGCAATCGACACGGGCGGTACTCCCAACTGACGACGCTGCTGCAGACAGACGCCGAGTCGGCCGGATTCCGGTGATTACGTTCAAGATATGAGCGCTGAGTCATTTGGCATTCCAGTTTCCATCGCGAAGCAAGCCGTGGGCAACGGTGTCATGAAGAAGGACAGCTGAACGATGGGTCTATGAAGATGTGACGAAGTTCAGCCGAGCATGCACCATTTTCTTGTCTCGGCGCAGCGGAGATGGGCAGAGGCTCGGACAGCGAAGCTTGTGCGACATAATCAGGAAGATACGCCTTACGCTTACATCACCAGTTGCGCACGACCGCCTTTTCGACCTTGGGCTTTAATGGGTAGATTGACGTTGGGGTATACTCGGCATAGACATCGCCTTAAGATGCGCGAACGCCTTTCGATATTGGTGGGGTATGATTGAGCTGGTGCGCCGCTGGAGTAGGTGGTGGCGATGTCGACTACTGGACCCGACCGGTTTAGTCGCGAGTTGAAGGCCGAAGGGCGAGAGGCGTCTGCGCTGGAATTTCCTTCGTGAGTTAAGAAGGGTAGCCGGGAAGATGGATAAATACCGAGGTGATGCCAAGTCCGAGGGCAAAGGGAGAGCCCGACGCCGTCGAGAGACGGCGCGCTGCACGGTTAAGCGATATCCAAAACGCCTAATGGCGATGTCGGTGAATGTCTGACGCCCGCCGTATAGGAATAGTCGGCGAGGAGACTCGGAAGTGATGGCGAAATCGCGGTCGATGGAAAGCGCGCTAAGGAAAACGACATCAGACACGAGTGAAGGGGGGAGAAGAGGGTGACATACCTGACACGAAAAGCGTTCTTCGATCCCCGACATGAGTCCCCGCTCAGTTCCTCGCCTAGATAGCTCGCCAGCGAACGGCGATATTAGTCTGGAGTTGCTGGAAATCAGCTACAGGGTAAACTCCTATTAGCGATGGAACAAAGGAACGAGAGGCTGACGTACCGTGAAAAGCATAGGGCCATCCACCAATGGATTTCGAAGAGATGTTGGTACGACGAGGTCAGCGGTGAGGGGCGTCATGGGTGGATGTGCTAATGGCCGAGTCGTATGGTACGAAGTAAAGAGGGAAATCCAGCGAAGGAGGATTTATATGCGGCGGGGGAATATGGTCGTGTTTGGCTTCGGCCTCGTCTCGTCAGTCCATGCCAATGGATCGATATCGCTGTAAGCATAGTTTCTGCGAGGCAAGGCAAACAACAAGGGCACCCACGGTCGGAATTTTCCTACATCCCGAGGTTATGATTGAAATCGTGTTCAATTGGATCAGAGTGGACACAGAGATACTCAAACGACAAGCCCTTGAGCGACGAAGGCAGCATAGTTTCCACTCAAAGCAACAAGGATGTCCTGAGTCCACATTTCCTACACACCCGAGGTCGAGGTTACAAAGCAGACAGAAGACAGATTCTCAGAAGACGACAGATTCCCTGAGCCAGGAAAGCCTTTAAGAACAGTCCGGGTGTAGTTGGCAGGAATAAAAAATACACATTCGGAATGAAGGCTACCCAGAAGAAACGTGGAGAGAGTGCTTGATGGCAACACGATTAGACGCGCGTCGGGGTTTGCCGAACAACTGTACAGCACATCAATGCCGAATGCGGCCACCGAACCTTGATCGTTGGAATTACGCGCAAGTTTCGCAAGACAACCTCAAGACTACTCAAAAATGGCAGCAAATCGCGGTACGTCCCTCTCCTCGTTATTCAACACAGCGCTGACCCTTCTATTCTCCTCTCCCCCTCAAAAAATAATTCCTTCTCTTGTCACAAAAATGTCCTTGCGAACCGCTCTTGCCTCCTCCGTTTGCCCAATCAAGGTGGAGGAGCCTCTGGCACAAAATTCCGTCTGACTCTTGGTCTGCCCGTTGGTGCCATCATCAATTGCGCCGACAACAGTGGCGCCAAGTCACTCTACATCATCGAACCTTTCGGTTTCGGTGCCCGCCTGAACAGGCTGCCCGACGCTGGTGTTGGTGACATGGTTGTCGCCTCGGTGAAGAAGGGAAAGCCCGAATTGAGGAAAAAGAGTGAGTCTCCAAACTCTGTTCTTGAATTTGCGCAGTTTGGACGTTCGAAATGGGAACGAGGATATGTTGGGAGGAGGAACAGGGATTGGGCTGTTATAATTTTTTGAAATTCCATTGCTGACATCTCTCTTTCCGTAGCTATGCCTGCCGTCGTCATCCGTCAACGCAAATCGTGGCGCCGGAGAGATGGTGTCTTCCTCTATTTCGAGGTTCGTCCCTTTTTGCTACCACCAAATTTGGCGGAACCCAACTCAACCTTGCATGTATAGGACAACGCCGGTGTTATCGTCAACCCCAAGGGAGAAATGAAGGGCTCTGCCATCACCGGTCCAGTAGCCAAGGAATGCGTGCGTTATTATCTTCTCTCTCGGGTTTTCTCCCAGTCTGATTTTTGTTGGCGCGATATACAGGCGGATCTGTGGCCCCGTATTGCGTCAAACGCGGGAACTGTCGTATGAGTGGGATTATTCTTTTGCTTTCTTTTCTCATGTTCAACCATTGTGATATCAATACGACATACATCCATACATGTTGATTCTGATTGAGAAAGGGTTATCCCATATAGGATACATCAAGCTGCACATAGTCTTCTAGAGATCAGCCCGAGTCCGGGCTGTCGTCTATCGTGAAATCGGTGGGTTGAATATCGACCCAATTGAGATCGAAGAAGTGGTGTTCATAGCTGAGGTAAACCAAAAAAAAGCCAGTCAATTTCAACGTCCAACAGAGGCCTCAGCCAGTTCGCTATTCTCTGACTCCTTTCTCCTTCGGCTTAATCTTCACACCAACGAGTTTCGAAGATTTTGCTGGACGAGAGTGCGTGCCGGATCCTGAAGGTACCGAAGAGGAGAGGTTCAGGTTTGGAAGTTTTGCCGAGGATTTAGTTTCGAAACCACGACCAGAGGCACCTTGCGTCAACATTGACGATGGGGGCATAGGGAGAGAGGGCAACGTCTTCGAGGTTTTAGACTTCGGTATAGTCTGGGGTGCGGAATGACCTGACTGCGCTGCCGGTAGCTGTGGTGGCGGTTTCATCGGAAGCGAGGGGTTGTAAGGCAGAGACGACGATATAGGAGTTGAGGGCCTTGACGATTGGTCGCCCATGTCAAAATCTGGTGGTGCCGATGTAGGTTTGGGTTTTGGATTGGTGCTTTCCATCTGCCGCAGCTTGGCTTCCATCATCGCTATCTTGTCCCCCGTCTTTCTAAAGGGTGTAAAGAAAAACATTTGACTGATAAGTTGGACCGAAGTAACAGAATAAAAACGAACGAACCCTTCGTGGCGACTACTCAGCCCAGTCTTGAGCATGCTTAGCGTCGTCGGTCGACCCGTCTCCATCATGCTCTTCCTCCCCTTCAATGACGCTGACGCCCCAACTCCGCCATGCTGATCTAGCGGAGCTTGATGGGCAAATGTAACAACAAGCTTGCGCCCCCGGAAGGGTTTCTCGTGGGCCATGGTCAACGCCTTCAGAGCATCCTAAGCACAGGGGGTGAAATCTTGAATCAGCATGCAGGATCCTCTCAATCTTGATGGAAGAAGGGAGTGAAGACGTTCGTTCTCCTTCGGACCTCTCGCAAATTACCAGACAGCTGGCTGTGGCGACGGCACATGCGTTCATCGTCACAGGTAGCGGCCGGAGTCGGTTACGAGGCGAGCATGTAATGAAAAAAAGAAAAAACCGGGCGTAAGCGAGGGGTCGTTCGAAGGATACCAGAAACCAATAGAGGGGCGGGGAAATTAAAACAGAAAGGGAAACTCACGTCTTTGTTACCATACTCGATGAACGCATATCCTCGCGGTTTGCCTTTCAGCAGGCCCGTTTTATGGAAAAGATAGTCGAGCTTGGTCACTTTGCCAAACTTTGAGAACACCTGCAGCAGGGTGTACCTAGTCCACACGATAAAGGTGAATGTTCATTTTCTGACTAGATCATAGCACTCACTCATCCACGGATGGGTGAAGGTTCCCGATGTATAACCTGTCTTTGAGGACATGTCGAGGTACTTCAATTGGGCTTGCCTCGCGCTCGCTTTGAGATTCCTTCTCGATTGTCGGGATGAACAAGTGGTCATCGATAGGCGAATTTCTCGCAGCGAGATCATCCAGAGTAAGTGCACTACTGCTTGCCATGTCGTTGAGATGAAGAGAGTTTGAAACTGGTCGTAAGTAAGCTATGTTATATTCCCAGAACCTAGATATATACACAATCTGAACAGAGATCATAGCATTAATGGGGTAGTGGTAACCTGGGTCGTTGCCATTCGAGTGATAAGCTCGACCCGCCGGGGGTTCGATTCCCTCTTAATGCATATCGTTTGATGTTTTTGTTCAGACAACATTAACAATTACCAGGATGAACATTGCATATACATGCAAGTGATTCTTTTGTCTCATCAAGGTATTATTTAATTACTGCAGGTAGAAAACATGCGTCCCAATAACTACCAAGCAAGACAACTATGTGTAGAATTTGCGGTTCTCGTTCTTTCCGAAGAGGTCCTGTCTAATCTCTGGCAACATCTGGGAGGACTGGGTCAACGCGCTGAAGGCCCGAAGGTTTAGCAAAAATACAAACCTTATCCTCGAGCAAACGGAGCCTTTCTTCCATCGTATTGTCCAGTGTAATCCGTCCGGATCCGCTCACAAGCTTCACGCCTCCTTGGCTCCTAGGCAAACATAACGAAGATGATTAGCTTGGAGATCCCCAAGATAGATCGTCGAATGGAAACATACGCCTCGTCGGCTATCGTCCCCTGCACTTCAAAAGAAATATCCCGCCCGCTGATCTCCTTGTACGTCCGTGACGCAGTCGTCGCTGCCTGCTTGACAATATCCACGTCGGATTTTCTCGAGTAGATGGTGACGGCGGGTTCCAGAATGTATAAGAAAGATTCTGCCAGTGTGCCTTCCAGGAATTGCTCATAGCGACCGGTGGTTTCGTACAAGGGCGTCGTGGGTTCTCGGACTGCTGAGAATATTTGTTGCAGGACTTCCTCGCGCTTGTGGAGAAGCCTTAGACGCGACTTGTTGATGATTGTGGACTGCGCACTGGTGGTAGTTGGCATTCCAAGGTGGGGTCGAAGGACATATTAGCTCTCTGCATATTACAAGACAGGGAGATAAGGGCATACATCTTCTGTGCGACTTCAGCGCCTTTGCGTTTCTTCTCGTATTGGGCATCGATCGCCTGTTGTTCCTGCTTAACGAGTTTGGCCTATTCACGCCGTAATGTTAAGGAACATATTATAAGGGGTCCAGGTGTGGGGTACCTTTTCAATAGCGAATTCCTCGTCAGCCTTTACTCTGATCTCCCGAGCCTTCTCAAGTGCCTCCTGCTTGATGAAGGCCACCTAGATGCACAGTTCAATAAGCGTTGGAAACCGTTATCTGGGTGCCGTTCTGGGATGTGGTGCGAACGAACCATCTTGTTCATCTCACTGAGTACTTCATCATCGTTCAATGGGCGGGATGCCATGGTTGGGTGTAAGAGAAGCTACGCCAACTGAAAGCGGACTCGTCGGGAGTGGGAACAGTCTATTTGGATCTAACAATCCTGGTAAATATCAGCGACATCATATCTTTCTGGACAACATACACAGGCAGTCACAGACGACCCTTATTCCGTTCACCACCAATATGGACGGCCACTTCCTTCCTCGTACTGGCGATGTGGAAGCAAAGATATCCAGTCGTCCTATCTCTCCTCGTTTCCTCCGCCAACTCTCAAGGACCACTGCCAACGGGGACCGTAGTAGCCACTCCGCTGGTGTCCAAACACTTTTCCTATCCAACTGGAGTTGTAAGTCAATTCTAACTTTGCATCGCTCCCCAATCTGACCTCACCGTCAAGCCCTACCAAGCTGATACTGATATCGGTGGGCGCGGACCGCAGTTGGGCTACAATCTCTGCAACTCGAGTACCCAAAACCCAGCCTCACTCTGCCAGACGTCTCTATTCAACGGCTTGGCTGGTGAGTCCCCTTTCAAGCTGTGTGTTGGTTGTTCTCAAAACGGTTCCAGATTTCTGTGTATGGGGTCCTCCAGAGTCTGGTGCAGTCTTTCAAGACGTAACTGGCGAAATGGTGGCTTGGTGCACACGAAGCGGCTACGGAACCCGTCTGATCCCAGACGGCGCCTTGACCGGACTGCAGTTCCTCAAAACGCCTGACTATATCCAAATCAACGGCTTTCTCGATCAGACCAAAGTGAACATCTATACAGGCGAATTAGGTGGGCAACTAGATCCCCATGCAGTAGACGGTGTATGTCCTGTGACCCTTTCTTTCTCGCATTTTGCTTATCTCGGAAACTTTGATCTGTAGCGCGGAAATCCCATCGGAGGTTTGATGTTTTCGAATATCTGGGGTGGTTCTTACACTCAAGTCATAGAATGGATTACGTATGTTGTTAGGATCTCTTTCCTAACTGCTTCTCACTTAACGAACGACCTTGCTTGCTAGTTTCATGGGCCAAAATATGTTCTGCATCAAAGCCTGCAACCCAGCTAGCCCCAACGCCGCTGCCTATTGCGCCCACCAGTACGACCGCATCGGGTGCCCCTACAATGCCCCAAGCAACGTTCAAGAAACTGTATTCCAGGAATGCGACGCTGACAACGCCGAATTTCCTGGCGTTTATACCTTTGCTGGGGTAGTCCAAACCTACACCCAGCCGCCTGCGAGTCTTGGTCCTATCACCTCTATTCCCTACGTTCCCAAGGTACCTGCGAGTTCCAACTGCAGGACTTTTTCTAGTGCGGACATCCTCGGGTCATCTGCGTCTGGGGTTGCGAAGACCACTGAAACTTCGCCGAAAAGCACTGGGACCGGGGGTGATAGTGATCAAGGTGTCGGTGTAAATTCTGCACTGGGATCGCAGATGATTTTCATTCATACGAGACACTATCTTTATGTTTCCGTGGTATTCTGTTGGTTCTTCATCTGAACACTAACTTTCAAATGGTGATATGACATTTACACGATGACATGATCAAGGTTCACCATCAACCAGATACCCGTCGATAGAGCACGTTGAGTTAATGAGTTAATATGCCCTGGGGTTGGAATATGACTCTATCCACGGGATTTCAGTAAGAGCAGTGCATTTGTGTACTGTAAATATAGGTTCAAGGAAACTTGGGTAAGTAAAGGCTCTTTTAGTAGTTATGCTTTTTTAGGAAAAATAGAAATGCCAGCAAAACATACCGTGAAACACCAAAGTGTGATTGGAATGTGACAGATATATATTTGTAGAAAAGTAAACACTACAAGGAAAGTTCAAGTACATTGGAGAAATGCCCCTTTGAAGTTTGGGGCTTTGCCTAAAGTTTCTTGAGTGATACTTTAGGCCGCCAAAGCAACTTGAGGGAAAGCAAACAGAATTCTGGGAAACTTAGGAAAGGAGGAAATTTTGAGAATAATACCAAAATTTGGTTTTGGGAATGCCAATTAAAAATCAGTTTATTCAGCACCCTTTGAATTGTCAATCAATTATTTGAGGTTTATGCTTGCTTCCTTCTCTCCATCACCGCCACTTCCAATGCCTCTGCCTCATTCCATCGGCCCTGGTAATTGTATGTGGATGCAAGATTTCCCATGCTTCTGAGGGTGTCAGGGTGCTCCTCTCCTAATGCATGCCTCATTTTCTCCATCACCACCACCTGCAATGCCTCTGCCTCATTCCATCGGCCCTGGTAATTGTATGTGGATGCAAGATTTCCCATGCTTCTGAGGGTGTCAGGGTGCTCCTCTCCCAATGCATGCCTCCTTTTCTCTATCACCACCACCT
>KN831775.1:247560-495143 GCA_000827355.1 Hebeloma cylindrosporum | reverse complement strand
GCAAGATTTCCCATGCTTGTGAGGGTGTCAGAGTGCTCCTCCCCTAATGCATGCTTCTTTTTGTCCATCACCACCACTTCCAATGCCTCTGCCTCATTCCATCGGCCCTGATTCCAGTATGTGGATGCAAGATTTCCCATGCTTGTGAGGGTGTCAGAGTGCTCCTCCCCTAATGCATGCTTCATTTTGTCCATCACCACCACTTCCAATGCCTCTGCCTCATTCCATCGGCCCTGTTTCTTGTATATGGATGCAAGATTTCCCATGCTTCTGAGGGTGTCAGGGTGCTCCTCTCCCAATGCATGCTTCCTTTTCTCCATCACCACCACCTGCAATGCCTCTGCCTCTTTCCATTGGCCCTGTTCATAGTAGACCCAAGCTATATTCTCTGCAATCACTAAATTGAGATCCATTGACTGGAATGCACTCATTGACTTGCTGATGTGTTGCAAAAGAATGTGTTGATATTTGTAGTCTTCACTGTTCACTTTCCAGGATATGGATAGGCCAATGATATTCAAAACAAATTTCTGTATCTCATTTCGATGTTTCTCCAGTGTCCAGATACTCCAGTACTGTACTAGTGGATGCATATTGTAGGACTGATTTCGGTCATCAAATTCAACAAGGGAATATGATTTAAGGTCCCCAGTGCACCTCTGAAATACCCAAGAGTTCCATGCCAAATCTTCCTTTCCAATATGGCTGAGAAACTTGGTCACTTGTGTTTGTAAATTCACATCATCTAGCTCTTCTAGACATAATGATGCTCTTCTGAATATTTCTTCTGTGATTCCTTCATGGTGTAAAAAGGAGAAGATCTGCAACAGGGTTTGTGCTGATGATGGAAGTCTGTCATAGCTCAATTTCCATGTTGCATAAACAGCTAATCCATATTCATCCTGTCCCTGAATCTCTTTACTTTGCAGCAATTTATCACGATGTTCTTGATAGAGCTCCAGATATTTGCTAAGGGAGGAGCAGCGAAGGATATAAGCTCCAGCTTGAGAAACAGCTAATGCAAAATAGTGGAGATTCTAAATATTGCAATAGTCAGCTTGAAGGCAAATTTTATAATGAATAATTATCAAAAGCACCTTTACAATGATTGCTGCTAGATTCTCATTTTCATCTGTCTTTTCTGCTCGAGACATTTGCATGAGCAAACATCTTGCATCATCCGGATGCATGTCAGCCACTTTTGCATCTGCACCTTTGTCTGCATAAATGCTCAACTGTGGATTACGTGTTGTGATCAAAATATTTCCAAATTTGCATTTTGGAAAAAAAGTTGAAAGATTCAACTGGACATCATCAGCATTATCAAAGAAAAGAAGCCAGTTTTGTTTATATTTAGTTGCAAGCCAGTATTTGCATGCATCAGCTGACCGCTCAACATCTGAAGGAGTGATAGCTGCAAGATCAGCTTCAAGTGTTTGTTGATTGGTAGCATCAATGTAGAAAATATCAGAAAACCTGCAAGAAATTTAGTTGGTTGTGCTCATTATATGTTTGGTAAAACATACAGTTGATTAGCTTGAGAGTCATCTATAAATTTGAAGGCAAGTTGGCTCTTTCCAGAACCCCCAAGGCCATGCAACACAAACACACATTGGGATTTGTCACCAGAGTTAAAATATTGATGCATTTTGTCAAGAATTTCCTTTCTGCCTGTAAAAGATTTTACTGGTAGTGGACAAATCTTGTGCACTTCCAAATGACCAATTGGCTGAGACTGGGGAGGCCTGGGAGAGACTAAAATAATTGGCTTTCAGACTTTCACTTGATTTACATGATAAATTATTCCATACCAAATTGCTCTATCATAAGCTGTTTCTTTGGGGATTTGATAGCAGTTATCACCAAACTGAGCCTCTGATCCACTTCTTCCTTTCTCAGATACTGCATAGTATGTGCCTGTACATTGGCCATTTTGTCCCATTCAGATAGCTTTATGTCTTGCATTCCCTGCTCAACATTCATTCGAAAATAAATGTTTGGAGAATTGGCAAAACGACGTGACATAACTTCATGAGTTTCTTCACAGTCAGTGGCAATTCTTTTGAGTGCCTCAATAACATCTGTTGGCATAAAGTGTTGGAAATAGCCAGGCTTTTTGATGCTGATTACTTCGGCTTGCCCTGTACCAATGCTCACAAGGCACCCAATCTGATGGGTGGGAAATACCACTTTGGCCTCATCCAGTACTAGGTTACTGGGATTATTACGACCTAGACCACCATCAATGAAAGGTTGTTTGTTACCAATCTCGATACGCTTGAAAAAGGTGGGTGCTGCAGATGTAGCCCGAGCTGCTTCCCAGATCTTGCAACCTAGATGAGTTTCTTTTGACTGATAGCTCCTAAAAAGAACTGGAATATTGGCATTCATATTAAATGCATTTCTGGCACAAACAAAGCTAGAAGGGTTTTTTTTTATTTAATTAAAATCCAAATGTGTAATAAAAACATTGAACTCACGTTCGGCAGCCTGTGGCATCACCAACTTCCAACAAAAGCTCTTCAGGATCACCGGTGATACCCTGCACGACAGATTTTATCACTTCTTCGAGTTTTGTCGCTCTGAACCTTCCATCTCCAGGCCATCGCTTTGGATCAGAGAACACTTGCTGAGCTAGAGTGTTGTAGGCATCAATTGCACTGTCGACATCCATCCTAAGACGCCCAAGCATTAAAGCTATGATTCTAGATGCAAGAACACACAATTTGAGTATCACAATAATGGAATTACTTATGTTACAAGCTCACCCGCCGGTGCTGGTGCCACCAATGAGATCAAAGTAATCACACGGCTTGGGAAGACTGGTGAGAGGTGGTTGACCGTCGCTTTCACGCTTTTTATTCTCTTCGATCATCAGCCGGTGCATGATCTCCTTGAGGATGAGCAGCTCGGAAAGTCCGCGGATACCGCCTCCGTCTGTCCAGTAGATGGTTAGCAGCAGGAATCATGGAAATAGGGGGAAAATATTTGCCAAGCGCAAGTAGCTTCAACGGTGGTTTCGCTCCAGATGAAGACATGATGGTTAAGACGAAGCGAATCGATGGCTTGCGGGGTCCAAAGTGGGAATTTCTCACGCGACTTGACCGCCAGAAATGTTTTTTCCCCCTTCGACACACTCCATGACACAAGGACGAAGATTCGAATAACTGTGTATCCCCCAAAGTTCTCCAAAGTCCAGCCCACGCTTGAGTCTGTCCGGGCTTTCCAGTATGTTCGATCCACTTTATAGAAAACCTCTAGTCTCGTCCCCATCCGTGTGGTGATATATAAGGAAATTCCCCGTGGGAACTGTCCATTTGATGGACAAAATATCACCACAACGTCTGGTGCATTTGGACCGCGCAACCCTCCATACGTCATAATGGTCAAGTCTTTGTTTTCTGAATTGCCTCCAAACCACTTCGCCTGAAGCTTCCAAATTGATACATTGTGTTGAGGTAACATGCCTCCACTTCAAAATCTTTGAGAAGACTGTGTAGTACTGAAAACAAGTGGCCTGGCTGACCATATCATTGGCCTTGAGCATAACATCAGCCCGAAAGGCAGCCGTCAAACGTAGACTTCTGATTTTTGAAATATTCTAATTTTCAAGATTTGGACTCTACTACATCGAAAGAAACATCTGCAAAAAAAATTTGGCCCAAGGCCAACGAATTGGGTTCAAATGAGAGGTTTTTTTTGATGGAGGGTTGCACAGTCCAAATGCACCAGACGTTGTGGTGATATTTTGTCCATCAAATGGACAGTTCCCACGGGGAATTTCCTTATATATCACCACACGGATGGGGACGAGACTAGAAAACCTCGCAGATTCCTATCGGCGTATCTCCCGGAGACATACTTATTCGCGCGTCAATCAGCCCGAATCCACCACGTACTCCAACAACTTAATAGCCATCGCCTGGCTGCACCGACCTCAAAAGGTACAAGTTTGATACTGCGAGTCTGCTGAAAAGCACCAGACGGCCGGCGATTCGACATGTTCGTCTGCAACGACAAAGACCACTAATAGCAATTTACACCACCTCACTTTCCATCTGTTGGGCAGACCGCAAATGTCGGCCACTCCTTTCAAATCGGACTGGCGAGTAAAAGAATCGGTATGTTGTTGTGTAGATGGCGACAGCCTGCAATCGCATCGTATATTCGCCTCCTCATCCGTTTTACGCCTTGCTAATGTAACTTTTCCTTCTATATCCCTTGAACCCAGTCCATTCTCAGAGCGAATATCGCTGGTCCCGTTTAACGATCTCCGGTTCAACATATCAGGATAGGAGAGGGACCGAGGGATTGCTGGCTCAAAGGTATGTCTCCTCCTCCTAACCCTCTTTCTTCCATAGCTGACCATCCGCTCAGCCACCTCATCTTCGACGATTATTTGGCCGCCGTCTCTCCTCGCCGTTCTCAAACTAGTATCAAGCTTTCATCAACGTCTTCTGCATTACGCCGTTGTGGACATCACCTAATCGCAAGTCCCTACTTTGCCGCCGCGTAGTTCTATATTCACGACTGTCCAGGGCGGTGTGTCGACTTAAGCAGAAGCTTGGTCACCATGATTTGCCCGTCGTCGATTCTCGCCGTTCTCCTTACTAGCGTCAAGCTTTCATCGACGTGTCCTTCACCAGGCCTTGTGGATATCCCCTAATCGCATGTCCCTTTTCTTCAACGCTGCATGATTATATACTCACGACTCTACAGCGCGATGTCGCAAGAACTCAAAACAACACCGTCATGCCTTCGCACGTCGTATTGATCCCCCTCGCGCCCTCGGCTTGCCATAGACCGGTGACCGTTCCCTCTAAGCGGTGTCGATGAAGAAGGAGAATCGAGGTTCTCCATCGGAGTCCATCGTCATCTCATTCTCCGAACGGTTACAGGTCTAGGTTTCCCATATCAATTCACGGTTAGCTCCAACACCAATGCACCCACCAAATCCAAAGTCAAAAGAGTATGCAACTGGTATGAAACGTGGCAAAGCGTCAGGCGTATCTTCCTGATCATGTCGCGCACCTTTCACAGCCCAAATCTCTGCCCATACCCGCTGCGCCGAGACAAGAAAGTGACAAGAGATTGGGCAGACTCGGCTGAACTTCGTCACATCCCCATAGACTCATCGTTCAGCTACCCACGACTCGCTTCGCGATGGAAATGCCAACTGCCTCAGACCGCGTCTGCAGCAGCGTCATCAGATTGGGAATACCGCCCAAGTTGATTGTTCATTTTGCGCGGTAGCCCTCTTGATGCCTCTTCCATCCCTGGATCCACGAGAAACTACTTGATCCCGTCCATCTATGAGGGCTGAATCAACCGAGACAAGTAGAAGGGGTTGGAATGAGGACTTACAGGTGCCTGGGGATGGAACATATATGGATTAGATTTCCTCGTCGGCTGTAAACTGCCCCGCCTGTGCAAATCATCCGGCATGTTCAATTTTTAGAAATGTCGTACGATCTTCGAGTGGACACTACATTTCAATCTGCTACAAGACGCAACTATACCACCTGCCGGTAGTTGGTAAATTGGCAACACTGTGACTTCCAAATCTCCAACAGCCACAACGCTACATGATCAAGAACCAAGAGGAAAATACAAAAGTATCTCCAAAACCAAGTGATATAATATAACAGTTCTAAGTAGCATCAACTATGAAAACAATAAAGCGACGACGAAGAATTCAGCGTTCGAGGGTACGTGAATAGAATAAAAGCGTCATTGAAGGGTAAAGAAAGGTTCATAAATATGCACGATGATGAAGGTTGTCCGAGAGTGTTTGTTATCACAGTCCACGAACACGAAATGTTTAGTACGAGAAGACCATGAGCCAAGGGTTCAACACGATCTGTCAAAACCATGAGTAAAAGTGAATCGTGCGCGAACTCACAAGACATACCGGGAACAAGATATGGCATCCAACGGAAAGACTGAACGAAAACAAAGAAGAAGAAAAAAGACGACAAGTTAGACCGCGAACAATCCCTCCAACGCCTTCGATGACAACTCACGAAAGAGGAAGAATCACAGCCCAGGCCGAACCGGTCACCCTCCATCCAAAGGGTATCACAGTCGTCCCACAAAGAATCATACCAACCATGATAACGACAGATAACAACATCGGGAACCAGAACCTGTTCATTCCCACCACGGTGCATCAGCAGAGCTCACGAAGAAAAAAAAAAAGAGATAACGAAATGCGAAACACCGCGGGCTGACCGTTTAGCAATTTTCGGAATCTCCTTGAAAAAGTTCGAGCGCTCCACTTCCTTCACAGTAGCTGACCACTGGATATTATAGGAAAACAGATGGGCGAAGATCGCCTGCGTGACAGGGATAGAAAGACCACCAAAGAAAAAGAAGCTGCGAGTCCAATAGGAATGAGAGGGGCATCCCATAAAGTGAACTGTATAAAAAACAAACTCACAAGAACGGAATCCACAGGAGGTTTTCGAGCAACGCCGGAATCTACCAGAAAACGAAACGAAAAAAAATGAATGAGCAACGATCAGCACTTCGTATCCAAGCTCAACAACGCAAAGCATCATCAACGAAGAACGACAACAACAACAACAACGAGGAAACAACAGCCAGCCAGCCAGTCCGCCCCCCAAAAAAAAGGCTTCCTTCCTCGCACACGAATAAATAAATGAAGGAGTGTCCCGGGGTCCCTTCTTTCCATTCGAAATTCGAACTTACCAATTTCTTCTGCGCGAGGCGATACTCAAGGAGCGTGTACCCCACCGTCCCCGATCCCCAGAAGACCACCGTAGTCGCCAGGAAGATTTCGAAACTATGCATGAAGAACCCATCAACTTTAAACTGGAATCCAAGCAGGACGTAATTGATGAGCGATATCGTTATTGAAGCGGCAATTCCATCTGATACGAGAAGAAGAAGAGGGGACGGAAAAAAAAAACGAAACGAATCAGCATCATTGAAAACGAATGAAAAGGCCGATGCACACAACGACAATATCCACTCACAGTAAGAGAACATGTCTAATAGAAAAATGAAAAAAGCAAGACATCAATAATCGGAAACCCATGCCTTCCGGTATGAAAAAGAAATGAGTGGGAGGCAGAAACACGTACAAGCCATCATCGAAATCTTATAATGCAGCGGAGCCTTGGACCACAAGAACTTGTTGATTTGGCGATTGATAGGTCCCTTGCGCCACCATTGTATAATAGGGTTAAACAGGAGCCTGTTGAACGAAAAAAAAAGAAGGAAGGAGAACAAAGACCACAACGCCGTCAGCACATTCCAACATTCGCCACTCGAAACGATAAACTCCAACTCACTCATTACACCCATACGAATACTTCTGCCATCGATTAATTTCATCATCCACGCTGAGCGAAACACCTTCTTTGAAGCCTCCCTTGGAGTAAGTGGCCCAGCTGTAATCCCAACGAAAGGGGTCGTTAAAGTTTGCAGAGCAAGGGTAAGAAAGAAGAATGACGGACCGGACGATGTAACCTTTCAAGATAAGACGGAGCGCCATATCAAAATCCTCGGAAACGTTCGACTCAGACCAGATCTTTTCCTTCCCATCAACTGGATCAACGAAGACGGCGTCCTGGATCGCTTTCCATCGCAAGAAACTATGCGGTTATCAGTAAGTGAGCATGAGCGTAAGTAAATGTGAATTCGAAGGGGGCGCGGATTGCATATCGAAAATGAAATCCACGTACGCATTGTGGCCCATGAACGGAGCGACTTCGCCGTTGGCGCAAGCTATACAACGTTACGGTCAGGTAATCAATACTGAGCGTCACAGAGAGAAGGAGGAGACATAACGCACAAATCGAGATACACCTGTTAATCCTCTTCGTGAAATACGCAATCCCATTCTCGAAATAATGATGCGCAACCTGCATCACATCTACACCAAAGCATCAAAACTTTTCAGCGCCAATTTTTCAAAAACAACACTGCCCCAAAAAAAAGAAAAAAAAAGAACCCACCACTCTCATGCTGAATAATCGCAACCGTCGGACACGCCCTCATCTCCCTCGCCGCATCACGCAGACAATCCTCCGGAACAACCGTATCCGAATCCACAATCAACACAATCTCCCCAATCCTCGTCGCACGCCCATTCGCCGCCCAAGGCCTCCACCGCCTCCCACTCTCCTCCCACATCTCCTCAATCGCCATCCCCAACGCTCTCTCCTCCAAATCCTCATTGACATCCGGACCCAACAACCCCAACCCCAACCCCAATCCCGCTGCGCCCCCATCCGCGCCAGAACTCGTCGCACCGGTCCCCCAGACGACCGATTCATCCCCATCGCGATTCTGGTACTGAATCCCATAATGCGGCGGCGACACCGGCAAAGTCGTAGTACCATCCTCATTCGAATGCGCATTCGTCGACGTTGAAATCCTATTCGTCCCATTCCCTTGTTGTTGCTTCTGCTGCTGCTGCTGTTGTTGTTGTCCCTGCTGCTGCATCGCCAAAAGCACCTCAAGATGCTTCTCCATCTTCAACGGAAGACACAGCCCATAATTCATATTCGATGCCTTTTTGAACCTTCCCGCGCGCTTAAACCCATTTGGATCAGCAGCGTCGTGTTTTGGCCTTGCCACCCATCCGATGTTGTGGTTCGCGTAAAAGGCTAGACGTTCGTCGCGGTCTGCAGCGGGGAGGAGCTATAGGCAGGGACGAATGAGCTCCATAAGTTCCTTGTTCAAGTGCGAGAAACGAAGAATAATAACGTACCCGTAACCCATCGTCATTAATGAAAATCGTCGATGTACCTCCCTGACGCGCATACGTCTGCATCGCTTTCTTCAATGACCGGATGGACGGTGCCCTAAGTAATCGAGTAAAATTCGTGTTCAGGGTTAAAAGATACCACAAAAACGAGCTTACAGAACAGCATCGAGGCTCTCCTTGTACACCGGCATCTGAATGGTGATATGTGGCAAATTGTTATCCACCTCCTTGTTCTGCCTGGGGCGTACGGCGGAGTAATATTTCGAGTTCTCATGATAATGCGCAATGGGCCCAACCCTGCCAATAAGAAAAAGATTAATCCGGTTCGTTTATGGGGAAAAAGAGGAAAAACAACTGGGACCTACATCATGCTAACGTTCTGCACGATCTGTAACGCGAAGAACTAGTCGTCGAAATATAAACGTTAAAAGACATCAAGAACGACAACAAAAAAGAAGGAAATACGCACGAGCGAGACACAATAAAGCAAAGTAATCACCGCCACGAGCGCAAACCGAATAAAATTGCCATCGAGGACCCATTCCATCAGCAATGTCCTCATCGAAGAACCAACAAAGACTGTACATAAAAAATCGAGTGTCAGTCAAAACCCTCGAGGAAACCAACGACAAAAAAAAGGAAGAGACAAAGAGACAAAGACATACACAACGCGATCCCCGCCGCCAACCCATTATACAACGGGGCATACAACCTCACCGGCCGCTTCCCTTCACCTCTCAACTCTTCCACATCATCCAACGCCCCACCTTTCTCATCCACCCCACTCTGTAAGAAGATCTTCTTCCCATACCAAGTCCTCCTATACCCCTTCTTCGTCTTCTCCTCCTGCTCACGCTGCGACGAAGCGAACGAATCACTCCCAACCTTCTCCATGGGCACATCACCGCCAAACGCCTGCAAACGCTCATCATCGTCCCCAGTATCCCCTCCCCGCCCCTGCTCGCCAAACAACCCCCTCACCACCCCACCCGAGGCATTCCGACCTTGTTTCCCCTTTATCGTCGCCATCACAGGCGACTCCCCATTCACACTCGACCCCGAACCCGAATGGTCCATCAACTCGGCGTCGCTGACGCTGACGCTAGCCCCCGTATACGATCTTCGCACCCCACCACCGCCGGTACCATGACAATACGACCCAGCCGCTGACGGTGACCCCGATGAATTGGGGGTGGTAGGCACCACTGGCCGAGCCCTCCACAGCAACTTGATCAACCGCTCTTCGAAATCTTGACAGAGCGGGATAATTCGGTCGAGGGACTCGGACCATATGACCATCACGCGTTCGTCTCTCTGTATTTCGTTTTGAAGACATGTTAGTTGTGGGTTAATGAGCAGGCAGATAAAAAGAACTGACGATAAACGCAGCGCATTGCTCTCTATCCGCCTGCGGAAGCATGAGCATGGTCTCCAGAATTTGGATACGCGTCTCCGAATCGACGTAGATGCTCCTCTCATCTTGCGCGCTGCAATATCGTTCGCCGTCACCGTATAGTAAAGGATCGCGTCGTTTGTGCACAAAACGAATTTGCCAACGTCACGTGGCACAACCAAATGGAGGTAAAACACGTGTGTGTCCATGGGGGAATTGTGGCGCAACGGCGTTAACGCAAGTAGTGGACGAAAAGCGAACGAAAAAGCGGAGAACACGGGCATAGCGGTAGTCGTAAGTAGGACCAGATAGTCCGGGATAAGGGGTATCCAGGTGGATATCCAAAGTCTGATGTCCAAGGTTGATTGATTGACGGCCCGAATGACCGGACACATTCATTAACGGGGGACGGAAGCAAGATCCACATGTCCGTCCGAGAAGGGCACGAGGAGTTCAGAAGGAGATTGGTCCCCTTGGTGCGAATTGGTGAACGACGGAAATTTGTTGTCGGTCCGTAGGTAGGTGGGATATAAAGTGAATAAAGCACGGGAGAATGTCAGCGAGCAGTCCAAATACAAAGAGGAAGGGAAAGGAGAAAGACGCCACCAGGAAGGCGAGAAGAAACCCTCCCGACGAATCACTACGAAATAAAAATGAGCAACAGGCCGGTGTGAAGCTGTAGACGTTCATGTTTCGTCCTATAGGACCAGAAACTCGAACCACACCACCTCCTCACGTCATTCTCAAGGTGAGGTGATGAGGTGATAGTGTGCGAAAAGCTTGGCAGGGGCTCTCAGAGCGTTTAGGCCAGTCTCTCCCATGAAAACATTCCACAGAAGTGCAATGCAAGGCATTACATCCCGCGCGTGAACGAACGAGAGTAGGCCGAGCGAATATAATGTAACCGCAAGAACTCACATTTCAGCTAGAGCGGCATGCACCGCCGCGCTCCTGACTTTTACAGCAACGACAGGATTAAGAGCAGCGACAGCGCTCTCAAAGGGCACCAGGCTTGCATTCTCGTAGGGAAAAACACGGAATTCAGGGGCGCTGGTGGTTGATACTATGGAGAATGAGGACGCGTAAAATAGAACAAAAGGGAGGGAAGTACCATCGTTAACGCGTAACGCGATGCCAGAGGATATGTTCTCCTCGTTTGGACGGAACCAGGCGTCGCCCTGGGTCTGGCGAAAGAGCCAGTGGAGGAGAGCGTCGTTGCGGTCGTAGTCCATGGGCAAGGAACGGGGGGGAGAACCTGGAAAGGCTCGAGTGGAAAGCGCAAGATTAAAAACATGACGGTGATCTCGATGGCATCGGAAGCTGTTGGTGGGGTGGTTGGGGTCCAAGGATTCCGATAAGAGAATGGTGACGTCATAAAATGGTCAGAGAAGGAGGATTGCATCGAAAGTCAAAAAGCGCGGACAGAGCGGTCCCCGATTCCAACTTGCAATGGCTTATCATCCTCCCCGTCCTCGCTTCTTCATAGACAGCTCCTCCATCGACGCCAACTCGGACGACGACTCGTCATATCGCAGGAAACGCCCGTCCATGTCTTCCCCGCGGCCTCCTCCATCCTCCTTTGCTTTCCCCTTCCTTGCCTATCCAGGAAACCCGGACCCTCTCCCCCGTCGCTCGTCTTTCGACTCTACAATGCAGCGCCCCGAACCCTCCGACTCCAGTTCCGGAATCTACCATCCCCTCAGCCACACCGGCTCCTTGGTAGACCTCAGAAAACCACAAGCACCCTTCATGGCTGCCAGTGACTCCCTTCCACGATCCTCCTCCTCCAGCTCCCTCTATAAACAAAGCGCCGCAGCCAACATGATGCCTCCAGAACCCGGCGCCATTCCCCGCAACTCCTCCGTCCATTCCTTCCGTGCCCCGTTCCTCTCCCCTGCCTCCCGTCCCACGTCCTCCTTGTGGTCTCCCCCATCTTACAACACCCAACATGTTCTCACCCCCTCTCCAAATGCCTCCACCACAGCCCTGCAAATTTCAAAATCCAAACCACCTCTCCCCTCCACCCGCCTTCCCGCTCCCATCCCCAAAAGCGACAAACCCTGGCTAACCACCCCCGAACCCCGTACCCATCTCTCCTACACCATCACCCTCTTCTGTCTTTTCCTCGGCGCAGCAGGAGCCGCCATCTTCTGCTGGCGCGGCGTCGTCGAAACCCAAGCTCTCATCCTCCGCGATTCCGACCTCTGCCAAGTCCTCGACGAAGACTTCTCTTCCGGTACACTCAATTCAGCCACATGGAAACGCGAAGTCGAGCTCGGGGGCTTTGGCAACGGCGAATTCCAAATGACCACCGCCGATTCCAACAACCTCTTCTTCCGCAATTCCCAGCTCTATTTGTATCCCACCCTCACTTCCGATACTGTTCCCCACGTTTTGGGTGGCGGGAATTACACACTTCCCGGGTGTACCTCCTCCAATAAGACCGCGTGTATCGCCATCTCCAACAACGCCCTCGGCACCGTCATCAATCCCGTCATGAGCGCCCGTATCAACACCAAAGACAAAGTCGGCATCAAATTCGGTAAAGTCCAAGTACGCGCAAAATTGCCTCGAGGGTGCGTCTCTCCATCCCCTCCCTTCCCTTATCGTACTAACCCAACACAGCGACTGGCTCCACCCACAGATCCTCCTCCTCCCCACATCCTCCCCATACGGCGCCTTCCCCACCTCCGGCCTCATGACCCTCCTCTCCGCACGAGGCAACTCTCCCTCCCCACTCTACCCAACCCTCGGCTCCGACCACGTCACCTCCTCTCTCACATTCGGCCCCTTCCCCGCCCTCATCTCCACCCTCTACGGTATCGTCACCGCCTCCCGACGCTCTCCCTTCTCCGAGGCCTTCCACATCTACACCATGGAATGGACGGAAGACTTCATCCGCTTCAGCGTCGACGACCGTACGCGCTCCATGCTTCTCACACAAACCCCAAAGGGCGGTAAAGGCAAGAAAGGCGCGTATTGGGACAAGGCCGCGTTCCCAGAGACCGCGAGGAACGGGAGCGACAATAAAGTGGTCGTTCAGAATCCGTATGAATCCAAGGGAGGCGGGAGGGCGGCGCCGTTTGACCAGACGACGTTTTATTTGACCATTGCGCTTGGTGCGGGGGGTACTTCCGGGTGGTTCCCTGATGAGATGGGAGGTGCGGGGCTGGTTTCCAGTCTTGCCTTTACTTTTACTGATGATTTCATGCATCCATCCAGGCACCCCGGGTCAACCATCCGCCAAACCATGGTACGACGGCTCACCAAATGCCATGCGGGATTTCGCGCGCGCGCAGGATGTGTGGAGTCGCACCTGGCCTGGCGAAGACGATAGGAGCTTCCGGATGTGAGTTTGTCTTCGTTATTTTCTCAACGTAGCGGTTATGCTACGCTCGTGGTATGCTAATAAAGTGTTGAACAGCGACTATGTCAAGATGTGGGAGAAGTGCCGATAGATAGACCAGTGCAGAGCAGGGTTGGCCGAGTCCATTTGAGATGGATGGTTCGAGGGCTTGATTGTCAGAGCTTCAAGTGACCTTGGAACCATTATTTAACGAACGACACGAAACGAGGACCGGAACGGACGAACAAACGACGCCCGTGACATTTAGGTAGAAGAACGATGCGAAGAATTGAACGGTAATAACCCCCGATGGTGATGGTGGTAAAGCAAGAGTGTAACAAGATATAGGAACGGAACGGGGAGTCTGAATTTTTTCTTGATGCGGTTTCCTTTCCCGGGATACCCCCGCGTGCTACTAATCATGGTTATGTACATCGCTTTTTATGCAGTCTACATAACCTCCTCGTCACTGTTTTCTCAGGTCCATCTTGGTTGCTCGCTTTACATGCTTTACTTTGTAGTTTTATATTTTTATAGATCTAGATTTCATACCAGGACAATTTCAATACACCCAGCTGCTTTCGCAAAAGAATCCATTCGAGTCCGGGAGGTCATTAATGGTATAGGTAAGTAAAATAGATACCGCTTTTCACTTCTTCGCGTCTTTCTTGTGTGTAAGCTTTATTATATGTGTACCTAGTATCACATACTTTCTGTTCAGAGTTGCAGTGGTCAGTCAAATGGGTCACGAGGGAATCATGACATGAGCATATTTCAAGCTGGCAACAAAGTGGGGGAAAGGGGAAAATTCATGTACTTAATTGTACCCAGATACCCCTTATTCTGGTCACGATTCTCTTTGAAGGATTCGTCCTCCGATCCCCACACGTACGGGTCATCTCACAGGCTACTACTTAAGTACAAAGCATGATCATCTGCGTATTCTCCTGCCTTTACTTGCTCTCCCACCCTCCTCCAGATGCAGAGGGACGGAAGCAGAAATGGAAGATTTGACAGTGGTCGTGACCGGCATCTCCTCTTCACAATTGAGTTGCATTAGCGCTCGTTCGTAGACCCGTTCTAGACCAATTTATGTAAGCTTTGGAATATGACTCGAACGTCGTTACATTGCCCCTTGACTTTAATTAACTCTCTTGTCCTTTTCTCCTATTACCAGGCAGTCCGTTCGTTTGCTTTACGTGCTTTTACCCGAGGTTGATCGAGTCAGTCAGAAATTACGAAGGTCTCGAATATATAAATAAACACTCCGAGTCAGAAAAAAGTGAGATTTCCGATCAGATAAACATACCCTACATATATGATGTTCAACTTCCAAACCACTATTTCTCACCTGCTGGAATGTCCCACGAACACAGCGGAACCAAAAACCAACCCGAGGAGATTCCACCGACCCGACCCTGCTGTCCGTCCCCAGGCTCCTTTCCTAATTATGCAACCTCAAACAAGGGACGACTCCCGACAATGGTAGCGCCGGCCACTGTCGTGGACAAACGTACACCCTCTCTCAATCAGAAGCTGGGTTCATCCGCTTCCGAATCCGACATCCACCCATTCAACCCGCGATCCAAAGTACTACACGAAGGACCGAGAAACCCTATAGCTACCCTCCCATACGCCCAAAACCTGAAAGCGCAAGCACGGCTCCCATCCGAGTCCCCCGTCAGGGAAAGTTCTGTCGATGGCGAAGCGGTATGTCGCAATAATCTGCGCCATCTAGCGCGGTCTTATGGTGTAGAGCTTTCGACTCGGACACCCACAACCGTTGTTGCTTCAGAGCCTCCTCTAGCCCTTCCTTTCTTACCTGCGGGCCCCCGTAATGCCGATCACAGTCGAGATTTGACGTCGCTCATGACTCCAAGTCCAACTGAGTTGGATCGGTGACACAGGGATTGTTGGGCGTTGAACTGAACTAAAACGACCGGTGGGAACCACACAAGAACCACGACAATGCCGGTTTAAATGCGCACTTTCTAAACAGGGCGAACGCGACATAGAATTGCAAATTATTAGGCACCACGAAATATTTTATCCAGTACCCTTTTTTTTTCGAGCGCCGTAAACAAATTGTAAGTCCATTTCAATGCAAAAACAGGACCGCCATGATCAATCCATGATGACTCAAACGCGCAAACCTGGCCTATACGGGCCGTTTGTTCCTCGTTATCTTGTCAAGTTCTGAGTTCTGACGTGCTTACTGTTACAGCCCCATGGGACATGCATAGAGCGGCTATACTTCCATGTAACGTTACCTCTGCCAAACTTGGGGGTTACCCGAGTTACCCGGCCTAGTGGGGAACTCCCTCTATACTTTATAAATATGTCGGGACGAAGGGACGATGATAGTTCACCCACTTCCTTCCCTTGTTCTAGTTCCTCATCAGCTCCATCAAACAACCAAACTCAGGCATCTATACGAAGGCTGAACTTACAAGTTCCGCCACACTCCAGCTGCAAGTATTCAAGTGACCCTCGACATACCTATACGACATGGCACCTGAGTCCGTACGGAAAGTAAAGCTTAACAACGGGGTGGCTAACGGCATACACGCCTAGTGGTGAGCCCCATCCTATCCAAGTCCATCTTCCCTCTCTCTGATACTTACCTCAGGATATTCCGTCGTCCGCGACGACCCTTTAATCGTATCCCTGGCCGAGAAATATAAGGCTACACCGACTCAAATCATATTCGCATGGCACCTCTCCCGGAACACCGTCATAGTGCCCAAGAGCGAAAGTTCGGAGAGGCAGAAGGAGAACATCACGGTGAGTCGTTCGATTCATCGCCCTTATCTCTCATGCAATCACTATATGTATCACGGCGATAAACTCCACACCGCATGGTGATGGCGACTCGGCCCTGCGTGTCTGTCGCTTTTGTTCATACCCTCACTGACATTTCCTATCATTCTAGATTCCTACGTTGTCCGAAGAAGATCTAGGCAAGATCTGGGGATTGGATCGCGGACAGCGTATTTCTAGCAAGGCCGACCCTACCACCGGACAGGTTTTCGGGTGGACGCTGGAACAGCTTGGTTGGGAGACTTACCCGCCAAAACTTTAAATTGACGAACGACCCTGGATCCGCGATGCGCCTTAGAAGAAAATTTATGGGGAGAAAGGAATGAAAATGATCACGAAAGATTGGGAAAGCTGTCAACAATGGAAGATATGATAGATCAAATATGCCTGCCTTTTAAACGAAGATACTGTGTCGCCGAGGTTTGCGCCTCCGATATTTAACCGGGACCCCATGAATGTGTTAGCTCGTCCCAAATAAATTCAGGCTAGAATGAAGAATCAAGTTACATGCTATTGAACGTTTGACTGTTGAACAAGAATGGGAACAGAGAAACTATCTGTTATCTCCCAGACATCCATAATGAATATTCCCCCGGAAAATTCTGGAAGAAGTTTATAAAAAGAAAGTGACTCCGACAGTTAGTAGTAAGTACAAAACGTTTGCTTATTCTCCGCCCTCAAATTGTACCCCGTCCCACTTCCCGACTCCGAGAATGGGCCTCAGAAGAATCGAAACCAGGTATTTGATGGTCGTTGACCGGCGCCTCTTCTTCACAGTTGAGTTGAATTAGCGCTCGTTTGTGGTCCAGTTCAATTTCTGTATGCTTCTGAACCGAACGTTCAGCGCTTAGTTACGTTACCCTTGATTCTAGTTAACTCTCTTGCCCTTGTCTCCTATTACCAGGCAGTTCGTTTGTTTGCTTTACCCAAGGTCAAAAAAAAGTGATCGAGTCAGTTAGAAATCATGAAGGTCTCGATCGAACAAAGAAACCTTCGAGTATACTCTATACCCTATTAACATGTTCTGCCAAATCACTACCGTACTTTTCAGTTGTTGGCATGTCCCATGAACACAGTGGAACTATAAACCAACCCAAGGAGATTCCGCCTAGTCGACCCTCCTGTCCGTCCCCAGGCTCTTGTTATGAGATTGCATACTGTAGGAGGGGACTCCCGACAGCGGCGGCCTCGGCCACTGTCGCAAACGAACGTAAAACCTCTCTCAATCAAAAGCTGGGTTCATCCGCTCCCGAATCCCATATCCACCCATTTCCGCGCTCCAAAGTACAACAATAACTGAGAAATCCTATAGCTAACCTCCCATACGCCGGAAGCCTGAAAGGGCAATCACAACTCCCATCCGGGTCCCCCGCCAGTCATCGGAACACCGTGTCAACACCTCCGAAGCGGTATGTCGTAATAATCTCCGCCACCTCTATGGGGTGCTTTGCCTCGGACGCCCAATACGGACGTTGCTTCCAAGCCTCTTGCGTGCCTTCCTTTCTGGTCTGTGGACCCCCCTGACCGTCGTCGGGATTTTGACGTCGCTCACAAGTCCACCTCACATCAGATCAGCGACTCGGAACCTCGGCGATGAGCGGGCGGGAACGATGCCGATGCCGGTTTCAGTACGCGCTTCCCAAACAAAGTGAACGGAAGATAAAATTGTACCACGAAATATATAGTCTCGACCCAGCCTCTCTGGTAGGTACGAATATATTCGGATGGAAATTCGGAAGCAATAGCCGGTCTACGAAACATATCACCCAATAACTATTTTTTTTCGAGCGCCGTAGACGCCATGATGACTCCAAAAAAAAAACGCCCAAACTTGGCCTAAACGGGCCGGTTTGCTCCTCGTTATCTTACCAAGTTCTGACGTGCTTACTGTTCCAACTTCTCCAATTTCCCATGGGACATCCACAAGGGCGGCTATACATATATATATACCCGGAAACGAAGCAACGATGGCCTTCCTTCCCTTGCTCCAAACCCTCATCCAACTCGAACGACCCCCTCAGGCTGAAAGCTGAATTTTTCTCACACTCCAGCTCACAAGTGTTCAGCTGACCCTCGACATACCTGGACGGCATGACATCCTCCATACGGAAAGTAAAGCTTAACAACGGGGTGGAGATCCCCATTATAGGTGAGTAATCGGATTTCTGCACTCCCTCAGGCGGGCCCACAATCCTTAAACGGGAGGCTAATCACACCCACCACCCTTGAACATAGGAAGCGGATCGTATGCTCCACCAGAAACACGAGATAAAGTCAAGGACTGGATTTTGAGCGCGTTGAAGGTGAGTACTGTGCTCCGCGGGGCCTTTGCGTCCGTTTGGCTGACCCAAGCTCGTCATTCCCTTTCCAGAACGGGTATCGCCACATCGATACCGCTTATATCTATGGTGAATAACCCCCCCATTCGCCGCCTCTTTTTTTTGGGAATCGTATCACTAAGTCGAACATGATCTCGACAGGAACCGAGAAAGCAGTCGGAGAAGCTATCAAAGCCTCTGGCATCCCGCGCGAGGAGATCTTCGTTACCACCAAGCTTCCGTGAGTTGTCCGAGATTCCCAAAACTTTCTTCTCTTTTCTTTGCAAGCGTTCTCGCTAAAATATATGCATTGATAAAGATGGAACCACCAAGACCGCGTGGCGGAGTCCTTCAACACAAGTCTCGAGGCGTTGGGAACGGGATACATTGACTTAGTGAGCTCCACAAACCACAATCCATAAATGAAATGCTGAGATATTGGGAGTAGTACCTGATCCACTGGCCGCAAGCTATTGTTTTCGAAGGTACCCTCGTGAATCAACGCGTCATGTTTGATGGATTCCCACTAACTTGTGTACTTCAACGCAGAGGGAAACCCTCTTCCCAGGAATCCAGATGGTTCTTTTAAAACGACCGACAAGGTCAACTTCAACGACGCCTGGGCAGAGATGGAGAAACTCCTCCAGACAGGTAAGGTTCGAGCGATTGGAGTCAGTAATTTCTCGATCAAAACGTATGTTTTGTTTTTCTGCGCCTTCTTCTTTTTTTTTTAATCCTTCACTTGTGTTCGTCAGTCTGGAGAAGCTTTCCATGACGGCAAAGGTCACGCCTGCGGTCAACCAAGTCGAGTAAGTTCGTCATCCTCCTGTCCACATCCCGGATTTTGAACGCCCGAAATCAGATTACATCCCTACCTCGCGCAGAACGAGCTTCGGGACTATTGCGCCAAGAAAGGTATCGCCTTAACGGCGTACACGCCCAGTGGTAAGCAAAATCCAACGATTCCTAATCCTTAATATTTACCTCAAATTGGCAGGATATTCCGTCGTCCGCGACGACCCTCTGATCGTATCCCTGGCCGAGAAATATAAAGCCACACCGACTCAAATCATATTCGCATGGCACCTCTCCCGGAACACCATCATAGTTCCCAAGAGCGAAAATTCGGAGAGGCAGAAGGAGAACATCACGGTACGTCGTTCGATTCATTACCGTTATCTCTTATAATTATATATCACGGCGATAAATCCACGCCGTATTTGTGTATCGCCTCATGATCACTGACATTTCATATCATTCTAGATCCCTGCGTTGTCCGAAGAAGATCTAGGCAAGATCTGGGGATTGGATCGCGGGCAGCGCATTTGTAACAAAGCCCATCCTACCACCGGACAGGTTTTCGGGTGGACACTGGAACAGCTTGGTTGGGAGACTTACCCACCAAAGCTCTGAGTAGACGAACGACGCTGGCTCCGGGATACGCCTTGAACAAAATTTGTTGAGAGAAAGGAATGAAAATGGGTCACGAAAGATTGGAAAAGCTGTCGACAATGGAAGAGATATTATAGATCAAATATACGCAACGATGCCTGCCTGTTAAACGAAGATACTGTATCTCCGAAGTTTGCATATTTGACTGGGACCCCATGAATGTTATTAGCTCGTCCCAAATATATTCGCGCTAGAATGAAGAATCAAATTACATACTATCGAACGTTTGAACGTTGAACAAGGATCGGCGCAGAGAAGCTATCTGTTATCTCCCTGACATCCATAATGAATTCGAATATCCCACCGGAAAATTCTGGAAGAAGTTTATTAAATGAAGACTCCGATAGTTAGCAATCCAGCATATATGTATATATATATGACGGCTGTACAATTGTGCTATGGCATTGGGCCATCCCTCGTACTAGAAGGGCGAAGGCCCATCGGTTTCGAACACGAAAATTAGGTGACAATCTAAAAGGATGTTAGACGCCCAAGGATGTACATAGCTGTGATATGTCCCTCAGGTTTAGTGCATTAACATTGAGCTTGGACCCTTGCAGGCACCATTCGCCGCCTGGTATGGCAGACTTGGTGGTTACGAAAAGCGTCAAGATAGTAAGGTTCCAGAATGGCGAAAGAAAAATCAGGGCTCATTCGATCCGTTCCCAATTACGGCCCCAGGCTCAGGCAAGCGGAGTTTTGCTTCAGATGCCATCAACCTATGTATGCACCGACACCTCCTCTTCAAGGCCGCCCACTACAGTGCCCAGCTCGACAAAGATCTAGGTATAAGTTCCTTCTCACTCACGTCACCACAGCTCTCCAAATTCCCCATCCTCATCAATTTGGAGCAACGCAACCAGGTCCCCAAGGCCTACGCCGTTATCGTTGCCTTTATCTTCCTCCACAGCTTCAATGCCTTCGGTGCACCCGTCTCAAATCTCGTTGGTTGGGGTTTCCCTGCCTACCTCTCTTTCAAAGCCATCGAAACGTCCTCGCCCCATGCTGGCGTCCAGTGCCTTACATCTTCTTCAATTTCCTAGAATCCTTCGCCCTTCGCCCCGTTCTCGACTATGTTCCCTGGTATTTTGCTTTCAAATCTGTTTTCATTATGTGGCTCCAACTTTCAAGCTTCCGTGTATGTCTCTCTCCTTCTCACTCTATTTCTTCGTGCTACTCTACCTTCCCTTTTTAAAAATTGATTTCAAAAACTTGCGTATCCTCCCTTCCACCTATATGTCCCGTTTGATTTATTTATTTCGGGTCGTTGCTTTGGCGCACTCGCTTACATACCTTTTCGTTTCTCAGGCTTCATCTCGAGAAATGCCTCAACAGGCTGTAGCGCGCGATGATCTCGATAATCCAGTACATACGAACTGGAAAGGACGTCTCGTTTCATCCGGTGTTGCCGGAAGCGCCAAATGAAGAAATCCCTTCCCCAGGCCCCTTTGGGTGTTTATTTCAGGCACTTCTACTTGTTTCGGATGATTCAGCCTTCATAGGACCGACGCGTTGAGGTATGCTCTCGGTAATCCAGGGGTGGAAGAGGCACAAAGAGGACTACCGCGCAAAATGAACAATCGACACGGGCGGTACTCCCAACTGACGACGCTGCTGCAGACAGACGCCGAGTCGGCCGGATTCCGGTGATTACGTTCAAGATATGAGCGCTGAGTCATTTGGCATTCCAGTTTCCATCGCGAAGTAAGCCGTAGGCAGTGGTGTGATTGAAGAAGGACAGCTGAACGATGGGTCTATGAAAATGTGACGAAGTTCAGCCGAGCATGCACCATTTTCTGGTCTCGGCGCACCGGAGATGGGCAGAGGCTCGGGCAGTGAAGCTTGCGCGACAAAATCAGGAAGATACGCCTGACACTTGCATCGTTTCACACCAGTTGCGCACGACCGCCTTTTCGACCTTGACGAGGTTTGATGATGAGTGAATTGGTGTTGGAGGATGTTTCGAGAGTAGCCGGCGAGGTGGATCAATAGCGGGCGATGGCGTCAAGTTTCAAGATATGGGAGAGCCGACTGAGTTCTCGGGAAATGGTGGCGTTGCTGGAATTCTCGAGATATCGCCCTGGAGAATCATGAATATAGAACCACGCGACGATAAAGAAAAGGGGACATGCGAGAGGTGACCTCCAAAATGGCCTAACGCGAAAGACGTTTGCGAAAGCTTGACGCTAATTGCATAGTGATAAGAATGGCGAGGAGAGGCGGACGATCGCCAAGTTCAAAGACGGTTGAGGTCTTCGAGAGATCGCCCTGCAGAATCGTTAATATGGAACAAGGCGGTGTCAAGGAAAGCGACGTGCGATTGGGTATCCAAAGCGGCGTGGTCAGGAAAACGGCAAGAAGAGGCGGTGGCCGAATAATAGTCGAAGATGAACGCCCTGAGTAGGACGGTTAGACATGGCAGGAAAGGGATCAAAAAACATACTTGTCATATCATTCTTCCTTTACTCAACACGAACTTCCCGTTCATCAAGTATCCCACAACCCCCGCCTGTGTCGGAACGCGGATCGCCAAAGGGAAACGGCGATGCCCACTTTAAGCGTAGACTCGATTCAAGAGAGCTAAAGGAAGAAGTTACATTAGCAAGGCGTAAATGGGAAGAGGAGGCTAACATACGATGTGATTCTATGACCTCAGACGTCGGCGTTTACAGCCATGAAGAGGACATGGCGAGGTGTGCAGTCACGAGGATTCTGTGGCAGGGTCGCTTGGTGGAAGCGCGGTGGAAGCGCCGTTAGGGTAGGGTAACATGCGAAAGATGGTGGTGGTACGAAGCGAAGGTGAAAATACAAGGAGGGACGTTTATATACGGGGGGGAATATGGTCATGTTTGGTTTCGGTTTCGATCGTCGATTTTCGAGGTGGCTGCCCGCTAGCTCAGTTTGAAAGCGACGAAGTAAAAGCGCAGCTGGTCACTATTTGCGGTCTGCCCGGCGGGTGGTGAGGTCAGAGTGATGTTATCGACAGTTGGATTTTTCGCAGCTGTAAATCCCCCCGATACTGTGGCTCGCACTCTCTTCTCGACGACGTCAAATTCGATCCCCTTGAAGTGAAATCGCGAGCCAAAACAGAAAGCTACGGGGTCGTCACTGTCATCCTGATATCACGCCTCTCATCAGCCTATGCTCAAGGTTGTCAGTCACTGGGAGGTTGCTGAGGAAATTGAGGCATACTGAGCTGATCGATACCTATCCTGAAGGCATGCAGTCAACGCAAGGGCAGATCAAGGTTACTTGATAAGTAGATATGTAAGTTGTTATCGTGTATGATCGTGCATGATATTATACGTTGGATGACTATTGACCTGCGGAATAAGTAATTCATGTCAAAATCCACTATATCACATTCAAAATATCAACATGGCGCACGGTATAAGTATGGCCCTCCGTCCACTGTTAATTCCCAACATGCCCTCACCGCAGATCCAGGGTTAAGAACGGAAGAGGCTTTACCACCGGGCACATTTCTGTCCCATATTGGTCGGCTATGAGAGAAACACTGGAAGAAGGGGCCGACGTCCAGCTTGGCCGGTAAATGACTCCTCTGACTTGTTAGTTATGCTGACATATTCGAGATATCGTTGAGTTTGTTTATTGTCCTTACTTGAACGTGGACTGAACTGATGATGAAAGAGAGATGACGATGACCAACTTTGTCAGCGTTATAATTTGTGCTAATAATAACTCCCACGAGTAAACGTCTCCTCAGACCACCACTAAAAACTATGAGAAAACAATCGTCTTGTGTCACTGCACGCGTAAGCTGGATTCCCGATGAACGCCGCTGACTGGGGAGACGATATACAATTGCTGAATACGTATATAAGACAAGAGACGACAAAACCGGTCCTCCAATTACAACAGCAACCCACCGAACCCCCTGAATTTTCTCTCACCTGCACTTAGCCTATTCAACTGATCCTCCATACACCTTACGACTATGGCATCCTCAATCCGGAAAGTAAAGCTCAACAACGGAGTCGAGGTCCCCATCATAGGTGAGCAATGGGCAATTTATTGCCTTGGAGTCGCGACATATCCACTGCAATAATTAATCACCCGTTACTCCGAACGCAGGAACTGGCTCGTACCCTACCCCGGAGTCAAGGAGTAATGTGAACTTGATGAGGGACTGGCTTTTGAGCGCGTTAAGGGTACTGTAATCCTTCATCCTTTTCTCCTTTCACCCCACAAGCTAACCTCCGGTTTTATTAGAACGGATACCGCCACATCGATACTGCTTATATGTATGGTGAATACCCCCCAGTTATTTTAAAAATATGAGAACACACACTGGAACTGCTCTAGGCACCGAACAAGTCGTTGGAGAAGCCATCAAAGCCTCTGGCATCCCGCGCGAGGAGATTTTCGTTACTACCAAACTTCCGTAAGTTAGATACTCCCCAAGCAAACTTTCTCACTAAATACCATTTATTGCGAAGATGGAACCACCAGGACCGCGTGGCGGAGTCCTTCCAGAAGAGTCTCGAGGTTTTAGGAACAGGATATATTGACTTGGTGAGTTGCATGGACCATATAGGTAGACATGTATTAGACGCTGAATTTCTGGGAATAGTACCTTATCCACTGGCCACAGGCCTTTTCTTACGACGGTATCACCTCTCAAAGTATCCTCGTCCTCGAGAAGGATTCAACTGACTCTGCTATCCAACCACAGAAGGAGACACCCTTCCCAGGAACCCAGATGGTTCCTTTAAAACGACCGACAAAGTGAACTTTAACGACGCCTGGGAAGAGATGGAGAAACTCCTCGACACGGGGAAAGTTCGAGCGATCGGTGTCAGCAACTTTTCCATCAAAACGTTCGTTTTGTTACCCTTTTCTGTCGGTTCTCGTTATCGACTGTTGCTTTTTGTTAGCCTAGAGAAACTTTTCACGACAGCGAAGGTGACCCCGGCGGTCAATCAAGTCGAGTGAGTATTTACTTCTTTACGCACAGAGTTCCAACATGAATCATACGACATTTTCAGATTGCATCCGTATCTCGCACAGAACGAGCTCCGGGACTACTGCACCAGGAAAGGCATCGCGCTCACCGCATACACACCGAGCGGTAAGCCAAAAGTCGCAATAAAACAATCACGTATCCAAACGACATGTTGATTCCTCGAGATGTACAGGATATTCTCCCGTTCGCGAGGACCCATTAATCGTATCCCTCGCAGAGAAATACAAAGTCACGCCAACGCAAGTCATATTCGCGTGGCACCTCTCCCGGAACACTATCATTCTCCCCACGAGCAAAAATTCGGAGAGGCAGAAGGAGAATATGACGGTACGTCATATCACTCGCTTTTTTCCTCCTTCTATTCACTAACTTTCAATGTTATTTAGATCCCAACGTTATCAGAGGAGGACCTAGGGAAGATCTGGGGTTTGGATCGCGGGCAGCGGCTTTGTCTCAAGGCCGACCCTACTACTGGACAAGTGTTCGGGTGGACGCTGGAACAACTTGGTTGGGAAACTTACCCCCCAAAGTTCTAGGTCAGTTACATTGAAGGGAAGATCATATGTGGATATTTCCGAGCAAACAGAGGTCCATTCTGGGTGTAGTCCAATCGAGCAGAGGTGAAAATAAAACCATTCTCGAATACAGTATAATTTTTGATTGAGTGGTGTTCTTCGCGAAATATAGTCCCTCGTTACCTCAATGACGCGTCGAATTCGTGAGACTCGGAGAGGCTCACCCATTGAAACCTTCCTTTTTTTCACTTTGATCCCTCTCGCCGCCACCGGCCAGACCTTTCGCCTACCCCGAATTTAATGAGCCTGACAAACCAGGCAACCCAATGTCCACTTTCCGACGCGTGCAGCAATGCTGGTTTCCCTGCCTCTGGACCTCTGGTGTTTTCCTGAACCCGATGCCGGTTTCTCCTCTGGCCGCGTTGAGAAGCCCCACCACTCCGTACCCAAGAAACTGGGCATTTCCAATATTTTCCCTAAGGAAGGGATCCTCTCGCCTAAATGGGCATTGTAATGGGCTTAGAGAAGCGTAGGGACCGCTGATACGATGTTTACATGTCTAGGAAGAGATACTTACAAGTGATTTGGCGTAGTATGAGGCGTGGTAGAAGAGGAAATCCCGTTTTGAATTGGGAATGTCGTTCAAGGATACTGATAGATCGGCGATAGTAGATATGATGACCGGGAGGATTCCTGGATCTGAATCATTTACACTCCTTGAAAAATACATGAATGCGTCCAAATATGGCTGGAAGAAAGTATGGGAGTGGAAACTTTGTTCTAATCGAGGGTCGTTGGAACTATCGATAGCTGTCAAGAAGGACGAGTTAATGGGCAACGCCAATTGGTGTATTAATTCTGGGGGTAAACACAAAGGAACATCCTTGACTTACTAAGGCATACGTAGGGTAGAAGAGTTGCATTATTTCCACTTTCTTTTGAAATTCTGCTTAGAGGCGAGCGCAGCGCGCTGCAAGATCTACACAATAATTTCCCTTAACAGCTCCAAAATCCCGCTGTACGATGGCAGTGTACTTCGGACTCACACTGGGTGCGATCCCGTCGCCCATTAAATAATCCAGGGTTTCTGCGTAAATTTAGTTTTTTATCGTTGATGCCGCAAGCTCTCGCTACGTCCTTGAACATGTTTTATAGAAAAAAATTCCGGTCTCAAATATTGAGGCTGGCAAACCTGATGACTGGTATTTGACGACCCCGCCAATTTTGAAAGGAACCGAAACTGGCGATCAATCGATCACTGCCCGGCCCCCGCGCTACAACTACCAAAGAGGGGACGCGCTACTCAACGAAGTACGGTATACACCGTCAATCCCCCTTCAGGATACCCATGGACAGTCCGAAATTCGAAGTGCGACCCTACGGGGCTTACGGGAGTCCGATGGGGCGTTATGCAATATTCTGCAGGTGACAACCACACCAATTATAAAAGGGTGATTGAGCGAGAAGTATTTCCCCCAAGCCCGCTCACCCAACTTGAACCCAGCCAACCTCGCGTAAGTACCGCAGTCTCGCTTCGGCCCAGCCAGACTGAATTGACCTCAACTTCCACAGTACCAGAATGAAGTTCTCTATCTCCATCTTTTCCCTTCTCACGGCTGGCTTCATCCAGACGGCGGCGGGGATTTATTGCGAGACGTCTTGCGCCGCTTGCTGGAAGAATAACGACTCCAGCGGTGCAGACGTCAAGTTTAGTTGCAATGCAGATGATTGTGGAGATAAATGCCCATCGGGCTACTCTGGCATCCACTGCGCTAAAACCAAACGTTGCGAGTAAGTAAGCACAGCTGAATCCTAGGGGAGTCCGGACTAACAAAGCGTTCTGGGATGGCAGCTGCTCTTGGACGACTTGTAACGAATTTGGCCCGTGTGCATGTGGAACGCATCAATTTAATAATCAGCTCTGTAATGAGCCTACCTGCTTCTGATTATATACGTTTCACCGAAGCACAATGCGGGGTCCGGTTTTCCAAGTAGCACCAGAGTGAAAAGAGTGCGCAGATTTAATAAATTATAAAAGGCCATTATTGAGGAACGTGAACGATATTGCAGATATCGAACATGGCGCCGGGCGCTAATTTCGCTAACTTTCATGATCAAGCCCCGCTCGCTAACCAAACAATACAGAAATGTCCTCCCGATATATTATCATTGTCTTTGGAGAGAATGCAATTTGTAGTACCGTTAGGCACGCGAAAATGCCTAACAGCTCAAGCAATACCGAACAAAGCCAAATGGGTGGAATTACGAACACTTAGGCGCAAATTTCTGCGTCAACATACATAAATTGACCGCCCTTTTCACTTACGCCACTGGCAAATTGAAGAATCATAGCAAGGAAGTAATTCATATACGTAAGTTCGTGGCCTATAATAACATTCCTTCTGCATCGCTTTCGGGAGATATTATTTAAATACCATCAATAATAAACCGGATCATTCATCGGGCCCCTTAAGCGAGTGCAGCGCCACCAACAGCAACAGCGAACACAGCACCCAAAATGCTAACAGTCATCTGAGCGACGGCACCGCTCTTAGTAGTGGCAGAGTCGGTACCCGAGGGGCTCGTAGCAGCGTCGGTCCCGGAAGGGCTCGCATCAGTGGTGCTCGCGCTTCCCGATCCACCACCTGAGGTGACGCCGGAGATGGGGTGGCCAGCTCCTGAGCAACTGTCTGTGAAATCTGGAATGAGAGATGATGGTTAGCCCGAAAAAAAATCATCAAAACATGCGCGGCTTACCTTTGAGGGCAGTGTCAAGGGTATTTTGGTCGAAGTCCGTAACGTGGGCGTCGACGGCGCACTGAAGGCATGTCTTCATCGCGTTCGCAATGGTCGTCGTGCAAAGGCACTCGAGGGACATACAGTTCTGGGCCTACATTTCATAACAACTGTTTTTAGCAGCTGAAGTCGAGGGCCGGCGGCGAGGAACGCACCGTAATGCTATCGATGAAGGCTTGGCACTTGCTCTGGAGACAACCAGATGGGAGTAAACCGGGGTCAAAGCCACTAATCTGTCGAGCATAAAGAGTAGCGGGTGTGGATATGGGCTCAGCGAGGACTGGGAGCACGGAGAGATGGAGGAACAGAGATTAATTATCGCCATCACTCTATTTATGGAGGTAAACATACCCGAAGGAAGGGCCATGAGGAAAGAGGTGGCGAGGGCGAAGAAAGCAACCATTTTGGACTGGTGGGGGGTAGATGAACGGTTCTCGTGGGGAGGATAGAACAGAAGGAGGGTGAAGGGGCAGACAATTCGAATGATACACTTTATATAAAATGATCATATGCTTGAACTTTTGAAAAAAACCCTGGCCACCGTTCGACGATCAGGGGTCGTAGATATGTTGGATGCGAGTCATGCCGTGTAGGGTCCAAGCACCGGAGAATCCCCACTTGTGGGACGTTGTGCCGAAACTAGCAAGCGACCTAAACCGAGCGTAGCCATACAAACTCATCATCGCATTCACCTCTCAGTTCCTCTCAGTCTCCTGGGGATCAAGTCTAACCCTGGTGGTCCATGAGCTGAACTTGGGCTTGAGCCTTGCATGTTTGTGCCGCTGATGTCTATAAGGGGGTGATGGACGCTTCCTTGTGATGATTGGGACACTCATTGCCAAGCTTATGAGGGAGGTCTTGGGGAGGGATTCTCAGAGATCCCCTAGAAAGGCAACATTAAACAGGGGAACACGGTGCCAAAGGTAGTCTCCCAATTTCCGCAGCCGCCAGACGGGATTTCAACCTCTGTAGTACCGTGCGGCGGACAAAGAGTATTTCTCTTGAGTATGCATTTCAGTTTAGTCTCTTATCTCTTTACAGCGGCTGCTTTCCAAGCTCCAAGCACTTTTCCTTTGCCCACGAGTACTACAGCTCCTCACTGCCAAACCCCCCAACATCCTACGAAGATCCCGCCATCAACGCCCTGATCTAGAGGAGGGTTTTGTTGCAAGACGGGCAGTCTATGTTGGTGGGTACAACAACGCTGAGAAGACAGCAACAAAAGTATTTCCAAGTGCGAAACGACGATAGGCCCCAGGGTCGCAACAGAGCTTCATGGCAGCAATAACGCCGAGAGGGTTGCTTCGAACCAAGTGAATCAGAGCAGATCTAGAACTGTGCAAACGAATGGAGTTGGAATTGAGAGCAACTTGAAGTTGAGAACATCAAGACGCTGGCAAACGCCGAAAAGAAAACTCTTCCGAAAGCTTCCGAACTTTTCCTTTACCAGGGACCTCGTTGTAAATTGGTTGTACTTAATTATAAGTGGCAAATGGCTGGATCAAACCCTAGTGCGCAGTTCTGCGCAGTTCAGAAATACTGATCAACGATTTCTAATCACTCATCACCGCCCCTTCTTGTTTCGATCTATTCATCCTTCATAGACCGGACGCGTTGAGGTATGTAGTTTCTCATTGATCCAGAGAGGGAAGAGGCACAAAGAGGACTGCCGCGCAAAATGAACAATCGACACGGGCGGTACTCCCAATTAACGACGCTGCTGCAGACAGACGCCGAGTCGGCCGGATTCCGGTGATTATATTCAAGGTATGAGCGCTGAGTCATTTGGCATTCCACCGCGAAGCAAGCCGTGGGCAATGGTGTGATGAAGAAGGACAGCTGAACGATGGGTCTACGAAAAAGTGACGAAGTTCAGCCGAGCATGCACCATTTTCTCGTCTCCGCGCAGCGGAGATGGGCGGAGGCTCGGACAGTGAAGCTTGCGCGACATAATCAGGAAGATACGCCTGACGCTTGCATCGTTTCACACCAGTTGCGCACGGCCGCCTTTTCGACATCGGCGGGTTTAGATGGGAGGATTGACGTTGGTGGTATTCGACAATTGATATGGGAAGGCGACGAGGGTGAATCAATACGAGGGCGAAGTTCGAAGACGTGGTGGTGTTGTTTTGTTTTGAGTTCTTGCGACATCGCCCTGTGGAGTCGTGAGTACAGAATCATGCGGGTTTGAAAAAAGGGACATGCGATTAGGCGATATCCCAAACAACGTGGTGAAGGACAACGTCGATGAAGGCTTGACGCTAGTAATAATCAATGTCGAGAAGAGACGATGGCCAAATCATGGTGACCGCCAAGCCTGTCGAAGGCACGGTCGTTTGCTTGAGTTCTCGAGACATCGCCCTGGAGAGTCGTGAATATAGAACCGCGCGATGGTAAAGAAGGGACTTGCGATTAGGCGATGTCCAAAACCTCGTAATCCAGAAGACGTTGACGAAAGGTAGAGGCTTGTTTGAGAACGGCAAGGAGAGTTGGTGGTCAGATCGTTATCGAAGACGATGACGTTGCTGAGCGGGATGGTCAGCCATGGAAGAAAGAGGGTGAGAAGGAGACATACTCCGAGCCCGCTATCCCTCAGTCCCTCGCCTATCCTGATATGTTGGACCGTATATCTTTAAAGGGGAACAGAGAGACTCCCTCCGAGAGTGGACGCGGTTTCCAGGAGCTAGAGGGATAAATTACATTAGGAAGGGGTAAAGGGAAGAGAAGGCGAACATACGATGCGATGAGCCGCTATCCACAAGTATTCATGAGGCGGGCGTGGCGACAGCATGTTTTAGAAGGATCGCCTTGGTCGAAGTTGCCGCGGTAGGGGAAAATGTGGAGGTTGGTGGTGGGGAATAAGTAAAGAGGAAAGTGCAACGAGCGAGTGTTTATATACGAAATATGGCCATGTTTGGTTTTCCGGTTTCCATCATTGATTTTGGCAAGGTGGCTGCCTGCTAGCCCAACTTGAAAGGAAAGACGATAATATAGCTAATCAGGATTGTCTGCCTGCCGAAAGGCAGGTGGTTTTCGGGTATAAAGGTTTGCATGAGAGGTCTGTGCAGGTGACGTCCGTCGTGCACATCATATACAGGCGTCTAAGTGGTTCAGGGAAGAGATTCGGAGGCATATTCAACAGATTCAAGGCACTGCTGGCGCAGATGACTTTCTCCAGAAGACACCAGCAGAGAACTTGAAGAGGACTTTTAGAAGGGGAAAAAGGCTTTGCGAGGAACGCTGATGCATCGAATCCGTTTCCGCGATGGGCCCTGGGTTCTGACAAGCTTTCCAATAGCTGCAAGTGATGATGAGAAACACCAGAGTCAAATTTCGGAGTAAGGGAGTTCAAGAGTTCATGGTAACTGAGGTCAACGAGGGGCGGAAAACGCCGAAAAGCTTTCTCTTTCTCATCAGTCAACGCCTCGCTCTCTGAGTCTCTGGAAGATCGTTGATCTCTCGGTAGCCCTCGGTATGTAACTACGACCACAACGCACTGTAAAGAGGCTTGTGAGTGCGGTTCTGCGACGACCATTGTTTCATCGAACTATGGTGTACTTAATCCATGCTAGCCCGAGCCCATATTCAGCAACCCTCGTCGAGTCGATCCTCATTGCAATGCAACAACATATGGCAGAAAGCAGCCTTCTCCAAGCCTTCTCCTACATTCGATGTTGTGGTGATGCGTCAATCAGAAATATCCAACCGGAGTATCTGATCAATGAAACGCATTTCATGACTCTCTTGAAACGACCTCGCATACATTACCGTTGCGTATACGAGCGCGGTTGGGACAAGCGCACGTTCAAGTTTTATTTAAAACAGAGTACCCAGAGGCAGATCTATGAGCCATCGATGGTGCGCAAGTTCCAAGTTATTTGAAAGCTTATGCTAAACTGGAGTTGATAGTCCCCATCTCCTTATCCCATATCGCGAGTTATATTTTGCCCTCTGCAACCCAACGTCGGCGCCAAATTCATTTGGTGGAGAACCACTGCGAGTTGTTTGATTACCTCCTCAGTAAGGGCTTTCCTTAAAACCGTAACCTTCATCCTCGAGCGACGTGTTACAGGCCCTGTCGAGCCCGAACAATGGCCGTGGAATCATCGACGAATTTATGTACCAATACCAAGTCGCCTGAACCTTGCGGTGAAAGGTTACGATATGAACGCAGGATGAGCTGAACCTGGTGGCAGAAGGTGGCCTGTACGTGTGGATGGGCTTTTTTTTTTCTTCTTTTGCCATTCGCTAACGATCTTCTCAAGGTCTTGAACGTCCTGCACTCCCTGACGCAGAAGGAATGATAACATCGTCGCATAACGAGAGGAAAATCGATAGCCTTCCTCGTCATTTCCAAATACTCCATGCTCTACCTCATTTATATCAGTAAACTCGTCCGTGAATATGTCTAGCGTTGTATTGGGTGCTTCGTGACGTGAGCATTATTGGCCTTTGCGAGTCCAACATCATCCCCGGCCTCAACGTGGTGGAGAATATGGAGTCGAGCTAAAACATAGGTCTTGAGCTACACCTATGACACCCCGTTGGCCTTTCCGTGCCTTTCAAGTTTGCCATGTTGCAACGATTGGTTCACGCTGCATTATGCTCAGCCGCTATCCAGATACCATTTGCACCTTTGTGACAATCCTCAACATCGTCGTGCGCATAAATTATACGATCAGGTAATTCATATTTAGATGTAAACCTCTCCAAGCGTCATTCTGAGATGACTTTTTTCGTCCTAGATCAGCAAGATCGCGAATAGAACGCACGCCTGTTCTCTGCCACCTCCGTCTCCAAGCAAATGGAACGACGACCTTGCCACCAAAAAAAGTTCTGGCGAACAGTACTCGAAAATGGCTCACGTAGGGTAAGCTTATCAAAATTTAACAATCAAATTGTAGTCTCTGATATCGTTGTAGCCCCGATGCCTTGGTTGCACCCGAAGAAACCTTCCTTGCCAGCTCCCCACCCTGCGATGCCAACTAGCACAGAAGGCGAATTCCCCAATCACCAAACCGATTCCGCCCATCGCCCTCTGAATAATCCCTTCCTAACAGATCTCGCCGCGCGACTGCTCTTACAAACTGTAAGGCGTTTCCACAAACTCTACACCTGTCTTGCTGCGGACTAGGACAGACCATCCTTGTCCGCCGTCTACGTTATCCACATGCCTTCGGATAGATTCCGAGGCTCGACTCCCACGTATTCGCCCGTCTTCTCTGTTTCTGACATCTCCATCGCTGCACATTGCACCACCCCACTGTCCGCTTCTTCCTATCCTAGAAGCTCGTCAATACGAGGGGCTGCCTCGAATGCCAGCCACCGATCCCCTCCGATCCCCGATGTTGGTGCCATTCAAACTCAAGACGTCGAGGCGTGGATAGCCACCAACGATTTCGACAGGGCCTGTAGCAGTGGGTGGAGTGGTGCTGGCGTCGAGCGTGGAAAAGAGGACGAGTGTCAAGGCCGGCACCGCCACTATAGTTCGGCGAACCAATTTGTCTTCTGGAGAAGCCTTGAAATACCTCTCCGAGTTTTCTGTCGTGCGCTTCCGAAGAGACCTGTTACCTGGTGGAGTGGAATTGGGTGGTGTGATGAGCTGCGCATATAGGCAAGTACACGCGCTTTGTAAAGACGATGCTTAGAGAGATGGAACCGGAGGTGCAGCGCAAGGAGGGCGAGGGCACCGCAGTGGATGCAATGGATCTCTCTGGCTATCGTCCACTTTCACATATAAGTAACTTAACTTAGAGCGAATATATAATGATAGATGCGCTTTACCGCGCGTGGATGGTGGTACATGATCCATAATGTGCGACGTTCAGATCTACAAGCGTCTGTAAAAGCCCCATGGACATGCAATGTCATTTATTTGAACACAGGAACACTTTTCCTCCATCCATCACCACTCGCGAAAAACCGTATCGTAAGACACAACACTGTCATCGAGGTCTTTCGAGGATGGATTGACCCTCTACCCAACGACCCTGGGTCCCGTATCAATGGCCATGAACGAGGCTGTGGAGGTGGTCCTCATCATCGCCGATGACGAACATCTCCATTCCCCAGTCCTTTTCCATCGACCTGCGTGATCCCAACCCCGAAGTAAAAACTTTGAACTGGAATGCCAGGCCAAGTACGAGAGCTCTGTGATATCTGTAAGTCATTTGAGTCACTCAGGTATTGGTATCATCCATACAATCCAGGTCAGTCAACTGGTGCTCGTCGCTGGAAGGTTGTCATGAAAATCCAAGGTCTCGGTGGTGAGCTGAACTCCAGCGGCGTCGACGAAAGCCTTGAACGTTTCGCGTCTGGAAACTAATGTGGAAAGGCGTTCAAAGAAAGGAAGGGGAATTCGACATCCTAGAGTGCTTGGAGGATATGCTAGGAATTAACATACTAGACGCCATGATTAAGTAGTAAAAACGTACTCCGTCGGAGAACCACTTTGAACTCGAGGTAGTGTAATGTGGGGCCTCAAATTCAATTTGGGGTTGAGAATCATCGCAGAACGACGTGACGAGCGAGCGGAATGTTGAAAAAAAGAGCCTGCGGCAGTCGAGGGGTAAGATCCAATTATAAGAATTTGAATGGGCATCTACAAACCGAAAATACTGGAACTGAGCCTGGACAGACACACTCGGCGTGGATTGGAAATTGAGGGATTTTGGAGGGTAGATACTCAGTCAAATCTTTCTCCTCATGGCGCGTGGGGCGGAGATGGGAAGGGTGGGTCGGAGATGGAAGAAGCATTTGTTGTTTCCGGTGCAGGAATTTGACGACGGTACTCGAGATTTGACCATGGTCATTCCTGGAATCTGCAAGGCGAGTTGTGAGTCAAGAGAGAGATGACACACATGGGAGGGATAACAGGGGATGTAGTCCGGGAGAGGCAGGTTGCGTGAGAAATTCCCACCCGCCGCAGGCCATCGATCCTCTTCGTCTTAACCATCATGTCTTCGTCTGGAGCGAAACCACCGTTGAAGCTACTGGCGCTAGGTAAATGTGTCTTTTTTTCCCTTTCCACGATGTCCGTCACTAACTGCTGGCCGCTGGACAGATGGAGGCGGTATTCGCGGACTTTCTGAGCTACTTATCATCAGGGAAATCATGCACCGGCTGATGATCGAAGAGAACAAGGAGCGCAAAAGCAATGGTCAACCACCTCTCACCAGTCTTCCCAAGCCCTGTGATTACTTTGATCTCATTGGTGGCACGAGCACCGGCGGGTAAGTTTGTACCATAAGTAATCTCATTATCATGGGTACTCAAACTGTGCGATCTGGTATGTAGAATCATAGCTTTAATGCTTGGGCGTCTTAGGATGGATGTCGACAGTGCAATTGATGCCTACAACACTCTAGCTCAGCAAGTGTTCTCTGATCCAAAACGATGGCCTGGAGATGGAAGGTTCAGAGCGACAAAACTCAAAGACGTGATAAAGTCTGTTGTGCAGCGTGTCACTGGTGATCCTGAAGAACTGTTGTTGGAAGTTGGTGATGCCACAGGCTGCCGAACGTGAGTTCAATGTTTTTATTACATATTTGAATTTTAAATAAGAAATCTTCTAGTTTTGTTTGTGCCAGGAATGCATTCAACATGAATGCCAATATTCCAGTTTTGTTTAGAAGCTATCAGTCACTTGAGACTCATCTAGGTTGCAAGGTCTGGGAAGCAGCTCGGGCGACATCTGCTGCACCCACCTTTTTCAAGCGTATCGAGATTGGTAACAAACAACCTTTCATTGATGGTGGTCTAGGCTGTAATAATCCCAGTAACCTAGTACTGGATGAGGCCAAAGTGGTATTTCCCACCCATCCACTTGGGTGCCTTGTGAGCATTGGTACAGGGCAGGCTGAAGTAATCAGCATCAGAAAGCCTGGCTATTTCCAACAGATTATACCAACAGATGTTATTGAGGTGCTCAAACAAATTTCCACTGATTGTGAGGCAACCCATGAAGCTTTATCACGTCGTTTTGCCAATTTCCCAAACATTTATTTTCGGATGAATGTTGAGCAGGGAATGCAAGACATAAAGCTATCTGAATGGGATAAAATGGCCAATGTGGAGGCTCATACTATGCAGTATCTGAGGAGGGAAGAAGTGGATAAGAAACTCAATTTAGTGATAACTGCCATCAAATCCCCAAAGGAACAGCTTATGATAGAGCAATTGGGTATGGAATAATTTGTTACATAAATCAAATTCAAGTCTGAAGTCCATTATTTTAGTCTCTCCTATGCCTCTCCAGTCTCAGCCAATTGGCCATTTGAAAGTGCCCAAGTTTTGTCCTCTACCAGTAAAATTTTTCACAGGACGAAAGGAAATTCTTGATAAAATGCACCAGTGTTTTAACTCTGGAGACAAATCTCAACATGTGTTTGTGTTGCATGGCCTTGGGGGTTCTGGAAAGAGCCAACTTGCCTTCAAATTTATAGATGACTCTCAAGCTAATCAATTGTATGTTTTACCAAAGATATAATGAGCACAACCAACTAAATTTCTTGCAGGTTTTCTGATATTTTCTACATTGATGCTACCAATCAACAAACACTTGAAGCTGATCTTGCAGCTATCACTCCTTCTGATGTTGAGCAATCAGTTGATGCATGCAAAAACTGGCTTTCAACAAAACATAAACAAAATTGGCTTCTTTTCTTTGACAATGCTGATGATATCCAGTTGAACCTTGCAACATTTTTTCCAAAATGCAAATTTGGAAATATTTTGATCACAACACGTAATCCACAGTTGAGCATTTATGCAGACCAAGGTGCAGATGCAAAAGTGGCTGATATGCATCCGGATGATGCAAGATGTTTGCTCATGCAGATGTCTCGAGCAGAAAAGACAGATGAAAATGAGAAGCTGGCAGAAATTATTGTCAAGGTGCATTCAATACTTATTTTATTTGATATTTTGCTTCAAGCTGACTATACATATAGAGTCTTCACTATTTTGCATTGGCCATCTCTCAAGCTGCAGCTTATATCTTTTGTGTCTCCTCACTTAAAAAGTATCTAGAGCTTTATCAGCAGCACCGTGATGAACTACTAGAAGCTAAAGAGATCCAAGCACATGATGACTATGGATTGGCTGTATATGCAACATGGAAACTGAGTTATAACAAGCTTGGGTCATCTGCAAAAGCATTATTGCAGATCTTATCTTTTTTACATCATGAAGGAATCACAGAAGAAATATTTAAACGAGCATCATTATCTCCAGAAAAACTAGACGATGAAAATCTACAAACACAAGTGATGAAATTACTCAGTGATATTGGAAAACAGAATTCAAAATGGAATTCTTTGCTATTTCAGAGGGTTATCAATGACATTAAATCATATTCACTTATTGAATTTGATGATCAAAATCAGTCCTACAGTATACATCCACTAGTACAGCAGTGGAGTGCCTGGACAGTTCAACATCAAAATGAGATGCAGAAATGTGTTTTGAGTATCATTGGCCTATCCATTTCCTGGAAGGTGAACAGTGAAGAGTACAAATATGGACGCATTCTTTTGCAACACATCAGCAAGTCAAGTGGTGTATTCCAATCTGAGGATCTCAATTTAGTGACTGCAGAGAATATAGCTTGGGTCTACTATCAACAGGGCCGATGGAAGGAGGCAGAGGCATTGGAGGTGGTGGTGATGGAGAAAAGCAAGCATGCATTGGGAGAGGAGCACCCTGACACTCTCAGAAGCATGGCAAATCTTGCATCCACATACTCCTACCAGGGCCGATGGAAGGAGGCAGAGGCATTGGAGGTGGTGGTGATGACGGAGAAAAGAAAGCATGCATTAGGAGAGGAGCACCCTGAAACCCTTACAAGCATGGCAAATCTTGCATCCACATACAGGAACCAGGGCCGATGGAATGAGGCAGAGGCATTGGAGGTGGTGGTGATGGAGAAAAGGAAGCATGCATTAGGAGAGGAGCACCCTGACACCCTCAGAAGCATGCGAAATCTTGCATCCACATACTCCTACCAGGGCCGATGGAAGGAGGCAGAGGCATTGGAGGTGGTGGTGATAGAGAAAATGAAGCATGCATTAGGAGAGGAGCATCCTGACACCCTCAGAAGCATGGGAAATCTTGCATCCACATACTCCAACCAGGGCCGATGGAAGGAGGCAGAGGCATTGGAGGTGGTGGTGATGGAGAAAATGAAGCATGCATTGGGAGAGGAGCACCCTGAAACCCTCAGAAGCATGGGAAACCTTGCATTCACCACTGTGGGAAGGAAACGGGGTCAGGCTGACTGACTCGCTAGTAGTTCACGCGAACTACCTCAGCGCAGTTCACCTGACTAACTCTAAGGTAGTCGCACTAACCCCCTCCAAGTAGTTACATTGACCCGAAAAAGCGTCATTTCCACGGTTACTCTGACTACCTTTGAGGGCAGTCATATTCAAAAATAATCAGCTCCCATCCGGTTCGAACCAACGTGAGCTCAGAGCGAAGAGCTAATTAATGGGTAATAACCACTGCGCCACAAGACCCTTGGGATACATGGGAGGTGACCTTATGATATAGGTGCCTACTTCCATATATGGAAGTTCGGACGAGTTTTTGATCTAAGTCCACGCTTGTGCCGTGGCTTGCCCAGGCCTTTCTTCACGCGTAGGGCGGTCCCCCTGGACCCAAAAATTCTGAAAATTTGCAAATGTGTGCCTATAGACATTACAAGCATATTCCTTTCACAAAGGAATTCTCCTCCCCTCCTTTGTGCAGAAAATCTCAACTTTCTCAAGTCAGTGAGCTTGGTGCCAAGGTGGGAAACATGGTAAATCAGTTGCTCGCCAAACCTCTGATACTCTTGGAATCAAGCAGATATGGATAGATACTAATGAACTACAACAAAAATAGAGGATTTAACCGCTTAAAAAATGAAAAATCGAAGCTTTTTTCCAGCTTTATGGCAGGAGGAGGGGAGGAGGAGAGAATGGGGGATAAATGGCTCAAATTATCATCAGTATCATTCGGTTTTCTTTTGAATCTCAGTACTTGAGTGTAGACTAATGATCATTACCTAAAACGAAGGTTTGGGTGGGTATTTAGACGAGAAGACATAAATTTATCTGATGGTGTTCTGGAGAATGGGAGACATAGAGTCCAGCCAATTCTTCATCAAATTCTTCGGTTCCTGTTGGAGATTATCATGGTATGTTTTCCCTTTTTCTTCCCTTAAAATTGAAATGTGCATAGCAATTCATTGGATTGAAATTTGGAGATTTCTCTGACATGTGCCAGGGAGAGGAAGCATATGAGGTACATAGGTCAAATTTTGTTAGAATCGCTCCATTTCTTTTTGAAACCGACCATGTACATCTAACCTATTTAAATCATACTCGACGGCCGATTTGCGCTGGATATTAATGAAAAATTGAATTTCTTTCCGATTTTGACACAGGGATGAAGAAAAAAAGAAGTCATTTTTTGCCAAATATATTGATGAGTGCTTCAGAGGACATTTGGGCGACGTATAAAGGTATTTACAAAGGTCTGGGATAGTCTGAGGGTCGAGATATCCCATTTCTATCTTAGTTGACAATGTGACTGTTTTGGCGGTAGTTGTTCTGACCGCCCGTGGGGGTAGTCGAATAACGGCGTCACATTGACTACCTAAAATTCGTTTTGACCGAAAAGTAGTCAATGCGACCCCCAATCCTTCCCACAGTGTCACATACAGGAACCAGGGCAGATGGAAGGAGGCAGAGGCATTGGAGGTGGTGGTGATGGAGAAAAGAAAGCATGCATTGGGAGAGGAGCACCCTGACACCCTCACAAGCATGGGAAATCTTGCATATACATACAGGGCACAAGGTCAATCGAGGAAGGCAAAGATCCTGGAGGAAAGACTGAAGGGCTTGGGCCACTTGGCATCCAAGAGATAAATTGATTATTAACTCACAAATTTGGGATGGATTTTCAAAATCCAGTATGTCTGAAAGTCATTACCCCACCTCAAAGGAGGGTTAAACAAGCAGGCTTCCATGATCGATTTCCCGTATCTTCTAATTAATATAATGTTCTTTACCTAAGTTTCCTCCTCTCTTCGTAAATTGAGCCAACGGCCAACCAACGGCTGTTGTTTTCATTTTCAATGGTGAGTGCTCTACAGCGGTTTTCCCACTTCATGTGTTTTCGTATGAGGGCCGGTCGGATTTGCCTGACATATTAGAGTCAAATCTTAGTACACGAAGTAGTCCAACCTGAATACTTAACAGATTCGATGGCGGCCGGCAAACACCGACAAACTCAAATTTCTTCCCTCATCACCCTTCGTCGACGGCTCGTGTAACAAGATGGCTCAACAAAGACTCGCTCTCTGGAATACGGAGGAAGATCTCGAGGAGGATGTTGATCTCTCAATAGCCATCGGAAACTACGGCCAGAATATGCAATATGAGGAATGTGAGTGCAATGGCCATTCTTTCTGGAACTTCGGTTCAATGGAGGCTCTCTAGCACATATCCAACAACCTCAACTGGACGAGTCGACCCTCATTGCGATGCAACAACATATGGCCAGCAAGCAGCCTTCTCTCAGATTCCAGATGTCGTGAAAAGCGTGCGTGAGGAGACAATCAGGAATACTCAACCAATACATCTTATCATTGAAAACACAGTTTATCGTCCACTTCCACCAAGCTGTATTGGACAACAATCTCGCAGATATCACCGTTGCGTACGAGAGTGGCTGGAACAAGTACACGGAGAAGTTCTATTCGAAAACAGAGTGGCCAGAGGCGGAGCTGATCGCACCATTGGTGAACGATGGTACGCACTTTCTTTCTTGCTGTTTGAAAATTTATGTATGTTAAACTGAATATGATAGACCCCATCTTCCTTATCCTATATCGCGAACTATACTATCGTCATGTCTATTCCCGTCTGCAACCCAACATCGACGATCGTTTCCATTCGTACGAAAACAGCTGCGAGTTGTTCAATTATCTCCTCAGTGCGCTCTCTTTTGCTTCCCGAATTTATTGAGACTTATCCTGAACCGACATTTAGACTCGGACGGCCCTGTCGAGCTCGAACTTCCCGAGCAATGGCTCTGGGACATCATCGACGAATTCATCTACCAGTACCAAGTATTCTGCACATGGCGGTCAAAGGTCACGACGAAAACGCAGGATGAGCTGATCATGTTGGCTGAGGGTGGTCCCGTACGTGTGGACGGCTTTTTTGCTACTTTTATCATGCACTAAGAGGTTTCCAAGGTCTGGAGCTCATACAGCGTGCTCAACGTCCTTTACTCCCTGATGCAAAAATCAAGGGTCAACGATTACATCGTCGCACAACGAGAAGGTAAATCGCCCGAAGAGATCGCGTTCGTTGTATTTTCCAAATATTCCGTGCTTTCCCTTATCCATCATCAGTGAAATTGTCGGCGAATATGGTCAGCGTCCCTTGTACCGAATGCTAGGTTACTTCAGCATTATTGGCCTTTTACGAGTGCACGTACACCTCGGAGACTTCACCCTCGGTCTCAAAGTGATGGAGAATGTCGAGTTGAACCAAAAGGTGCCCTTCGACGTGCCTGGATGATAGCCTTACTAACCTTCCCGCAGTCGCCTTTCACAAGGGTGACGGCTTGCCATGTCGCAACCTACTACTACGTTGGCTTCTGCTACATCATGCTCCGACGCTATCCAGATGCCATTCGTACCTTTGTGACAATCCTCAACTTCATCATGCGGATGCGACAATACCACACCAGAAGTTACCAGTACGATCAGGTAATACAAATTCGTAAACGTCTCCGAGCGTCATTCTGAAAGCGCTTTCTCTATGCTAGATTAGCAAGACAGCAGATAGGATGTATGCACTGTTCGCGATGTGTCATGCCCTTTCTCCGAGCAGACTGGACGACAACATTGCCAACATCGCGAAAGAACGCTATGGTGAACAGTATTCGAAAATGGCTCACGGAGGGTAAGACTATCATGGCTTTGCATTTCAGTTCCAGTCTCTCATCTCTTTACAGCCCCGATGCCTTGGCCGCTTTCGAAGAACTCTTCCTTTACGCCTGCCCCAAATTCATCACTGCCAACCCCCCACCCTACGAAGATCCTGCTGCCATCAACGCCCTGATCTCAGCAAGCGCAGAAGGCGAATCCCCTACCCAGGCCACCGCTCCTCAAACCGATTCCACCCATCGCCATTTGGATCTTTTCCTTGCCGACGTCGCTGCCCAACTACCCGTACCAACACTAAGGAGTTTCCTCAAGCTCTACACTAGTCTCGGTGCTAAGAAGCTCGCCAACTTCCTGGACGCGGATGAAGAAGAGCTCGTGCAGGAAATGATGGTGCTCAAGCAGGCCAGCCGGAGCATCAGCCGTGTCGCGGGTACCGAAGGTGCCAGCCTGTTGGAAGGCCAGACCATCACGACGAGCGATCTGAATTTCATCATCGATGAGGTATGTGTTCCTCCATTCGTTGGTGCCTTTCTTCAACTCTAACGGTCGTTATGTCTAGAACATGGTGCATATTGCGGAGTCAACGGTGGGGCGACGGTACGCGGGATGGTTCATCAAAAATGCCGAGCGCACACAAAAGATTCTGGACGATATCAAGAATATGCCCTTGCCTGTAGCACCCAAACCAACAGGCCCGACGACAGCTGCTCCATCATCACAAGACGCTCAAACTCAAAATCGCGCTACGAGAAACGCTGGTCAGAAGGTGGCTTGGGGTGGTGTCAAGGTCGCTTGATACATATTTCTATAAAATCTGGTTCTCGAATACATGCTTTTTTGAAATTTACCCTTGCACCAATCCACTTTATGTAACTACATGGCCTGAGTAACTGCCGTCCAACTGATAAACAAAAAAATCTCCCCCATCCTTATGCATTAAGAGGGAATCGAACCCCCGGCGGGTCGAGCTAGTCTGCTCGATATGGCAACGACCCAGGTTACCACTACCCCATTAATGCGCATATATGTGGACCTCCACAAAGCAATCTCCTCTGGAAGCTAGCGCTTTCTGGCCAGACACATCAACCTACCGGCGGTCTTCCCTTTCAACAACCATGGCAGACATTATCTTTGATTATGTACCCTCCAGCGACCTCCCCACTGCTCTAGAAATTGAACAACTGGGTCAGAGGCATCCAAATTCCACGTCTCCCGATGGGAATGATTAACAATTCTGCAGGCTATCCGCCGGACGAGGCAGGCACGGAAGCAAGCTTCAGGTATGTATTCAAACCATCGGACCATTGCGTGCACACTAACAACGCATAGGCTTCGTCAATCTCAAGCGGGCAACCTCTTTCTCGGGGCCTACGAATCGAACCAAGGATCGAGAACACTGATAGGCTACATCTGCTCCACGCTATCCCCAGCGACATCCTTGACGCACGACTCCATGTCAGCACACGTTGCCGGCTCGAGTTCTGTATGCATCCACTCTGTGTGTGTCGCACCTACACATAGGCGCAAGCGCGTTGGATTGGCTCTACTCAAAGAGTATGTTCGGCGGCTCGAACAAGCACAATCGGAGGGCTCTGGATCCCTGGAACGCATCCTGCTTATCACGCACGACGATCTGAGAGGGTTTTACGAAAGGGCCGGTTTTGAATGGCTGGGGCCGAGCAGTGTGGTGCATGGATCAAGGCCATGGTTTGAGATGCGGTTCAACTTGTCTGCCAATAAGGAAAGGGAAAGTGAGACCCAAATCCTGGATACGAACCAACAGCTACCACCCGGTGTTCTGGAGGCACTTCAGCGACGACCAGACGTAATCCCTTCATCGAGATTAATCTCTGACTACCCAAACGGCCTCTCTGATCTCCTGCAGCCCGACACAACCACCGAGGGCGTTTCGGTTAACAAGTTCGATCTACTCTGCCCTCGCGATGGGTGTGGAAGTAAAATCCTAAAGAAAGGCGTTGGAAAATGGGTCGAACGAGCCAGTGTCCAGGTTAATCATATCGTCGTCCCTCCTCTTCTTTCCGCTGGCTGAGGGCTTCTTCAACAGATGGAACCCTTAGGCCAGACAATCCCAGATTTGGCAGCCCTCCCCACACCTCCACAGACGGCGCAATGGTGGCTTATTACCCCCTCACCGATGGAATTTGAGAACATCGGCTTCACGCGTCCGGTCAAACCCCTGATAGAATCTGGTGGGTTACGTTTCCCTCATTATATCGTTTGTCTTTGATGATGCCGTCTCTCTGCAGGACGAGGCATCAAACTTCTAGCATGTGCTGAATGTGATCTTGGTCCCCTTGGATGGTGTGAAGAGGGTGGTTCTGAGTTCTGGTTGGCATGTTCACGGGTAAGATATGGAGCCTGAGGCCGAAAAACGTCAAGATTATTTACACAAAATCAATCGCCCCTTCCCGCGTGAGATGACTTTCACCTTCATTAGTACTGACGAATTCGAAACCCTCGATGACTGTAATGACCCTACAATGTACTTTCTAAGTCCCAGTCTAAGTTGTAAGGCCGTCCTGATGATGAGATCTGTAGTACCCACAAGGATCCAATATAAATCTTGACCAGATATCTCAACGTTCCCAACCTGGTAAGGCGACGAATCTTATGATGGATTCCTCATTGACCGTCCTGGCTTACAAGGACGTTCCAGAAATGTCATCCAGCAGCGAACATGAGTACCTCGAAAACATGGGGAGACCAAACTGGCCAGGACCAGTCAGCCTCAACACCTTCCTTTATCCTGAACCCGACACAGAAGTTGATGTCTTCCTCGTCGTCGTGCGCGGACAAGCCCCTCGTATCGGGACACTCACCCCTCACGATCAGCACTGGATGTTCCAATGGACCATAGGAACAACAAAAGCCGATACCAAATTGCCAGTCCTCCGTCGACTCCAAATCGTGCAAGAGAAGAACCTGATGGGTCAAGGAGACCTAAACCATCTTACGAATTGGGGTGCCGTCACCGTGGTAGGGGAGAAATTGTCTCCGGACGACGACCAAGTTAACATCCTGCTCAAGTCGATGACGCCTGAGCAGCGTAAGGAGTTCGAGACGATATCCAATGGGACGCGGGTGAGGAAGCCGGATGGGAATTGGAACTGCCAGGATTGGTGCAAGACAGTGCTCGAAACTGCAGTGGAAAGCGGCGTTTTAACGCAACCCGAAGTTGATCAGGCAGTACGCAGTGCTGACGAGGTAGAAATTAGGCCGTATACCCACTGAAATTCGACCGGGTTTGTGGATTTCATTCCAGTTTGATCGGTAAGATAAGACTCTCCTGAAATCTATATCTATCTAAACATATTCATAAAATATCCAGTGTACACATCCTTATTACGCGAACGCTATGAGAAAGAACGAGTGATTTCCCGATACATAGTCAGAGATGTGGGAGTAGGAGTGTTCCACCAGGCAAGCATCGGAGTAGTCTTTGAAAATAAAACATGAAGGAGATCTAACCACGGTGAAAAAAGAAAAATAAGCTGCGAATCCTCCCAGGTATAAATTACCATGCTAGCTTGGCCGGGAGGCTCTTGGGGTATTTTCTAACCAGGAACTTCCTCATCTCGTCGAAACTGCGCAAAGAGTAGAGTGAAAACACGCATCCGTGAAAGCGACAGGCCAACGTACCTCAACAAGACGACACCGAAAGCCATCGGGATGAAGATATGTTCCGCCGGAACCGGGCGCATTTGGAAGATATTTTGGCTGCAGCATTTTCGTCACGTACACCGTTTTGATGGTTTAGAGAAATCGGTGCTTACAACCAAGGAATGTAAGAAAAGAACAAAGCAATTCCAAGAGCCAAAGCAGCAGCAGGGAAAATGTACAAGTTCCTCGTAGGCGTGTGTTGGAAAATGCTGAGTTTGCGACACCGAGTGGCCAAAAGGTTTCTACAAGTTTCATGTTAGCTTTCTGTTTCCGTACACATCCAAATACTTACCCCCATTGCATTAAGACAAGGGTGAAGAAATAGACGCTTTGAGCTTTATAAAGCAATTCACTGGTGAGCCCGATTTCTGCGAGCTGCTCGGTGTTATAGAACTTGAGCGCTATCGACGAGAATGCGACTCCGTGACGTTCGAGGTACCAGAAAGCCCTGGAGCACAAGGGAACGGTGTTAGACAATAATGTTGACTATTTCAATCGGAAAGACTAACATTGACATGGCACAGAGAGACTCGATCACTCCCAGGAAACCGTAGGCCTGTAGGAGGAGCTTCCAGTCGGCTAGGCGGTCCTTCTTGACGTTCCTGGGTTTCCTTAATAAAAGACCGTCCTCGGGCGGTTCCATGCAAAGACTCAGGGCGGGGAGAACATCGGTCTGAACACGAAAACGGAGGTAAGAACGGAAATAATGCGGAAGGGATGAAGACAGAACGCACTGCGACACAAATGATAATCATCCTATGTAAAGTAGGCCGTTAAGTGATGTCACTGAAATGTGTGATATGTAACAAGACATACTGGATGTTGCTCAGAATTTGAGGAAGGCCGAAAATAATATTCAACAGGATGGGCATCAACTCTGAGAAACTATTAAGGCGCCTCATAAGCGGGAGAGCATCATAGCGGCATACCAATGCTACTTACCTGCCGGCGGGCAGCAAGTAGAGAACAGTTTTCTTGAGGTTATCATACACCAGGCGACCTGGCAAAACCAGAGCAATTAGCCTCGCGAAAAGAAGAGCCATTCCAAAAAGGAGGACATTACCATATTCGATAGCAACGATGATGGACGAGAAATCACCAAGTAGGACAAGATCAGCAGCCTCCTTCGCCACATCCGATCCAGCGCCCATCGCGATACCGCAATCCGCAGCCTTGAGCGACGGGGCGTCGTTAACACCATCTCCCGTTACCGCAACGACATTTTCACGACTCTTGAAGTCATTCACGATACGCAGTTTCTGCTCGGGTGTCGTTCGGGCAAAGACAATCTCCTCATATTGGCAGAGTCGATGAATCTGGTCGGGGTTCAATGTCATGAGTTCCGCCCCGGTGATGATGATACTCTTGAGGTCCTGCACCTCCGCGTCGGAGTCATGAATTTCAACGGACTTCTCGGGTTGTGGGTCGAGGTTGGAGACGCGGTGGACTCTGTTTGTGTCGGTGATGATACCCGCCTGCCCTGCTATTGATAGAGCAGTGGTGGGGTGGTCGCCTGAAGTCGCAAATGTAAGCACTGCAGCGTATATAGAGCGCACTGCTCACCAGTGACAATGAAGAAACGGATTCCAGCACCACGGCAGACACTAAATTCAAGTCGGTGGCTGAAGATCGGATAATAAGCACGGAAATCCCCACCTAACAGTATGCTTTATATCGGGTTTCAAGGGGTCAATCAAACCCACAAGTCCAACAATCGTCAGATCTGTCATATACTCATCGACAGCAGTACCAAACTCCTCTGATTGTGTGTTCCCCGACTTCTCAAGCCACTCATCGCGAACTATTCTGCGAGCGAGGAGAATGACACGTTGACCTTGACGAGACCAACTCTCCTGGACTGCAGAGATCCTATCCTTCTCCCGAGCTGAAAGAGGAATCGGGGGTCCACCCAGAGGGTCGAGGACATGGGAGCAATACGGCAGGATGACCTCAGGAGCACCCTTGACGGTCAGCAGGAAGGAGCCACGAGTGAAGTTATCCCAAGGCGCCAAAGGGGCGACGAGAGCTATCGATGGGGACAATCGTGAAAGTTGTAACATGTACTTGGTCTGGAAGAAATAGATGATAGATTAACGAACGATATCTGCTTGAAGCTTGCATATATAGTTACCTTGGAGTTGAAGTTCTTCCTGAAAACGTTGGTCCATCTGTGACGAATGAGTTCTGCAGAGGCAATCGAATCCGCAAAGCGGAGAATGGCAACATCTAGAAATGCGATGTTTGCTACTTAAGAGAGAGAAAGCAAATGGAAAATAAAAAATAGCTGACCTGTAGCATTTCCGACAATGTCTTTCGCTTGTACCTTCTTCTCATTCGAGCCTGAAGCTGCATCCGCATCGAAGGTCGCTGCGTTGCAAATTGCTCCAACAGCGGCAATTTGAGAGAGGTTGCTCTCCACAAGGGGATCCGAGTTAGTTATGACCGTCCGGAAAGCATTCGACTCGTACACCGAATCGAAGATGGCAAGGTTCTCGACGTGCATGATGTTCTGCGTCAGCGTCCCAGTTTTATCCTGTGAATGTCGCCGCATGAGGTTTTTGAAAGGGAAGCAGATCATCTAGACGCACTGAACACAACACATTGACAGAGCCAAGGGTTTCAACAATGGACAAGGACCTGGGGCCTTGTTAGACAAGCGCTCGTGTGTCGCGCTGAAAGAAAACATACTTGCAGAGGATGTTCTTCTTACTCAGTGTGTGGGCGACCTTGGCGAGGGACAATGTCACCGCCACAGGTAAGCCTTCAGGAATGAAGGCGACTAAGAAAGAAGCATTAATCTCTACACGAGGACTGAAGCCAGGGAAGACGTACCCATGACAGACACGACGTCGATCAACAGGCTGGAGACATTTATATAGTCGGGATGATCCTTGCGAAGCCTGAGGAAACGAATAGGTGAACAAGAGACCGCGTTTTATAGAAGGTGGCCAACCAAGCGGCCCAGAGAATAACTATGAGGATGGCGACGGCGGTTGCCATACCCGCGATAATTGCAACGAAACGAAGCAACTCTCGTTGCAAAGTGGTCAACCGGGTAGCTTCCATTGAAGAGAGCTTTGCAATCTTGCCGCTGCGAGGGACTGTCAGTTTCCGGTTTTTTGTCTGAGCAAAGTTCAAGCTCAGCTCACAAGATGGTGTTGTCGCCTGTGAGGATTACAAGACCGAAGCCTGAGCCACTAACGCAGTGGGTACCTTGCATAGCAATGTTCTTCGTCTGCAACTATTGTCAGACGGGAGACTGATAAACCTGGCATCTGTGCTTGCCTCCAAAAAATTTTCATCTGTCATAATAATTCGCCCCGAGACGGCTTCGCTCTTATGACAGAATAAGCTTCAGATATTTGCAAATTCAATTAAAAAAATCACCTCTCCTGTTAGGATACTGCGGTCGAATTGCAAGTCGGCGCTGACTTCGATAAGCCTGAGATCAGCGGGGACTTTTTCACCCATGCTAATAGTAATGAGGTCTCCGGGAACGAGGTCTTTGGCTGGGACCTTGATATACATCGAATCACGAAGAACAAGGACATCGGAAGGTAACATGCCCTTGATGGACGCCATGACGCGAGAAGTAGAAAAATCCTGCCATGCATTGAAGATGGCTTGGATAAAGAGAACAATGAGGAGAACAACGGCCAGAGCCAAGTTCGAGGCTTGAGGTGCGGGCTCTCCAAGGGGCTTCCTGGAATGTGACATTAAGTCTTGAGCTTCACCACAGGGAAGTGTTGACTAACTTACCAGGCGATGAAGCACACAATACTGGCTGCCAATAGAAGGCTTCCGAAGCCACCAAACACCCACTCGATTACCTTGCGCAACAGATTGGACTTGGGCGGCGAAATAACGTTCTTGCCATTCTGTTGGAGACGACGCTGGGCTTGAGCCTTGTCGAGACCGGTCTTGGGAGAGACCGATTGGCGTGCAAGAGCCTCTTCTACGGAGAGCTTGTGCCAGTCTAAGTCCGCGATTTCTATGAAATATGGTCAGAAAGAAGATCCCACTCGCGATGGATGATCAAGCACCTTTGACTGCGGCTTTGCGCTTCTCACCAGTCTTCCCTTTCTCGGAAGGAGTTTCATTGTCGACGTGAATACTCAGTGTGCGGTACTCGATGGGGAGACGCGATGAAGGATCGACCGCATGGAGAGGATGGCCTTCGTGTCGGACGCGCTCTTCTGAGATTCCGTACCGCTCGTCGCGCTCGTCGTTGAAGCCATATTTCTGTGCTTCGACGTCGCCCGTAGGTGGAGGAGGAGCCATTATGAGGATCTGCGACTAATGGAAGCTCGCTTATTAGGGGGGTGCGGTATTTGGCCATTGGTTGAATGAAGTATGAGATTTGAGAGGTTTTCGCTATGTTCCAACCAGGTTCCAAACCAACTTCCACCGAAAGACCTGTCACGATCACGTGATCGCTGCAGAGGAAATTTCCCCTTTAGGATTTTTAGTCGATTTTTAGTGTATTCAATTGGTATTCAACATATCCAACGATTTGTTTAAGCGAGGGGGCGACCGACAAGGGTCTATTTAGCGGGAATAGGCGCTCAGCAGATGATCACCAAGTGAGCCTCAGATAATAATCGCTTCACGAGCCACTGCGACTCGGAGGTATTCCAGTATTTGGTTACTTAAATCCATCACACCGAAGAAAGGACTCCTGCATTCAAAAATTGGAATTCCCGGCAAACTAAGAGACTCAAAATCAGTATCCAACCCCAACATTATTTAGGGCACTCACATGAAGGTTTTAGAGCGCTAGCAGCCTAAGAATGCTTTAAATATATTTACATCAATAAATATACAGCTTCTGTAGTATCTCCACAAGGAGGGAAACCTTATTTATCCGTTGCACTAGGCCATCGCAGTAACCAACAAGTCAGGACCCTAGTGAAAAACCTCTAACAAAATAAACGCCCGTGACTGTGACTCGCAGATCGACAATCATAGCCAAAAACTTGAGATGATCCAAGCTCGTCAAAATAGTCAGTAGCTTCAGCCAATTTGAGAATAGGCAAGGGCAACCATCGGAAATCCTCGTCACCCGCGCCTGATTGTTATTGGCTATCGATATGGCATAAATAGCGCTCGGTGGCAACTCGGTGGTCAGGCCCGGAAAAACAAAAAAAAACAATCGCATAAATCGCTCTCGGGGACAGAAATGATTTGTTCCACCTTTTCCACACAAATCTCCGGATCGTCCTTCGACAGAACGCAAAAATTGGAAACACTGGCATCATTATGCGTGATTGGCATCGCCAACCGGAGTCTGCTGAAGAACGTTCGCGATACATCTCCCGGTCTGAGGCTCAAAAATCTGATAAGCTGCGCACATGGTCGAGAGGGCCTGGTATTTTTCCATGCATACATCGTCAAGTGGAGATGGCACCTCCGTTGATAATCAAAGCCACGTACCACGAACTCGAAGTATAAGGGAGTATACAGGTTAGGCGGTGAATAGTCGATTGTATCTCCTTCTCATGCCGGAAAAGGTTTTTCCAAGGGCGATCGATACCTCCGTTGTGGCCATAATCCAACCAACCAGACAAAAAAAGGTTCCAGGGAAAGACTGAACGCAAATATTGATGCTGCACTCCCGGACCGCAATGGTCCTCCTTACGTTCACGTCTAGTCGGCATTCCAAGGACCGGGAAAATCTCCGAACAAAGAGTCTTGAAAGTTCTATATATGCTCTGGGTGGCGTCTTTCGTAAACCACGACGATCGACACGAAGAACAATCCACATGCCCTCTCTGGGAAGGGCTGCTGCCAAAACCATATTAATTATAATAAAAATCATAGTCACAAGAGCGAACGATGGTAAAGAGAGCGGCTCCAACGCTCTCCAACGTCCCAGATAGATAGTTACAGAAGATCCAGAAAAGATACATTGACCATGGATGACAATGTGAAGATAGTGAGATGATACGCCCGTGGGAGCGGAAAGGACGAAGGACGACGCGCGCCAATGTGAACATAACGATGTAGGGTAGAGCGGACAGATTCCATGTTCCGAAAGTCGATAAAGAACATCACACAAGGCTGCGCCTGTCATGTCTTGAACCGGATAATAAGGATGAGGAGAATAAAAATCAACACCCCGATTGCAACCACCGAACCTAAGAAAAAATATTCAGCCCCCCGCCGACAATAACAACAACAAGTGAAAGGCCACACACCATTATTCTTGACCCCTTTTGCCACGCGATCAAGTTTCTTCCTTGCTTTACCCAACCTGCTCTGCGTCCGGTCAACATCAGCATCCAAATCCTGGAGCAGTCCATGGTGCACATCCAGCTCGTCGTTAATTTGCAAAGAAATATGATGCTGCCTGTTAATCGAATGAGACAGGTTATCTAGATGCTGGTCTTGTTCTGTCGTAAATATCCGTTGTCAAATTGAGGTGAAGCGACACAAAATCGAGAAACAAAATTCACCTTGCATGATGAACTTTTGCGTGTGCAGCATTGTGGCTGGCTCTGGAGGTTCTACCCCAAACCCTTGCTCCGGATCATCTGTGTACGGCGCGAACGTTGGTTGTGATAATAGCGAATCCCTAGCATTATGCGTGGGACCAGGAGGAAGAACAGGCTCGGGCTCGGGCGATATCGACGGTGAGCGCTCTTCCACTTCTAGACTAAAGAATCATCATTAGCACAAGAACCTCCAAAGTGATACCAAGTCCAAAGGAACCAACGTCGCGCAACGCGCAAGCGAAGACATAAACAGACAAGAGCAAAAAACGAAAACAAGAAAAGCACCAACCCAGGTATCTCCTCCCTCTCCTCCTCCCACAACATCGCTCTCATCCGATCATACTGGTTCCGCAGCAACTTGGCCGCCTCAGCCGTCGACCCCTCCTTCGCTTCCAACGCAATAATGCCCACCCGCAACTGCCCCAAATTCCGCTTTATCTGAGGATAATGCAATGAACTCCCCCCACTCCCATTCGGCCCCACATTCGAACCCGGCCCAGCAGTCGAATACGAAGGTAACGTCTGCAAGCGTTGGCGTTCGAGGAGAAGGGAAAGCGTTTTTGTAGAAACTGCGGTGAGTTTTGCGAGCGACATCGGTTGTTGCTGCCTCAGGCCTCAGCAGCAAATGGGTATGTGCGTGAAAGTCGTAAGATATATATGAAGCGAAGGACGGTGGCGGCGCAGCACTGGTCGCAGCCCAGGCCAAAGGTGAGTGTAGTTCAACGCAATGCTGGCATGCTGCGATGCTGGCGACCTCCAACGATCCACGTGATCCGATTTCCCTCTCAGAATCCTGGAGAGATTACCTGTTGCGGCTTTTCGAGCAGATAGCAGGAAGCAAGCACCGGGCCACTAAAAGTAAAGAACCAGCAACTTTTACTTCCAAGCGTAATCGAAGCACAATCTGAACGTCATTTTGAGTAAAAAATCCATGGCCAATGATCATAAGAAAAAATATATAAGCGGTGTGTAACCCGGCTTGTAAGTATATTGGACGTCCGTATGTATGAATGGATGGATGAATGTATGTATATAAAAAAGAAGGGGAGAAGCGAATGAAATAACAACAACAATAACGGGGACATCCACGGCTCCCACTATAAAGTGAGCAACCAAAGGGCGTAGCAGAGGTAGAAAGATCCAGCTAGGTAAGTAAAGTATCGGAGGTACAAATGACAGGGATGGTCGAAAGGAGGGTGCGATGCAAAATGAGATCCATGGGATGCAGTGGAGGTTGACGAATGAGTGCTTTGGGCTGGGGGGGGGAATGCCGATGAAAACAGTATCTTTCATTTTTAGAAAAGGAAAAGAAACTTGTACGAATAAGGAGGATGAAATTACTGAGTGATGTTTCCAGGATGAATGAGTGGAGAATGAAAGTTAAAGAACGAAAGGAACTTGAGTTAATAAAATGGTTACTGTTCCGATGAAAGTGTCACAATGTTCGTCTCCTCCGAGGCTGGTAGCGTGGGCGTTGAGGAGATATTGACTCCGTTGGGATTGGGACTATGCCTTCTTTGGACGATGTTATCTCGAGATCAGGAGTCGACTCCGTTGGTGCAACATCGACCCCGGGTTCGACGGATGACTCTTCACCCACAGAGGCCTTATCATCTTCCTGCGCGTCAGGAACAACGGGCGAAAGCTCCCCTGCCTCCTCTGTCGACACCCCACAATCTCCATTGACCTTCCTGCTCTCGCTTCGATAATGGACATTTCCAAGATCAGACAACGACGGAAACTTGAACTCCGTCAGTTGCTCGACCTCCTCCATCACAACCGTCGCATCGTTCGCGTTCTCCGTCGGACTGCTCCTCCCTTTCTCGCTCTCAACCTCAACAGCCTTCTCCTTCTTCGAAAACGACCGCACGCGTATGCTCCCTGGCCGCTTCAGAATCGCATCAGCAAGGAGCTCATTAAACCCTCCTTCACTGAACCCTTCCTCGTCTTCCTCTCCATCGCCCACACTCACATGCCCATTGACACGCCTCAACGACCCATCCAACAGCCCATCCACCCCACTCTCCTTCTCCGGCTCCTCCTCAATCACACTCTCCTCCACACCAACCCAAGGATCCCCCAACGTCCTCTCCTCCCACACCCCCACAGTCGGCCCAACCCCAACCCCAGCACCCCTTGCATTCATCCTCCCATTCACAGTCTGCGTCCTCGTCCTCGTCCTCCTCTTCCCCCCATTCACAGCAGCCGCACCGCCCGGACTCGGAGACCCACCCAAATCAGGCGACATCGACCCCGCACTCGACGTCCCAGCAACACTCGACGGCCCACTCCCCATCCCAAACGCCCCACTGCCCACCCCATGCGTCGCATACACCTGATGGTGCTGATGGGGCGACATCATCGCTGGCGGCTGTGGTCCTTGCGGGAAATGCATGGAGAACAAATTCGCTTGATGTGGTGAAGCTTGAGCTTGAGCTGCTTGAGTCGCATTAATCTGTTGCTGATACTGCTGCTGTTGCTGCATAAGCTGCAACTGCTGAGCGAACAACAAAGGATGTGTATGTGGTGTCGGCGGCGCATGTGGATGCGGGGACATGGTATAAGGGAAGAAAGGCGGGCTACCGGGGTACGAAATCCCCAACGACGGCGAAACCACACCACCAACGGGCGAATGCACACCATTCACTCCACCATTCATTTGGAATGACGCAGGGAACGTGGTGGGGATGTGCAATGGTGGAGGCGGCGGGTTCGATGGTGGCTGAGTGGGCGTCTGATTTAGACCCTGCAGCGTCGACGTTGGCTCTTGAGCAGTGGTCGTCGACATGACCGAAGAGGAGGATGCGGAGCAGGACTCTGCATCCCTATCCGAGGGAGTCGCTGAAACATCTAATGCATCTGAATTTCCCGACTCCGCCGTCGCCACAACAGCTCCTGGGGTAACACCTCCCGCAGAAGATCCATTGGCCAGCTGCTGTTGCTGTTGTTGGGCTTGCTGTTGCAGTTGCTGCTGCTGCTGGAGATAATATTGCTGGTAGTGCGCATTGAGTTGTGGAGCCATGCTAGCGAACAAACTCGCGTATGCTTGCAACTGTTGCATCAGCTGTCGTACATGCGTTTGGAGCTATAAAAAAGATCCGAGCAAATCAGCATTTCGGGTTTCAAAACTCGTCGAAAACATGTAGAAAGGGAGAGGAAGGACGAGGAAGACTCGGGGAATAAAATGGCAACTCAAAGAGATAGAGAAGGCGGGAAAATGCGAGGCGCAAGATAGTAAAAGCAAAAAAGTGAAGTTAATGTGACCGGGGTTCAAAGGCAATGAGCCAAAAACCAAATGGAAATAACCCCAAACTTTCCCCCCAAAAGCGCAAAAAGAAGGATCACCAATGAAAGAAAGCGAAAAAAAGACCCACCTCAATCTCCCCCCTCCTCGAATTCGCATGCTCCCACCTCAACACATCAACCTCCTTCACTACTCTCTCCATCTCCGTCTTATGCTTCTCCTCCCTCAACCTCGCAGCCTCCAATGCGCCCCTCAACGACGCCAGCTGCGTCTGCGTGGACAACAGCACCCCTCCACCATTCGCGTTGGGGTTCGCCACACTCCCATTATTACCATTGACACCGCTACTGCTGCTGATACTCCCAGGCTGGGACGACGGCGATGACGAGGTCGGCGGGGGCGTATGGCTGGCACTGCTGAGGTTACTCCGCGAAGGCGTTGGGGGCCGTGCGCGGCGCGGATTATTAATTTGTGGGGTATTATTATTAAAATTATTGCTGTTATTGATATCGGCCAGCGAGGACCTCGTTCGACTTGACCCTAAACGACCCAAAACATCATCAGTATTTCTCGCATGACACCTCCAAAAAAAAGGGGGACAAAGTAGAAATTCGAACGCACCAGCAGAACCACTCGTCGTTGTTGTAGGGTTCAAAGTCGGGAACGTAAATGCCTCCTCTTCCTCCCTCTCCCCAACACTCGCTTCCTCCTCCATCACCACCTCGCTCTCGCCTCCACCAGCATGCGACGAAGACGACAACGGCGACGCAGCAGAGAACGACACAGATCCACCCAACCCCGAAAAGCTGGCGTTCGTCGGGGAATACACCGACAACGGTTGACTCGCAGTCGCCGTCAACGTCCCAGAGGCAGCCACAGCAGAGAACGTCGCCGCACCACCACCTTTAGTACCTTGTAAACGCGGCGGCTTCTTATACGAATCCGAGTCCTTTCCTTTCGACTCCTTATCCTTCGAATTCCTCTCCGCACCAGTGACACTGGCAATTATATTGGTAGCGGCAGCATCCAGCGCAGATGACGACGAGGCATCCACATCCCCAGCTCCGTCCCAGCTCCAAGGGCTCTGTGGTTTCTTATCACCCTTCTTAGGGGAAGATGTAGTGGCAGACTGGGCCTTGCGCGGACTTTTGGGTTTAGCGCCAGTCATCAAGGGCGGAGTGGGGGTATCATTATCATTGGTAGTCGCCGCCACAGGCGTCTTCTTTGATGCATCAGACGGCGAAGGCGACGTCGCACGGGTCATCACCAAGCTCGAGGTCATACTCGTCGTACCTGTCGTCGTCGTCGTAGTGGTGAGATCAGTCGTCGTTGTGTCCATCGAAACACTGGAGGAGGCACTCGAGGTGGAAGCTTTCGATTTTGACTTGGATTTGGGTTTGGAAAAGCCGTCAGCGTCGACAAGCCCCGCAATGGTGGTAGTGGTGGTGGTGGTAACAGTCGAAGGAGGAGAGGTTGAAGAATCCCTCGCCCACACACTCTTCCCAGAATGTCCTTCCCCTTCTCTCTCCTGGCTGTCATGCTCGACCCTACTCTCATTCCCAGGCGCCAAGTCAACCCTGCGTGCCTGAGCACCCTCATCCAAACGTGGGGTTCGCAAATGCGAGCCGAGGCCGGCATCAATATCTTTTGGCACAGTTGGTTGGTGGGTGTTTGTGTGCGGATGGGATAGGGAGGAAGACGAATAGGACGACATGCGGGAGTTCGGCCGACCATCGTTCTCTTCTGACGCCGACAAAGATGACGAGGGGGGACGATCATGGGGGTGGTGATGGGCTGGTGCGGCGTTCTGGAGGGGATGGAAATGGTCTGAGGACGGCCCGTCGAGACGCTGGGATTGTCTCTGTGAAACTTCGGAATTGGAGGCGGCACGGGAATGCGATGCCGAGGTGGACCCAGCCGACGAGAAATGAGTGGTTCCCGACAAGTCGATGCTGGCATTTCGCTGGGCCCGTTTGCCTTTTGCACGCGAGAGCGAGTGGGTGGCACTGTCAGGGAGAAGGGATGCGGACGAAGAGGCAGGTGATGCGTGCTGCTCAAAGTCAGGGCCGTCGTCGTCGGCGTCGTCACCACCGCCGCCGCCTTGTTTATCATTTTCTGGGTCATTATTATAATCATATTGAGAGGTCGGGGTTGATGAAGTACCTTTTGATGGAGCGGTTAAACTGGAGGTAAAAAGCTTGGCCTTTTTGCCGCCCTTCAAAATTTCCTTGAGGGGATCCTTGCCCCTCCTTCTGCGGTCCTTTGAGCGCGAGCTTTTTGAATCCTTGGATGCTTCCAAGTCGAGGGCGGGCTTTGTTGAAAGTGACGGGGGTGTGGGATCAGTATCCTGGGCGTCTACAACCCCCTCTCCAGCCGTGTTGCTCTTCACAGATAGACCAGCCGCCTTGCGTTTGGATTTTGGATCGAGGTCTCTATCCTGCGACGAGGCCCCTGACACACCCTCTGTGGCCGCCATGTTCGAGACAGGCGAAAGAAGGGAGGGGCGGGCACGGTAAACCATGGCCGAACCAGCGAGAAGGATCGCGGTGATAGTGGCGACGACGAGCACTCTATTGTTGACGGTGCTGTCTGCGCCATCGAGAGATAGAGGGAGCGCGTCGTGGCCGGCGTCGTGCATCGTCCTGTTGTGCGGTATTGTTGAACAAGGCAAGTCAACTAGATAGTGGATGAGCTCGTCGTTGTCGCTCGACGACGAGAGCGAGTGCACAGCGAGGACGATGTTTCGGGGGTTGGCCTGAGCGGATGGGTGAAATTTGCGACTAGGTGGGTTTGGAGAGAAAGAGAGGAATGATTCAATACGCGGGTTCGGACTCCGCCGCTCCTTTTTAGGAAGGTGCCTGTGCCTGGGACTCGAACCACCATCATGGGTCCAGCCATCGCCCTCCTCGTCTGCGGCGGGCTCTCTGGAATTGCCAAAGAACGCAACGGCGACTATCTGGACATATACCATTCCTTTCTCAAAACCAACTACAACGCAGAGTTCACTCTTCACCCATACTTTGTTTCCCGCGAACTCCCGAACGAAGACCTATATGACTGCATCATGCTCACTGGCTCGGGTAACGTCTCTCTCACCTATTCTTAACAAAACTAATCGGTCAACTCCTTTCCCCACGCCCATGCATTCAACATCCATGTGCATCTCCTTGGCTTTCACTTGTTCTTTCGTGACCTCGTGCAATCACACCGCCGCATCAGCCGCATCTGCGCACGAAAATATTGAATGGATAAACAACCTCGTCGCTTACATTGCCCGTGTTGCACAGACCAAGCCACATATCAAGATCATAGGTACATTTTCGGTTCTCTCTTTTCCTTCTCTGCCTTATTTTAGACCCAGGCATATGTTTCGGTCACCAGATAATTGCACGTGCATTAGGGGGCGAGTGCGTCCCCAATGGTGGCAGATGGGAACTTGGCCCTACCCCGCTCCAGCTCACAGACCTGGGGAAGAGAATATTTGGCTCGGATGAACTGGTGAGCCTCTTTCGACTTTTCCATCACACTTCGCCATCCGTTCCTTTGCTTTCTTCATTTGTTGTGATGCCACGACTGTGTTCACATTCACATTCCCACCTATCCCCACTCAATGGTAATCATCCGGTTGGCCAGTTCTGCGCCTTGTTACCGCCCACGTCCACCCGGATAAGACGCCTATCTCTTTGGTCACACGGGATACGTATGCCTTTGGAAAGGAGAAACACACCTCTTCTTTCTTCCTGATTTCATCCCCGCGTCATCGTCGGACCAGACTACAAAAATACCGACGGGTTTCTCGGCTTTATCGCGATGTTTGACCACCATTGGCCAACGCAATTCTATCTTCTGTCTGCTTCCTCTCTGACTCACCTTTTTTCTTCTCTTGTCTCTTGTCTCCTCCTGTCTACCACCGCTCATGGGAAATTCTACGGACTGATAACTAACCTAAAGCATCGACTTTCGTCAACGGGGTCGCTATCGCCAAATCATTGGCGTAAGCTTTCCTTATCGTTATTCTTATCCCAGAGACTAGTCGGCGATCACGATACCATGGCACTTCAGAATCCTTCTGGACGTTCGCACGGGTTCTTGTTCCCGGGAGTACCATATTCCCTGTCGTAGTCGGGTCCTGATTAATTGCGTATGCTTATGCTATCGCTCCACCGGAAATGAAATAACCTGCTGCGTATATCTCCGGTCTCGTCAATGTCGTGCACACCCGGATGCGCGTCTATTTCTAGTTGTCCTATATTTGAGTTCAGTCTATTTCTGTTATTCGTTCTCTTGCTTCTCTTCCAATACTCTTCTGATCTTTTTAATTTTCGGTGTTCTTCTTCATTTTCCTTCTTTTTCACACATCCCTATGCAAATCTTCCCAAACTAACCAACCCCCTCCAACCCCACAGACAATCCAACAAATGCACCGCGACCACGTCCCATCCGTACCACCATCCTTCCACCTCCTCGGATCGACCAACATTTCCCCAAACCAAGGCATGGTACGATTCGTCCCTCCATTCCCCTCTCCGTCTATCGACCCCTCTTCCAATCCTACCGATACCCACCAACAAACCCTATCGTCAACCCCCCTCCCCCCAATCCAAATCCTAACAACACAAGGCCACCCCGAATTCAACTCCTCCATCGTCAGCTCCATCATCGAGCAACGCGTCGCTTCGGGTGCCATTGGTATACCCGCCGCGGAGGATGCGAAGCGCCGCCTTAAGGAGGAGCAGGAGGAGGAGGAGGGTGCGAAACGCCGCGTTGAGGAGGAGGAGGTGGACGAGGTGGACGGTGATGCTCTGAAGACGAGGCTGAGGACGAGCGATGCGAGGAGCGTCGTTGGGAAGGTTGTGTGGAGGGTGATTTTGGGTGAGATGTGATGACTGAGGTGGATATATCATAGCAATACTATGGTCGTAGTAGATTGCTTATATAACGAAAGTATAAATACAGCTGGTTTATGGATAAAGAGAACAAGCTCGGCCCACTACCGTTGAAAGATCAAGAACGCCTAGATTACAATCATCCACATCCACCTGTCTACATGTCCTGCACTCAAAAATAGAAGAAGAGGTGACTACACTATAGAACAGATAATATGTAAATACATTTCCATTGCTTTCAAGGCTCAAAAAGTGCGAGATTATATACGGCCAAACCACCATTTCTTCAAAGCCGGGTTACATATCAGGCTGAGCCGAAGCGGGTACATCACTTGACCCAAAAGAGCAGTGCGGAAATGGTGGACAGAGGCACTATGAGGGACACAACCGCGTAGTGAACTAGACCTAATTCTTCGAAAGGGACGACCACCCCATAGACAACGAGGGAAGCGAACATGAGGAAACCCAGGGAGGTGATGCCAATAAGAATTGTTATGGCGGCAGAGGGACCAGGGGGGCACAGACCACGAAGAGCTTTCACTTGTCGCTGGATGACTAAAGCACCACTTGTCAGAGCGCTCAATATAGATAAAACAACGATGCCCACTTACATTTTGTCATGGTCGCGTTTGTAATTGAGGGAGGAACTAAACGAGACAGGCGATCCCTTGAGGGCCACCATCTGGTCTCTCCAAGTCTGCCAGTAGCAGCAATAATCCAAGTGTATACCAAAACTGTTACTGTAGCTGGGTAGAGCAGGATTTGGATGACAAGGAGGACGTCGCCCGCCTCTCTTTCTGCGATTGAATTGACAAAATAAACGAAGAGAAAGATCCAGTCGTTCCAACCCACGAACAGAAGGAGCTGTCCGAATGCGACGAAATGGTAGATTATCCGGTCTATAGGACGTCTTTGGGAGACTTTGGGGTTTGAATCAGTACTGCCACGGGGAAGGGTAAAGGGCGCAATGACGTACGCCTCCCAACGGCCTCGACGAATCTGCCGGTATGGCGTCGAATGACAGCGGGTAACATAAAGGTCGATGCGAGGATAGGGACGCGTAGATAGAATATTAAGGGACCGAGGAAACAAAAGAAGAGGATGATGGAGGGTATGTAAGTTACAACAACCAAATGGGCCTCCTTCAAGGTCCCTTTGGATAGAGTTGGACCCATGGGAAGTTGATTTCTGGCATATTCTTCAAAGTAATTGGGGGTGATCCGTTTTACACCGGGAAGTACCTGGGTGCTGTAAACGACCAAGAACAACGCTATAATTGGAACCGAAGTGACGCTCTCTGAACGAGAGTCAATAAAAAGGAAGAGTGATCCGATTTGGCCAAAGACGTACCAGTGTGCATGAAGTTGGATCGATCATCCCGAAAAAATGAGGACCATAGTCCTAGCGAGTTGTTTTCATATAGGCCAACGAGATAGATCCTGATGGCGGATTTTGATCATTTAGCATTTGGTTCACAGGTTGAAGATTAACGCACAATGATGAGACGAAAGCCGCAAGAAGCCATTCCATCCAAATAGCATCAGTGAAAAAATTTGAGAACGTGAAAATAGTCTTAAGGGATCCCAGGAATGCGACCGCTGTTGAGACGAGGATGCGGTACGAGGTGACGAAGGCCCCTGGGTCGAACTCGAGATCACGTTCATTTGACAAATACTCAGGGCGCTCGATCGACAACTTCGCTGCCAAATACCATACAAGGTCGACACAATCCGGTTTGAAGAGCAATGAAAGGTATTTGGGAATGTCTCTCCGTGTCTCGTACGATCCAAGGAGGAAAAGACTACCGTGACATAAAAATCAGCCTTGAGCCTTTTGATTGTTGGACGCGACTCACACGAGAAAGATCACAACGCCGGATATCCATTCTAGAGTAATGGGAGTTGTGACGCTTCCCTTCAGGCTTAATACAGCTTTGACTGTCCCAATGGCAAGTGGAATCGAGAAAACAATGAAACGATACGGCGATATTTTTGGGTGCCATGAAAGCCGAGGCCTAGGGAGGGTAGGATTATAAGGAAGTCCATCATTGAAGTCTGTCGTTTTTGTTGGTTTGAAGGATTCAAGAGGAATAGAGGACATTGCTCCGTGATCGTGGAAATCGATCCGACTTGGACCTGGCTCGTACTTCGTCATCCCATCCCCTCCTTCCAGCTCTGGGTCGACATTATCTCCTTTGTCCAGATGAATACCAACGAGCTCGATGAAGTCCGAGACGCCTTTCCCCTTATCTGCCAACACCACGCTGGAAAGATCTCCATCATCGTGGCTCTCGAAGTAGTCACTGTCTATCAAAATTTCAATGGAAAGCGCAGGCTCCTTGGTCGCTGAGATAGCGGTCACATAGCCATTCTCCTCGTCACCGTGAATTGCATGTGTCGTGGGCTCTTTTTGTGAGGCTGGGGGTGGCTCATCGAGTTCGTTTGATGGCAGGGCGATGCCACTCGTGTCGATCAAATCATGGTTAGCTGATTTTCTTTCAGCTTGTGGTTTTACGAATGGAGGATGCTCACGAGTATTATACTGGTTTACGCCTACATTCCTAGAGGTGCAATGAGGTTTTCAACCGCATGATAAGAAACAAGACCGCCATCCGATTTAAAGTCCCACACTCACTGAGTTTCATTATCTTGTTCGCTGGCAATCTTGTCTTGAACCTCTAGATTCTGCTGCTCGTCTGAGCAAGCGCTGGGATCAGGCTGGCTGACAAGGCTCATCACGTTCACTGATAACCTTGACTACGAAGAACGCTCGAGTTGAACAAGCAGAGCTCCCACCCTGGGACATATCATCCCGAAGGCAGTGTTAAAATTAGCGCCGGCAAGTCGGCAGCTGCAAAATAATACTAATGCTCTGGGAAGAGTCCGCGACACATAATCAGGAAGATAGTACGCCTGACGCTTGCATCGTTTCACACCAGTAGCGACACGACCGAATTTTTCAACCTTGGCGCGAGGTTTTGATCGATTAACAGGAGTTGGCGTTGAACGTTGAGCCTGGAGGGGTATGTTTGTGAAATTTAGGAGGCGAAGTGGATCAATACCAAGGCGAGTGCGCCAAGCTCGAGGATTTGGTGGTGTTGCTTGAGCTCTAGCCTCTCGATCGTAAGCATCGCCTTGGAGAGTCGTGAGCATAAAGCCACGCGGTAAAAAAAAGGGGGACATGCAATTAGGCAATATCAACAACGGCCTAGTGCAGGATAGTGCGTTCAGGAGTGCAGGAGAGGGGATTGAGAGGAGAGATGCTAATCCCCCAGCCCCTCGCCAAGATATGCCAGAACGTAGATCGCCAAAGGGTGAAGAAGGGATTAACCCAAGATGGGATGAGTGATTCTAACTTCTGTGACCGCAGGCGTGAAGTGGGCACAGTAATGAGCACGCTATGGGACGCCCTGGTGGAAGTGCCGCTGCATCGCGACCTGGAAAAATGCGAGAGACCGGTGGTGATGGTACGCAATAAAGAAGGATGGGCGGGGAGGGACTCGGAGAGTTTATAAGTGGTCTGTCCATGGCCGGCAGGTGGGACGTGAGATAGTCCAGAGTTCGCTATTTTCAAGGTCTGTCAAATACTTTTACTGGAAGGTTGTGGATAAGTTGAACTGGTCAGGCGCAACGATGACAACTAGGTCATTATCCTGTGTGATATTGTACGCCATCGATGGCGATGGGTTGGATGGGTGATTGACCTGCGTGATAATTCCTCTTCATTCCTGTTAGAATTTATTATCACTGAAAATATCATACTGCAGCTCATGATCTGGGTTTACCTCCGCTGCTGTGCTCGAGAGATATGCCCTGTTCCTTCGGTATCCCTCTCACAAGAAGGTGTCCAATGAGTTTACCTGACGAAAACCTCAGGATTCGGGAAATTACCAGCAAGCACAAAATATGGGTCACCCACGACATGGATCTGCACAATGGTGTGAAACGTCCTTGGCCCCAAATCTACCAAAATTTGCACCTGTTGGAATAACAATGATGATGAGACTCAGCTCTCAGTTCGACCTTCTCTGTGGTAGTAGTGCTGACTGGGTTGGCTCTCGAGCGGTTCCAATTTCACCGTCGCCGTTTGCCGGACGGGCCGCCATCAGATGGTCCTAATCTAATCTTTGTTCACCAACAAAGTTCAAACTTGCTTCGATCCCTTTTGCATTCCATCAATACCCAAGCCGTTTTCATGGGTGAACCAGCCATATCAAGATCGTTCGTTACACTATGCATGTTTATCATCGATGAATTCTTGTTCCTGGACGAGCACGGACAACCAACTGGGCGTACGCTTGAGCCACAGGAAAGCTAGCTCCTCGCTCCTCTTATGGGCTACGCCTTTATCTCGTTCTTACCCTTAGATTGGAGGTGGTGCCTATGTCACTACCGGAGCACGAATTTGGTGAATACCCTCTGACTTGACGTCGATTGCATGATGTCGACGTCTTGTTCAATGATATCCAGGCTACCCCCCAGTCAAATTGGAATGATTGTGGATAAAGGGCCTGAGTTTCCTGCATCTATGGAAGCCAGTCTCATGAAATACGGCCAAGAAATGTGGACATTCCGAAATCACTCTCATCATGCGACAACTCGCGTCCTTAATTCGTATAAAGGCGAAAACCGACGGTGATCCTCACGTTCTTTAGTTCAATAATCCCATAGCTCATTCTAAACCACTCAGCTTCGAGTACAACACTCCCCGGATACGATTGACGCCGAAGGATCTCATAGGCACCGATTTAGCCAACCCGAAGGTCTTGCACTTCATATGTTCCCCTGCACGTGCATCGGCGATAATGTCAGAGGTGCAGGATGAATGGAGTTCAATCACAGTTTACGAACCAATACCTGTTCGTCTTTCATCTCTTTCTTCTAATTTATATCGACTTGAAAGAATTTTTTAGGACAGTTGTATCCCTGAGGAACTCCCAGCCCTCAAGAAAGTTTTGCCGTTGATTTCGGTGTTAAGGTTGATGACCTTTTGACTGGATGTTTTGTGCTTAGGATTGACCGATTTGCTACTTCTCAATAGCCCAAACGCAGAAGAAGCGCTTTCACTTGTCTCTCTTCCACTCCCCCCAACGAAAGATAGGGTCGAGAAAGCCACGGATGATTTTCTAGACATCGGTGTGGGAAAGGAGGGGAACGGTTGGGTTATTATCAGGTGTGGGGCGCTTGGAGCGTATCTGAAATCCCGAGCGACTACAGGTCAATGGATTGAGGCGTTTTGGACAGAAAAAGACGGCGATAAAGTGGTTGATGTCACAGGTGCGTTTCTTCGACTGGTGGAGAACCTGAGGCCTTATTCCAATGTAGGTGCTGGAAATAGCTTTCTTGGAGGTTTTGCTGCTGGTTTAAGGCTCTCGGGCGGTGACGTTTACGAAGGTTGGTTTTCTGCATTATGCATATGATTCCCAGGACTAATGAAGCTTCGGTCGTTCGCAGCAACTCTACACGCAAGTATCTCTGCGTCATTTATAATTGAACAGGAGGGTTTGCCTGCTATATCTGAAGACTCAATGGGAAGGTGCCAGTGGAATGGAGATGTCCCTTCTAGAAGGCTCGACATATTGCGGAAACGTCATAACAAAAAAGATCAGATTTATACATGTACGAGGGGATGATCAATACCTAGTCACTCAATAATTATTGTTTGATAATTTTCCCGCTCGCCTGAGCGCGACAAATGTATGGAGCGCCGGGCTTGTTGGGCCGTAAATATTTGAACCTTGAATTCACCCGTCTGAGGCTAACTTTCGCCCCATACGGGAGGCCTCATAAAGCTGCTATGTAGATGCAGGCGTTCACTCACTGATAATATGATATGAATATATAATTAATGGTCACATTCACTCGCTCTTTCAAAGTAGAAATCGCAAGGAAGCGATTCTACTACTTAGTACGACGTACAAACTTAGATAAATAATTTGATAAAGGACCACGGTGTATTTACCCTGGCATTGCCACGAGAGCTTTGGTAGGAGAAGCCAAAGTGTACAACTGGATGAGAAGAATCTATACTACTTGTTCCGTCCCCAGTGCCTCTTTATTACAGCTCCTTCTATTTGTTTCGGTTTATTCAGGTTATGTGGGACGCTTTGAGGTAGTTTCCTTCCTTGTTCCGGGGGATGGAAGAGGCACAAAGAGGACTACCGCGCAAAATGAACAATCGACACGGGCGGTACTCCCAGCCGTGGGCAGTGGTGTGATTGAAGAAGGACAGCTGAACGATGGGTCTATGAAGATGTGACGAAGTTCAGCCGAGCATGCCCAGTTTCTTGTCTCGGCGCAGCGGAGATGGGCAGAGGCTCGGACAGTGAAGCTTGCGCGACATAATCAGGAAGATACGCCTGACGCTTGCATCGTTTCACACCAGTTGCGCACGACCGCCGTTTCGACCTTGGTGCGCTTTGATGGTGAATGGGCCTTGGAGGAATTCGATATGGGAAGCCGGCGAGGGTGGATCAACACCAGGGCGCAGTTCGAGGACGTGGTGTTGCTTGATTTGTCGCGACATCGCCCTGTAGAGTCGTAAGTATAGAACCACGCGCCGTTAAAAAAAAAGGACATGCGATTAGGCGATATCCCATATCTGAAAGCTTGACGCTAGTAATGAGAACGCCGAGAGGAGACGATGGCCAGATAGTGGTGACTGCCAAGCGCTTTGAAGTCGTGGCGGTGTTGCTTGAGTTCTCGCGACATCGCCCTGTTGAGTCGTGAAGATAGAACCACGCGGCGGCGGGAAAGGGGGGCATGCGGTTGGGCGATATCCAAAACGGCGTAATGCAGAAGACGTTGATGGCGGATAGTGATGAGAACGCCGAGGAGAGACGGTGAACAATAGTGGTCGAAGATGAAGTCGCTGCTTGGGATGGTCAGACATGGAGGAAAGGGAGTCGAAAGGCAGACGTACTCTAATCCCTCAGCTCCTCGCTTATCCTGACTGGACCTTAGATCGCCAAAGGACAAAGGCGATGCGCTCTGAGAGTGAACTCGGGTCGAGGGGAGCTAGAGGAAGAGCTTTTATTAGCAAGGGATGAAAGGGAAGGGGAGGCTGACATACGACGCGATGTCACTGAAGGCAGTAGCGACCTACAGCCATTGACGAAGTGGGCATGGCGTGAGGGGAGCCTTGGTAGAAGTGCGGCCGTGGTAGAGAAAATGCGAAAATTGGTGTGGTGGTGCGGAATGAAGAGGAAAACGCGAGGAGGGATGGTTTATATACGGCGGGGAAATATGGTCGTGTTTGGGTTCGGTTTCGATCGTTGTTGGCGAGGTGGCTGCCGCCTGGCCCAAATTGTCGAGGAAAGCCGATCTGGATTCTCTGTCCGCCGAAATGGCGATGGCTTTTGATGGGTATGGATGTTCGAGGGATTGAGCATTTTGGTAGTACCGCCCATTGTTCACAGGCAAATTTGCTGCCAGCCCAGCAGGAGGAAAGGGGGGAGGGAATAATAATTTGGCAAGACAGAACGAGGAGGCGGTTTCTTTAGACTGGTTCGGGAAAAAAGCATTGGCAGTGGTACAGGAATGCTAGAAGTTCAGATGCACAAAACACATTTCCATTCGCGAATAAGCGATGATAGGGCGGCGTGGCAGATTTTCAAACCGTCGTGACGCTCAGAGGGCAAGGGTCTGTACATGAAGCAGGGCTATTTCAAGCCAGTGCAAAAGCGAGGTCAATAGCGAGGTCAACGGGCGATAATCCCCTGGAAGTCGTCGAGGAGGAAAGGAAGGTGAGATAAAATTAGAATACATCAAATTTCGTACAACAAAGAACGATCGAGCAGAATGCGGCGTTGACAAGTCATTGAGCTCCTCCCAATGTCAGGTCGAGGTGAGTGGGATGACTATGTCGGGACTCCGGTGGCTGGAGCGTTTGAGAGAGGGGAAACCTTGATTTATTTAAGTATTCATATTATAAACACGAATGTACATTACGACGTCTTTCCATTTGCAGCGGCTTCCTTATCCTTCTCTTGCTGAGCCAGTAATCGTCTGTCAAGGAAGTGGAGTGAGTTATTGAATATAAAATATAAAATAAAACATGGAAAAACTCTAGACACCGAAGAACAAAACAAGCAAGGTGACACGTACTGTCTGGCAGCCAAGATCATCTTTGCCTTCCTTTCCTTCAAACTGGCCTCTCTTTTCTCCGCACTATCCTCCCAAACAGCCTTCCCACCTAACTCTTCCTCCCGAATCTCCTCATCCTGCTTCACACGGTCTTGCAATCGATACCGCGAAATCAAGGATTCGGATCCTTTCTTTGGTAGTCCAGGCACCGCCAATAAATTGGGCTGGGCAGCTCGCGGGGGGTCGGGGTTACGTGGGTAGAGGGTATGGTATGCGGGTGGTGGCTGGGGAAAGGGATTTGGGTCAGCATGCAGGGAAAATGAGTGATCGCAGGGAGGAAAATGGTACGCACTGCGTCGAGGAATCCACGCTCTAATATTTTGTTTGTCGTTAATTCAACACTGCCTGTCCTGAGGAGGTTGTAGCGAATGTTGTCACTGGAATTGTGGATGCATAGGGCCAGAATTGTGACATGTCGACAAGACAGAGATGAATGATGATAAAAAGGAGGGCATTCTGTGTGAGCGAAGTGTTGCACAACTGAGAATGACGAAGGATTTACGGGGGAATATCTGGGAACATATTTGATACGGTATCAACCTGTTCAAGGATACTAGTGAGCTTTGTTCGATACAAATTTTAAAAAAGTTGGCAAGTGGGACGAGGACTGGGTAGCGAGTAACGCGCAACTGGGAGGGAAGGGAAGGGAAATTTATTAAGAAAACGCACCATTTCCTGTGTAACATTCTTTGGTCTAAAGCCCAGTGCATCTGCAGCTGATCGTTGCTCCGTCGAGTCATGGCCTACTTTCAGAACAGTCAAAATGCAATCCAATAGACATTCACATACAGGAGACACCCCGATAATTTTTTTGCGATCCAAGAAGAAAAGAAAGACGTTCGGGTTGACGAAATACAGAGATTCCATCCACATTACATTCCAACAGGATAAAAGGGGGTGAAGGGGGTTGGAGGTTTTATTGACACGCACTGGAGGTGACCCATCGAAATACGAGTACAATCACGGCAAATGCGACGATGACATTAACGACTTCCCCCATTCTGCGGGTCGAGAGAGATGAGCGTGCTTGAACGTCGAATAATTATTCAAATTGAAAGGGCTGCCGTTCTCGTCATCGTGCTGATTTTATTTTATTTAATCTCCGATTCAATTATCAAACTTGCTTCAAACCATAACGCAATGGCAGTTCGGATTCAAACCGTTCCCAAGTCTGGTGGCGAATGGACGTACGCCGATTTAAAACGCCACGGCATTTCAATCAGCTATGATCATGCTGACACTTCTTTTTGCCCCTATCCCACCCCCGCCAGCGACTCTCATACCCGTTGATTGTCGACTAACATGCTTGGATGCACTATGTAAGTGTAATTTCCGGAGACATTGACAAAAGGGCATACACATTTCTTCAACATCTAGAGACCGCGATGTCGCGACCATCGGGAGAGGAATCCGTTGTGAACGATTTTATCGTGAATTTGTTACACTCATTGCGGCTGCCTTCGACGCCGCGGCTTCCCATAACGCTAAATATCAACTACCTGGCAGAACTAACCCCTTACTCGGAATCACCTTTTGCCGCTCGTGGCCAAGGTTTTTAAAATCCCAATCTCCAATAATTTCGCGAATTGTGTGGCATCCCACGTTCTCATTCGTCGTGCACTTTTGTGTTACCGCCTATTCCCCAAGTGTTACGAGGCCTCTTAAAAGGCTTGAAGAAGGGATGAAACCGCTGAAAAACAGGCTTGTCCTTCTCACCGCTCTTTTGCAATTTAAATATATGATGATGTTCCATTTGTCGGGTGAGGTCCACCGCTTCCGAGTTAGAGAAAAGAATACTTAATCCAAGAGATTCTTTAGGGGATACTGTATTTCTCGAAGCAGACGTCTATAACGAGGATGGCAGGGACTGGATGTGGATGTGGACTGAATAGTATTGAATTTCCGGTACGTGAAAGCACAAGAACGCGGCAGGCGAAGCATTGTTAATTTTGGAGATAAGCGGATCCTGAAAGTACTTATAAGACTTTCTTTTCCCTTACATTTTCGCAAACCAGCTCTATTGATATATATTCTTCCATTGACGAAGTCTCTTACAGACCTCGTAGACAGTTGTCAGTTTGTAATAATTGTAAGACGGAAAAGAGCTGAGTTGAGCTCGAGTTTGTAAAGCGCACACTGCTGGGCAAAATATTGGACACCTCATTGCAAAATAGAACGGCCAACTTGGTTGCATACTTAGATACTACTGTAAAGACCGGTTCGCTTCAGTCTATAGACCTAGGCTTTAAATAAATTGACTTTGCATTTTTTTCTTCTTCGGCATAAATGGGAAATCCCATTGCTGTGAGCAAAGTAAATATGTAACGTGAATTTAAAACGGCACCCTTCGCTCCAGCGGATTATATCGCTGCCAGGTTCCGAACGGACGCACCGGTGCAGATGCAGCATCAGTGCATCTTCGCGATTGCTGGTCCAATTGACATGTGTTTCAAACTCAGCGATCCTCACCTTCTAACTTGACTGTAGTACTAGTGACTACTTACTACTCACCGCCTCACTTTCAAATCCTTCATTCAGATGTGGAGAAAGAATCTTAAATCTTCTCCCCCTTCAGCCAAGGAGTCCACTTCACGGCTTCTCGCAGCGGCGGTACTCACCCAAGCAGAGATCCCCTGCGTTGTTTGGGGTGAAGAGGCGCTTGCCTGGATACACAGGGTGCCTACTCTCATATTCTACACACTCCACCTTCTCGTTCCCGAAAGTCAACTTGAAAAAGCGTCCCAAACTCTGGCCAGCCTCCTGCCAGAGTACGCATCCATGGACCCTCGTAGCGATTACGCCGATGGCTGGATAGTAATCAGCGAGAAGAAGAAATTTCAAGAGCAAGGCCGATTCCCACATGCCTCACCTTTATCTCGTCGATTCATTCACATTGCTTTGGATGCTGAGAAAAAGGCAAATCAGACCCAGAACTCAGTGAGGCAAACCCTCATTCCCGAGTTCATCACCCTCACACCAGATTCCTTCTTCCACTTGAGTGCCACCGATACTACATCCCTCGTCTCTCTACCAGAACCAATCCCGCCGTCTCTCGAGGATGTTCGCTTCCCGACACTTTCTACCATGTATGATGCACTTTTCTCGACGATCAACGCCCCCGAGCGATCCCAATACTCATTTGGCCTTGGCATGCAGTTGGAGCAGTATCTCGCCTATCTCCATCTTTATTGCTTCTCCGAGTACGTCAGGGAGTGGTACAAGGAGGTGGAGGACCTTCCAGAGCCCATTCGAGAGGTGGGACTCGCGTTGCGGCCAGAAAACAAGCCAAGGTTCTGGGCAATGTGGCTTAGGGATGAGCCATACTCTGATGATTCTGATGATGATTGCAATTGGAGAAACGCTGAAGACTAACGAACCGTTCATTGCTACTTACGTCGGTTTGTTTTTGCCAACCTGAACACAAGAAAGGCTCTGCTACCTGCGGCTGCAGGTGTTTCAGTAGCCAACACCAATGTAGATACGACGTTGCAAAAGGTAGTTGAAAGGCCTTGAATGCGACCTCCTCAAAATGAGGGCATACAGAGGAATCAGCATCAGAACTCACCGTTACTTATTGAAGCTTGTGGATAATAAGATAGTTCCTGGCTGTAACGTTCCCCGGAGATCCAACGGATGACGTTTGTCGTCAACCTTTTTTGCAGTTTAGATTATTATCGGTTGTAAGTAGACAAGTCCAAGCAAGATCTTGAAGAATGGAAGAATAGACCTTTGACCTGCCATGAGCGTCGGATGTCAACCTCCCGGCACTGATGGATGCACAAAAATCTGTACAAATATTTTAGCCGATTAGGGTTGCTGCACATAGTGACAAGGCAAGGAAAAGGGTATACAGCTTGACGTCTCGAATACGATAGGGTAAGTACATATACATAGTTCGGATGAGGGTACATCATCATTGTTGTGGGAAATCCTGAGCTCGTGAGACGGCAAATGCCGAACGTTGCTCTTCCCCCTTCACAATCACCCTATGGATCCCTATACCCCACGCACGAGGACAGGTGCACGGAAGAAGAATATCGGGCTTTCCCAAAAAGAGTACACAAAGGTGAACGGAAACAAGGCATCCCAAAAACCGTAACTGACCTGCGCTAGATCACAGGAACAATCGCGTCCGTCCGTCGACACCGACACCCCCACGACGATCTCGAAGACGATATAGACCAGCGCAACCACGTTTCTCGCGAAGGGAATTCAAGAAGTACGCGTCATACACAGTGAACACGAAACTGATGCTAATTTGCGCCGTCATTCGGGTCATCCAGGCCACAATGATTCCTCGTTCATCGCAGAGACCTCGTTCGTTCGTGCACCATTAAACTCGCGCGTCGTTTCTACCTCGGCTGCACCAAAACCAAAGGGAAAGGGGAAGCAGGAGTCTTTGGATCGCGTGCCGTTGGATATCCAAGAGGCATTGATATTGGAGGATCTACTTTTCGTGTTGATGGTATGCTCTTTCCATTCTCTTAATGTGGCGCTCACATTGGATTTAAGGGAATTGAAGGCGCCTACATTACTTTTCATCCCGAGTATTCACCAGAAGACGATGATCCGCTGCAAGGAATCCGATTTGTTGTTTCTCCGTCCTTAGGTTCGCGTTGTTTAGGTGCTTTCTCCAGTATAGTCCCTAATTTCCCAGGCAGACTCGTCTTTAAGTGACCTTGTTGAAAGGATACTACCGTTAGGTACGTATTACACTGCAATATTCGCCTTCGTGGAGCACCGAAGTCACCTGGATTATGGACTGGTCAATCATGCACTATGCGCCGCGATACGAGAAATGTTGCGGGTAAGTCTCCAGCCAGTGTTCAGCTAAGTATGCTCAGATCTGCCACAGGACTATCAAACACTCCTTTCCCAACTTGAAAATGCATTCAACACGTCGCCATCTTTCTCCTTGCAAAAACTCTGGTTCTATGTTCACCCAACAGTGCACACACTCTCCCTCATCTACCAACTCATCCTCGAGCTAGCAACTGCCGACGACCCAGGTGCCGCATCGTCATCATCCTCAAGCTCAGATGATGAAGACGAAGAAGAGGCGGCACGGAACGAGGCACTGGGACTCGGCGGAGCCTCACTCAAAGCCGTGTTATCAGAAATCAATAAAGGCGATATTGCAGGAGGGATGCCTGGTGGCAGTGGAATAGCGGTGAAAGGCGGAGAGGTGTTGACGATCATATACGAGCGAATGCAGAATATGAGTGGCGACCCGACCGCAGGCGCAATTTATGGGAAACTGCTGAAGCAGGCGGGCAAACCGTATGTGGCGATGCTAAGGGATTGGGTGGCATCCGGACGGCTGGCGGACCCCTACGAGGAGTTGCTGGTAAAGGAGAGCAAGTTTATTGATCGAGGAATTCTGGAGATGGACTACACGGATGAGTATTGGGAAAGGCGGTATACGGTACGTGCAAAATTTCTTCCGCTTTTGGAATAATGGATCTGATTGTCGAGGCAGCTGCGAGATGGTTCAATATCTGCTGGATCATCAAAACGACACCAAGCGGGTGTGCCACCACCGCGTTCTATTGGGGGTCGTCTACCAGGCGGAGCTTGTGTACCACCATTGCTGGATAGCTGGAAGCACAAGATCTTGCTTGCCGGTAAATATCTCAACGTCATCCGAGAATGTGGGATCGAAGTGACGCGGGATCAAACATACGCCAATGAGGATCTCTCAATGGATGACGAACGGTATAACCATCTACCTTAGCCATTTTTTCTCAATTTCAACATCGTACATTTCACAGATTCTACAAATTCATCGAAGATGCCTACTCACACGCCAACCGCACGCTTCTCCAACTCCTCCTCAAAGACCAACAGCTCATTCCTCGACTACGATCCCTGAAACGATACTTTTTCCTTTCCCAATCGTCCTTCCTCACCCACCTGCTCGATCTGGCTTCCACCGAACTTCGCAAGTCATCTAAGTCCGCATCGGTGGTGAAGCTCCAAAGTCTTCTGGATCTAGCATTAAATACGGATGCTGTGGGCGAAGATGCATTATTCAGAGAAGATATCCGGGTGACGATCGCCGAAAGTGGCCTATACGACTTCTTGTTGAAGGTCGTTACTGTTAGCGGCGTGGTGAAAGCAGAGGAAGCAGGTGGAGAAGAGGAATTGAAGAAGGAAAAGGAAGAGAAGAAACCGATGCAAGGCACGTTTTTTCCTCTCCCTCCCCGAAGGCTTTGCGTAATAAATCTTTCTTCTATCTAGCCATCGACGCGATGACTTTTGACTACAATGTCAAATTTCCCCTCTCACTCGTCATCTCGCGAAAGACAATCCTTCGTTATCAACTACTCTTTCGGTTCCTGTTGCACCTCAATCACGTCGAGCAAGCTCTTTCCAGCATGTGGGCCGAGCAAAAAACAACGCCGTGGCGGTGTTCTGTGCCAACCCATCCTGAATTCGTCGGCTGGCGGCTCCGCGTGTGTCTCCTCCGCGCACGCATGCTCGCCTTCGTTCAGCAGATCCTAGCCTTCGTCACCTTTGAAGTTCTGGAACCAAATTGGCGCGCCCTTGAGGCCAAATTGGACAAGGTGGTGACTGTGGATCAGTTGTTGAGGGATCATGTGGATTTTTTGGATACGTGTTTGAAGGAGAGCATGTTGACGAGCTCCAAACTCTTGAAGGTATATCTTATTCTTGGCTTACGCCACCGTTGGGTTTCACTGATGTTCTTTGTTAGGCCTGTTCCAAATTGATCGTCGTTTGTCAGACGTTCGCGTTTTATTCGTCGTCGTTTACGAAATCCGCGAATCAGGCTATCGCCGCAGCTGCGGAGACCCCTTCTGCCGACCCTTCGAAGGCCAAACGATGGGATGTTCTGAACAAATTTGAGACGAATTTCAATCACTGGTATGTATTTCCTAACTTGGTTGAGTTCAAATCCGATTGGTATCGCGTTTCTCTAGGTTCCAGGTCCATCTGGATTGTGTCCAATTCTACGCCTCAAGCGATAATGTATCGCTTCTTCCTCTTGTTGTGAGATTGAACAGTGTCAAAGCTACCTGATATCTTAGACATACTCATGTAAGAGCGCCTAACGTTACCGGTGGTAGACCGAAACTGATCACGGAAGACTGCCCATTTTATAGATATATTGCTGCTCTGTTTTGGTAGTGGTTGATTCTCATGTTATCTGTGGGTAATACATTATGTATTTGTATCTTCCAGTGATTTTCAGGGAGAAATTTGACGCTCGTTGATAATCTTAAATTTACCTGCCTGGCGTAGATACTTCTCCTACCCCGCACTGGAATTCAGGGTGAGGATAGGAGTGGCTGGGCTGAAGGATGGTCCAAAGGACCGGTCATGCATATGGAAAGAACAATTGATTCTGGACGCACCCGAGGAGCTTCAGGTATCATCCGATGCTTGAAAACGGGTTCTACTCACGTTTTCCTGAAGATCGGAGCATCCACTGCTTCAATCGTAAGAATTCGTTCACCAGTTCGTTCATCAGGAGGGAGTTAATGTCCAATGGCTTCATTCCCTCTTTCACTCTTGTTGGGGCCGCGGAACAACGGTTTGAAAGTAAGCCCTTATAGTGTGTTATCACAGTTGCGTCCTCGAATGGAGGCAGCTTTGTATATATTGTTCCCTATTGTTCCATGTTCCAGGAATCTGGGACAAACCATATCCGGTAGGTAGAAGGTGTTGCAATTAGGATTAGGTCTGCCTCCGCAACTTTGTGCACATCGGCCTTTCCACGACGTTTCTCCTTGCCAATACGAATTGAGAAGTTCTTCGCCGTCCTTATCATGCCTTCCTAAATCCAAGGGTCGTAATAATTTAGTTACGAAATCAGTAGGGACGGATTCGAAGCCGCTATAATGGCTTTCATCTATGTGTTGGATAAGGCGATAAGTTTACTCACCAGGCGACCTTCAGGATTAAGAGCTGCGAGAAATCTGTATGGAATTCCTGGGCAACTGGTGCTTGACACCAAAAGCAGGGAGATATCGGTTGTCGAAAAATGTTTAAATTTTGGTAAACAATCCCCATGTTGTAGAAATACAAATTGCCCTTGTCAGCTCCAAATTAGCTCGTAACCGTAGCGTGCTTTATGTGGACTTGAAATTGGTTAGGTGAAGAGCGCTTGTGTGGCGCCGCATCACCCTGTGTAACCTGTTGATCTCGTATACAGTGAGACCTAATTCCCCCGAACGGCGCTTAAGCCAGTGATGCCAAGAACCCCGTCCTTTCGATTTAATTCTTTCTGGGGCTATTCCAACGGCTTAATCATTTTTAGCAGTGCACGTTTCATGTACTATATTGCCCCATCCCTGTCAGTTTCAGGGACAAACCATTTTTTGTTCAGCACAAACTTACAGAAATCCACTTTTGTGCTCGATAACACACGCGGTGCCTTCAAAGTCGCGGCACGCGGCCCGCAAGCGCTTATTGTCCAAATCCAACTGCTCCCTAAATCGGGGTTGCGTCAATCAGAAAAACAAATCAAGGATTCGGTATATAGACTTCAGAAGACCTGAGGGACGGACTCTCCCTTCCTTAACTTTACAGGCATGTCCATTGAAGACCGCGTCCACACCCTCCTTAACATCTCATATGGGCACCCAGCTGGCACGGGAGTCAATTATTTCGTGCGCGACTCTTTCCCAATCGACTCTGCGCTAACCGCACGACCACTCCTTAATATCACATTCGGTCCCCGAATCACGGATGGAAGCAACAAAGAACTGGTAACATTGGTGAAGAATATTGTTGTCCTTGTACCCGAAGTGGCAGCCGTCGAAATCACAGTCCACCCTGACGTGTGGAGTCATGAACACAGGAAGCTCATAATACAAGAGTTGCCACTTGGGGTCGAGGTCGTGAAGGTTCGTGTGGTAGACCCGGACCGCCGGGTTGAAGCATCTGTAACATGTTACCACAATACCTATGGGAACCCAACATATTCTTCTTCCTTCGCCAGTCCGATTAGCCAGCTTGGTTTACAGGAGGTCGAGCTTGTCGTGGCACTTCCCAATCTCCACAATCTTATAATCAGAACGCCGTCTATATTCCATGAGCTCGATAGCTTCTCCGATTCTCTTATGAAAATCGTGGAGGGCTCTAACGAGCTCAAAACAGTCGTTTTGCCCGCTGACCTCTCCCTCCGCCTGGAGGGAATCCTTAGCGCCCTTCAAGGTCACAACTCCTTAAATTCCCTTAACATCACTCCTGCGACATCCATAAACCTCGCACGTCTAACCCCGGAGCTTGAAATTCTCCTCGAGAATGCATTTATCCACGGATTGGAAAACCTCAGCCAAATCGAAGAGCTAGGAATTCCAGTCGAAGCGTGCAAACCTCTCCTCCTAGGCGCCCTCGCTCGCTTGACCAGTTTAAGAGTGCTCAGAATCTGGCCGTCTTCCATATTGTCTCCCTTCGAAAACGCCTCTCTCTTCCGTGTCGTTCAACGCAAGATTTACAGGCTCCCGGGCTTTGGAGAGTTGAGAATCCTCGACGTATGTGCGACGGGAACATCCATTCATTCGTCCCTTAGGGGCCTTTTTCCGAATACCACTATTTTATGAATATTTATTTCCAGAACCCGTCACAACCCACTTTACCATTTTCCTCGACGTTTGCAAGGATACGACTATTTATTTTTATAGTATTTTATCTGCGGACCTATCCACTCGGAACCACTCATCTTTTTTCTCTTTTTTTTGTCGTCTATTTTCCCATTTCTTCCTCCATGGTTTGTCTCTTGGTTTCCCTCCTGGTTTTCGTAGTCTGGTTGTGGCTCTTTTCTGGCCTTTTTTCTTTCTTTTTAGCTCTGTAGCATCACTCTATATATATCAATTGTAGAAGAAGCACTGCACTTCACAAAAACTGTGGGGAGTCGCAAAACGCAAAGTAACTCCCCATTAATGAAACGAATGGGAAGTTCTAAGATGGAAGGAGGTCGAGCGCTTATCGGCGCAACCTCCATCAGCTTGGCATATGCCCTTGAACATGAAGTGGATCCCAATTTCCGATATAGACCTGTGATTGGTGTAATCGCGTTCATCGCAATGAGCCTGAAGCGATGCGGGATGTGTGAAGCGCAAAGGGTGCATATTTCGATCACTAGTAATGATCAAGAAAGGTCTGAAAGGAAGGGTGAAGCACGGACAGGCACTTTCGGGCGTCTACTAATAAATGATCACTCATGCTCTCCTGGCCTATGCATTTTGCTTGAATTGTCTGTTGCAAAAAAGGAGCTTCTGCAGACTTCAGTCCTTTTGAGGGAGATATTCGAGGCCGAACGACATTCCTTCAAATTGCTTCAAATTCCTTATATTTTAAATACACTTTCAAGCTCTCCCATCTTCGTACTGGATTATAGAACCGGTTCCAGCGGGTGGAACCACTGTTGAACGCACACGATAAGTAATTTAGGCAAATTTTCAAGAGAGGCTACTTACTTTTCCCCGACGTTTGGAACATCAACTGTTTCAAGCGCAAAAATTCGGTTACCAAGAGCTTCCTATTATCCAACGACTTCATTCCCTCCTTTAACCGCTGTTGAGGCCGAGGGACCACGGGACGATAAGCGAATACGTTTGTAAAGGTGCCATAACTGGCTGTGATGCATGGATGGTCTGGATCTTCTCGCACACTTCGTGGAGAGAGCTTGAAGAACGTGGGCCAAGAACCGCTCATGACGAATCCGACGACCTGGGAACTAGACCTCTTGGGCAAACCATATTCAGCGCGGTACAGTGAATCCTTGTCAAGAGCTGCGATAGCTGCTGCTACGAGCCTTGCGTCTGCATCACCACCCAGGGGATTCACATGGGATTTGTCTTGTTGGACGAGGAGTAAAGGATTGGTGCCTTCGACGATGCATACATCCGCCTTTGCATATCTTTTCTCTCCGCAAACTTGAAGTGGGAAGTTTTTTCCTGTCCTGATCATGGTTCCCTGTGGTGCAAAATCCAAGGCTCGCAATAATGCAACCACGAAATCACTGGTAGCCGAGTCATCCCCTGGACTGAGAACCATTGCTTCGTCAAGGTATTGAATCATACGGTATGTCTCTCCTCCGAGTATTTTTGCGTCTTCGGCATTAAGAGCGGCGAAAAAATCTGCGTCGAAAGTGCTTGGTAATGGTGCTGCGGGAACGACGATGGCGTTGTGTTTGAAAAAGGCATCAGCAGTTTGGTAACCTATGTTGAAACCGTAAAAATAGAGATCTCCATAATTCCAGTCGTCGCCGTGTTTTGCCCGGGTTTTGTGGACCTGAATTGGTTGTGCTGAAGTGGCCATGGTTGTAATCAGCTCGTGGGCGCTTCTGACTTCATGTGTAATTTCAAACTCCGAAATTATCGACCGTCGGCCGTGCGTGGACGCGCCTAGTACACTGCTTGGGATGGTCACGGTTTCCTTGGAAAACAGGCTTAGAAAACATGTAAAGCCCTTGTTTTCCTGGAAAACATGTAGACTGTTTTCCAGGCAAACGAAGGAAAACACAATAAAAATGCCACTTGTTTCCCTTTGAAAAAGGAAGCCTGTTTGACCCTTTCTTTTCCAGGGAAACAACCAGAAAACATGCTTCCACCAAAATTTTGGTGGGAATATGTTTTCCAATTGTTTCCCATGAATACAAAGAATCAAACAGTTTTCCTTGTTTGTGTGCAAACAGATAGAAAAAATGTTATCTGTTTTCCCTTTGTTTTCCTGGAAAACAGGTTACATGTTTTCCAAGTCTGTTTTCTCTGCAAACAGTGATCGTCCCCAGCAGTGGTAAGCGTTTGCGCAATAACTTTCGTAGATATGCATATAAATAGCGAGGACAGTCTCTCTTTAGGCCTTAGTAGTAGAATGGATCTGTCCAGTCCTCAAAGCCATTCATGATGATCCCGTGCATGGTATCGTTGTATCTCGGCAATATATCATTCTATTTGGGATATGTATAAGATGCATCGGTTCTGGAGGAGGCAACCGCAGTCGCTATCATTATGGAAGGGACATTTCAGAAACCTCTGACAGACAGGCTACGGGAGAACGTCTGACCGTGCTCATGATTATGAGAAGACCTTATCAAAGCCCTCCCCGGTCATAATTTACTCCCAGCATGGTGCGATTCCTGGACACCGCCTTTTCCAGGGCTATCCGGGACTACCGCGAGCATTTCGCCCCACCACCGGAAGAATATCAATTTTCACGGAGAAATTTTTCGACGATGATTGGATAATGGTCTCAACGGCCCGAAAGTGCAAGCCCACTCAAATCGTTCCTGGGTCCAAAGAGCCCTGATCGTTCATTGAGGGACTTAACTTCAAGAAGATGCTGGGCTGCCAATCAATCTCGTAGACATGATGTGCAGCCGCTGTGCTATCATACTTACTGTGGTCCAGAGGGATAAATAAAATATATCAAAGTTGGAGAGGCAAGGAATATGGACGATAAATACGTGAATGGTACCTAGAGTACACGAGAACGCCCGTTGAGTTCGTCGGACGGAGTTCCAGCGATATGATGATTACCAAATGCGGGACCTGAAATCATCTGCGCGTGTGGAAAGTTTTCGATGACATACTGTCTTCGTTAACCACTCCTCCCTGTCTGCACGCCGCTCTGCTCCTTTGAATTTGTTTCTTCCCGTCTGTCTTTGTTTATCCTGTATAAATGCAATCAATACGGTGTCGAGGTCAGTTTCGTCTTGCCTGGAAGCTTTACAAGGTGCTCATCGACTCTAACCGTCTCTTTTAGCACCTCTGGCGAGGTCCATCGCCCTGTCCAGGCCCTTAACCCGCTCACAAATGCCGAGAAATATTCTTCGACGAGCTCTCGCGACAGAGGCCACCGAATCCCCGTCCAGCACCACTTCGACCGTATGCTTCATGCTTTTTGCATACCCAGCGACCGAAATCATTCAATGAATTATTAGGTTCCGCCTGCCATACCACCGCCACCACATCGCCAATCCAGATGGCGCAGTTTTCTGCAGATTCTTGGCCGCACAACCCTTATCACCGTTCTCCTCGGTGCAGGAGGGTTCTACTACATATCACACCGCGACCGACACCCTGGCCCGCAGTTGCCATTTGACCCTGAAAAAAAGACAATTGTCGTCCTCGGCAGTGGATGGGGTGCAACCAGTTTGCTCAAAAATCTTGACACGTTAGACTACAATGTTGTGCGTACCACGTTGAACTCAAATCTAGCAAAGATGTGCTTATCGCTCGACACTCATATCCTAGGTTGTCATCAGCCCCAAGAACTTTTTCCTGTTCACCCCTCTCCTTCCGAGTGTAGCTGTCGGCACGCTCAACCCACGCTCTATCATCCAACCCACACGATACATGACCCGTCACAAGCGCCGTCAAGTATCTGTTATCGAAGCTGAAGCAACAGAGGTCGACGTTCGTACTCTTTGTATAGCCTTCCCCACATCTTTATTGACCAAGTTCTATTTCTTTCAGCCCATAAATAAAACCGTCACTTTCACAGGTGCGTGGTGTCATTGACGTTTGGCATGTGATCATATAGTAACCGAACACCATCCATCTTCCTTTGTCCTCCTTCAGACACCTCGGAAATCAAAGGTCTTATCTCGACGACGACGATGTCATATGATTATCTGGTATATGGCGTCGGCGCCGAAGTGCAAACGTTCAACATCCCGGGCGTCCAGCAACACGCATGTTTCATGAAGGAGTTGGGCGATGCGGAACGGGTAAGATCACTTCCGTATTAGGCGTTTACCGTGAACTATGGGACTGACGAGAATGATTTTGGTATAGATGAACCGTGAGTTCATGGATTGTGAGTTTTGTCAAGACCACGACGGCCATCCATTTTCTGAGATTGTGATTCTTTCCTTAGGCCTCGAATCGGCTGCATTCCCTGGTCAAGATGAGAAGGAAATCGAGCGTCTCCTTCATATGGTTCGGATTCTTTGCTTCTTTGCAAACGACCTTCCATTTTTGAACATCGAATTAACTTATCCAGGTTGTCGTCGGCGGCGGCCCGACTGGTGTTGAACTGAGGTCTGCTTGAATGACTTATTCCCCACTTACTACAGTTTTTGACCGCCAGCTTCCTCTAGCGGGGAGCTCCATGATTTCCTCGAGGTACAGCTCACACCTTACCATTCCTCCTTTCAAACCAGATTTTAATTTTAAAATTTTGCTAGGATGATCTGAAGATGTGGTACCCAGAGCTTGCAGGCAAGATTCGCATTACGTTGGTGGAAGCGCTACCCTCCGTGTTGCCCATGTTTAGCAAGCAGCTCATCGCATACACGGAATCGGCCTTCAAGGAGAGCAAGATCGATATCCTAACGAAGACCATGGTCAAGGAGGCGCGTGGTCGATCGTTTTCTATTACTTTGATGAAAAGCTGACCATGTGTCGGATGTACAGGTCAAAGAGAAGAGCGTGGTGCTCCAGAAGCCCGACAAAAGCATTGTGGAGGTGCCTTGTGGACTCGTCATCTGGGCTGCTGGTAACAAAGGACGGAAGCTCACGCAAGACCTCATGGCCAAGCTGCCCGCCGACCAGACGAACAGACGTGGTATCACAGTTGACGGTACGTCTTCCTCTCCGAGTCTCTGAGGTCGCTTTCGATAAAAGTGGTTTCCTAATGCCCGTCCTTTGATCTAATATCCTATTGTGCAACAGACTATATGCGCATGAAAGGTGCCGATGGGATATTTGCCATCGGCGATTGCACCGCGACGTCCTACGCCCCTACGGCTCAGGTTGCTTCGCAGCAAGGCGGCTATCTCGCACGCATGCTGCATCTGATGGCCAGACAAGACTCCCTCCAAGATCGCTTAAACAAGCTCGTTAAAGCCAAGGCGGATCTCGGCCCGCCCGTGGTACTGCCAGACGGGGCTGTGGATGAGCACCAGAAGCTGCAGAACGAGATTAACGACGTTCAGAAACAGCTTTCAAAGGTCAAGTTGAGGCCGTTCCATTATTCGCATCAGGGTACTTTGGCGTATATTGGCTCGGATAAGGCGATTGCGGATCTGCCGTTTATGAATGGGAATGTGCGTTTTTGCTTACTTTTTTTTGGGCCGCTTCCTTGTGATGGCTTGCTTATGGTTTTTTTCTCTTTTGTTTTTGCTTTGATAGCTTGCGACTGGCGGTGTTGCGACGTACCTTTTCTGGAGGAGCGCATACCTAAGCACGCTGTTCTCGCTGCGTAACCGAACGATGGTGGCCACAGATTGGGCGAAAGTCAGGATCTTTGGACGGTGCGTCATCGTTGGGATGTTCCCTTCTACTTTCCATTAAGCTCATGTGTTTCTGGTGTTTCTCTATGAATAGGGATGTCAGTCGAGAGTGATCAAAGGGAATAGTCCTGGCCCCGTTTACACTCCACCCGTTATCGCCGACCTTTCATTCAAGCCTTCTTGTTCAGACGTACACATATACAACTTTTCCTTTTTGTTCCATACTTGCCCTACATGTATCCTTCGCGTTCCTTATATCGATTGTTCTTACACTACTTGCAAATGACAACTATAGAGTAATTTTTCTTTCGAGCCGGTCCAGACATAGACTTCCTTCCGCGCCTGTCTTCTCCCTTTCACGAGTCATCACACTTAGACACCGGCGACATACTTGTTATTTTTCGTGCGGTTTTCCTTCCCTTTTACTTATCCTTTTGGTTATTCGAAGTTAAAGTGTTTTTTTTTGTCATCCCGTTACGTATCCATAGACACTCAGATCCTTGTAGACCATTGTGTTTCTGTTGCATATCTTCTACGTTCCGCCTACCCCTTGGCATAGCCTGAACGAATATTTTCAATCCTTATCTGAGCACATGGTTCCCCAATGCGGAGACTGGTCCATGGGCGCCTGTCCACGCAATAGGTCTATCAAGAGCCATGTGCTCGGCATTTCCCGGGATTGACAGCCAAAGGTCATACTAGTATTCGGTGCGTATGTACTCGCCGATGTTGCTATCTGTAAGTTTAACCCATTCCAGCGGTACCGTAATTATATGTGCCTTCTCTGGATAGCTTGGAGTTGAAGTTCCACCGAGCAAAACCCTCGCTTGAAGAGAAAACATAAACCCATAGCGCATATGGAATATCCGAAAAAAATACTAACTGCCTATACCTCTTCATGTTTACCGCTGGTCCTGAACGGGAACTGTTGAGGAAAAGATTAGATCATCATTGCGGGCTTCCAAAGGCGACATTTTTAGAGGCCCGCACGAAGCGTTACTGATATTGGACTTAGACAAGACACAAGAGTGGTAGCAACTCCGAGGAGTCTTGAAAATGCCGCCGGTTGCATAGATTTTACGTTACCTGCCGGTGCTCGTAGCTGAGAAGGCCCAGCCTCGATTTGTAGCTTGGGTTGGAGAAGGACACCACGGTGATCGGCTTATCATGGGATAGGCTAAAAGTGTGAGAAAAGAAGGGAAAGGATGAAACCTTGAGAAAGAGCGTCGTCGCTAAGAGAATGAGACCAAAGGAAATAGAGGACAAGTCTTTCATTTTACGTGTTGGGGTAGGTCATCACGTCGCTCTCTTGCCTTTTCCTCTCGTAAGAACGGTACATATTCCTTCCAGTAACGGGAAACACCTACGTAGATATGAACGGTAACCCTAGTGAACAGGATATAGGTAACGGTGGCGTGCCTGCTGCGATCACGCACCTCCATTCACGCTCCGGGAGATACTCTGCGGTCCAAGTTCTCGGAAAAACGAGCCAGCAAAACGGGTATTGAAATACTGACCTTGCTCGGAGTACAATCGCGGAATGTCAGCTTGTTACGAATAACCGCGACGTGTCTCAAATCATATATCGAGTTGACGCGAAGCTCTATTTTTGCATCGGTTTTTGTCGAAAGTTCGAATGGTGATAAGGCGTTGAAAGACACAACCAGAAGGAAAAAAGTGGGTGGATCAGAAAGTCGTTATGAGTCGATGTTTCAAGATATTTTGTGGCTCAAACCTAACTTTTTGCATAGGGGATTGGTTTTTCCCTCATCCTTTGTCGATCGTGCTTGGTGGTTGGCGGGAGGTTGCAAGTTGCGTTGATGACTTGTAAAGCCTGGGAAAACGCTTGAAACTCCGCTCCACGGTATCAAAATAGAAATAGTGGCGGAATGTCATTGTAATTACGGGAATGCCAGGCCTGGGACAGCAACGGGGAAGGAGAATTGTCGGTTGCTGCGGAAGACGAAAGCAAGAAATTAGGTGGGTCATGGTTCCCTGGATTTGATGCACCGATAACCAGACTCGCTTTTTTGTGCGTTACACCCAGGTTCAGTTGTCCCATTTTGCCTCTGCGCCCTCAGAGAATACTGGTTATTCTTTGCTCGTCCATTCTCTTCACCTATGTCTGCTCTGGCTCCTAAGGCTGTTACGGATGCTGTGGGAGGCCCTGCACAGGAGCTTAGTGATGCATCCATGGTCTACAACATCAACATGCTGTTTGTCGCCCTCCTTGCCATCTATACTATAATCCGCCTTCCTCGCTTGTTTTCCCTCCTCTCCATCCCATGGGAGTGGAAAAATGGGCATATCCTGTACTATACTCCCTACCGTCCCAATCGCCGAATCGTCCAGGCGATGCACAGTGCATACCCGCCCCCCAAGGACAACCAGACAGACGAATCACACACTCTTTACTCGCACGCCCACCATGTTCAGCGTCTTACAGAGAAAGGCGCACCTGTTACGATGAACCCGCCGTCACACATCCCGGCTTGCATCAAGCCCTTACGCCCAATTCTTACGCCTCTTCGTGCCCGGATCGCCCCTGGCTTCTCAGTAGCCCAGCTGCTCGTCATGTCCATGTACTTCTACTCTCTACTTTACGCCGCGTTTTACAGATCCAACATCTTCACCGACTCTGCACGCACCGCTTGGATCTGCATCAGCCAACTGCCATTTGTCTTTATTTTTGCCCAGAAGAACAATGTACTTGGGTTTATTCTTGGTTATGGATATGAAAAGGTGCCTTTTTATATATTTATCATTTCCTTCTTCAGTTTCTAAATCCTCCTTTTTCCATAGCTAAACTTCTTTCACCGGTTTGTTGGAAGATTAGTGGTGCTAGCCGCCAACATCCATGCCTTGCACTACTGTGCGTATCCCGATACCCTGGATACGAACTTGTACCTGATTTTTCTAGTTTACAAATGGTCTTTGAAAGGGACGTTCACACAATCGATAAAACTTCCTTTTGCCATCTGGGGCATAGTCACTATCACCTGCTTCAACATGATTGTTTTCTTCTCTACCCAATACTGGCGACAGAGAGCGTACAACCTCTTTCTCGCTACCCACATTATTGGTTTCATCGTCATAATGCCCGCTGTGAGTTTGATCCCTGCCAAAGACGAAAAGCCAACCTAACCTCAAGCTCCAACTTATAGCTGTACATGCACAAACCCGCAACGCTACCCTACACCTTTGCCTGTATTGCACTCTACGCTTTCGACCATGTAGCTCGCCTCGTAAAATCCCGTCTTGCCGTCGCCCACATCCGTCCTTTACCAGAGCTTGACCTCACGCGCGTCGAGATCCCCACCATTAACGCCGGCTGGCGCGCAGGGCAGCACGTACGCTTACGGGTCATTTCCGTTAAGATGGGATGGCTCGGGTGGGCTGAGGTTCATCCGTTCACTATTGCCAGCGTTGCGGAGAGTGGGCCCGAAGGAATGGTGCTGATGTGTAAACGCGCCGGGGGATGGACGCGAAAGTTGCATGAAATTGCGAAGTCGGGCGGGTACGAGGAAGGCGGTATTGGAGGAAGAGAGGTGAGAGTGGTTGTTGAGGGTCCTTACGGTTTGTATTTTTCCTTTCGTTTTCTTTACCATCTTCATTAATTTTATTGTTCATGCAGGCGGCCCTCAACACACCGTCTTCTCATCCTTCTCCGCCGCCGTATTTGTCGCCGGTGGCAGCGGGATCACGTTCGCACTCTCTGCCATCCAAGACCTTGTGCAAAAGGACCTCCGTGGCGCATCCCGCGTCAAAATCATCGAGCTTATCTGGATCGTCCCGAATCCCGCCTGCCTTGCGCCCGTCCTCCCAATGCTGTCAATGCTCGTGCAGCAGTCCGTGTTCACTCCATTGAGAATAAGCGTGTTTTATACCCGTGCGCCAACGGGAAAGCAACCCGCATTCTTCGCGGCGGCGAGTGCCAGTCCATTCGCCGATTCGCCGCCTTCTCCACCGCATCCAGCGTCACGCTCAGGCTCTGCCTCCCAATCCCAATACCAACGCCTGTCCGCGCAAATATCCAACCTCTCCTCCTCCGCGCACCAACCCACTCATTTCCCGCCTGGGCTAACACTTGCGCCCGGAAAACCAACCCTCCTTAAGTTCATCGAGCACGCTATCAACCACGCAATCAATATGGGGAATTCCAACCCCAAGGATGTCGATGAGGCATTGAACCTCACTGGTGTGATTGTGGGCGTATGTGGTCCGGTGGGTCTGGCAGATGATGTCGCGGCTGCGGTGAGTGGGGTAGATCCACTGAGAAGGGATCAGGTCGGTGGGGTCGAGCTGCACGAGGAGGTGTTTGGGTGGTGAACGAGGGAGAGAAGGGTTCACCGGGCCAACAACTTTGAGGGAGGGGTCACCACTGCTGTGCATTCTAGGCTCTTGCCATTCCTTCTTTCTAGTATGCATATTCATTGAATGCATATGCCTTTATTTTTCTTCTCGTCCTTCATCAAGGTTTCTTTTTCTTTTTAAAATTCTGATACAGTGTATTGGATAGTTCAAGTTTTTTTTCTCGTAATTGGGCTTCTAGGGCAGTCTTGTCTATCTAACATTATGTCGATGGTAAACGTTGAACCACAGCGGGATGCCGACGGTGCCGGTGACATGCCAAATTTTCTGGCGGTGGCAGTGAACTCGGCCAGCCATTGCCAAAGTAGCCATTCATTGCCCCAAAGATCATATACTGTGCAAAGGCGCATAACTACGTATACGAGGTGATGCGGCAGTGCGAATGTTATCCTAGAGAGAAAAGGGAGTTGAGTCGCGTCCATTCGGTTTCGCACGAGAATACAGGGAGAAAAATTGGAGCATAGAGCGAAACGGCTAGTTACGATGGAGGAACTTCTCCCACTTGTCACCTTGGTACCGATCATGGGGAGGACGAATGTCGACCCGAAGCACATGTGGATTATTCACAGGGCCTGGAGTTTACATAGGCGACGCGCGTGGTTGAGGTTTGCGGGTGGGAAGGAACCGGATAATACAGACAGGACTCGGTAGTTGGAGTTGAGTTGGAGGGTACCCGTAAGTACCAGCTGAGTTGTTTGAAATGCAAAAGGGCGGCCGTTGTGATTCAAATCGGCAATTTGCGCTCATCCAATGAAAAGCCAAAGATCGGCCTGAAAGAAATTGTCCCTTTGAACGCCGACGCCGAGCAGACTCTGCCTCATCGATTACAATCTTTGACTGAGAGTAGATCGTCATTTGCGAGGGCGGATTTCAACTATGGCAACGTCGTCTCCCTCAGCTTCTAGCACTTGTTCTTATGTCGATAGGCGCATCCAGGCTACCTTTGATACCGTCAACTGGGATGTCCTTTCTTCCCTCGCATGCAAACTTCTACAAGTCGGCTCATCGCATTGGGGCGACCAAATTTCTGGAGGTTACAACCTCATCCGTTTTCTCCATCTTCATGACTCCCAAAGTACCACCCTCGTCGCTCGCGTACCGTTTCAACCCGATGACGATATAAGCGCTGAACACAACTCCGCGATTTCCAAACGGATAGAAAGTGAAGTAGCTACCATGGAGTATGTCGAGAGTCACACCAACATTCCAGTGCCACATGTGTATCACCACAGCGCCCATGCTAAAGGAGAAGTGGGTTCACCTTATATTCTCATGTCCAAAGTCGAAGGCGTGCCGCTCGTTTCCGTATGGGATGACATGGATGACGAAAGACGCCGCATCATTCTGCGGCAGGTGATCGACATACTCCTCGAGCTTTGGTCTCAACGTTTCGATAAACCAGGTCCATTGTTCAAACGAGCTGGCGGTGGCGAGGGGAAGGATGCTTGGTGTATCGAACCTGTCTTAATTTCCCTTCATGACATGGACCTTCGACATGGCATTTTACCTGCATCGTACTCCAACGCTGCTCATTACTGGTTAGCTTACTCCAACGCCAAAATTCACGACCTATGTAATTCAGAATTTGGTCTCCGAGCTAAAAAATATCACTACTCTCAAGCATGGTTCATTCGCTCTCTTATTCCTTCATTATTCGATCCGTCCCTCGACATTCACGGTTTCCCCCTCAATCCCGGTGACTTTCATTCGCAAAACATCATGATCACAGACATCGACACTCATCCACGGATCACTGCTATCATCGACTGGGAGTTCTCAGGCGCAGACTTCGTCACGTCCTTCGCGCAATACCCCTTTTTTATTGTAGATCATCCCTTTTGGGGAAAGGACCACCCGTTGCGCGAACGGAACATACGGGATCAGGCGACATTCAATGAGCTCATTCTCGAAGCGGAGCGAATTCGCACTCCAGTCGGTGGCCCACAGCTTTCACGCCTCATCTCCAATAGCTACGGGATCTATCTCTTCCAACAGGTGATGGTCACTGACCAAGTCATGTCCGACACGGTGTACCCCCTTCTCTTTGCACACGTATTCGGCGATTACGACAATTTCATTGGTGAATACTGCGGAGCGCTGATGGATCAGGGGATACTGAAGAAGGACGAGGAACGATTTGACAAGGAAAGAAATGCATGGCTTGAAGCCCGGGAGGTTTTGGGCGAGGACGAGGTTAGTGCGCACCTGAATATTGGCGAGTTTAAGGACCTGGTTTCGAAACACTTGGACAAGTTCAATGTTGAAGGAAGTGTATGCAAATGGTTAGCATCTGTAAATTGAATTGCTGTGAATCCGGGCAAAGTACTTTCCGGGCACAGTACTTTTGCCATGCGCCCGTGTTGATTAACATTTATTACCGTGTGCCTACGCGCAATCCTCTCGCACCGTCGGTCCTAGGATATGTACTAGTTGCCCATGAATGATTTACATCTCAGGCTAGCTTCGCACATAATCGATAATATACTTAGGCGTGGACAGATTGAAAGAGAATGACGTACATTGGGAGTAGTTAGGTCAGTCAGAATGGATGAGAAGCTCAATACGAAGATTCGCAAGCTGAGAGTTGGATGTGTGTGAGTAGGGAAGATGCCCGAAGATCGAGAGACAATCATGTCCACACAAATGAGGTTGACGATGAATAAACTCAGGTCTGAATTCAGTACTTATAGTCCTCCTTCGTGTGCAACTTATATGGGCATTGTTATTAGCTAAGCGCTCTTGAAGCGCTCACAAAGGCCAAGGTAATCAGCTGACAGCATTGAATAAGAAGCTCGCGCATCTTCCAGCAGTGGAGGATCTGGATCGCTGCGATTTTCGCACTTGCGGCTTGTTTTCATGAGCAGAATGAGAGTTGCAGGAAACTTGAAGCATTATACAAGTGCATTCATTATGATTCAATTTACAGATGCCAACCATTCACGTACATTTCCTCCATCCTTGAACCTGTCCAAGTGTTTCGAAACCAGGTCCTTGAAGTCACCTATCTTCAGATCATGACCAACCTCGTCATCGCCCAAAATCCCCCGCGCTTCAAGCCATGCATTCCTTTCCTTGTCAAATCGTTCCTCGTCCTTCTTCAGTATCCCGTGATCCATCAGCGCTCCGCAGTATTCACCAGTGAAATTGTCGTAATCGCCGAATACGTGTGCAAAGAGAAGGGGGTACGCCGTGTAGGACATGACTTGGTCAGTGACCATCACCTGTTGGAAGAGATAGATCCCGTAGCTATTGGAGATGAGGCGTGAAAGCTGTGGGCCACCGACTGGAGTGCGAATACGCTCCGCTGCGAGAATGAGCTCGTTGAATGTCTCCTGATCCCGCACGTTCCTTTCGCGCAACGGATGGTCCTTGGGCCAAAAGGGATGATCTACGATAAAAAAGGGGTACTGCCCGAAGGAGGTGACAAAGTCTGCACTTGAGAACTCCCAGTCGATGATAGCGGTGATCCGTGGAGAGTTGTCGACGTCTGTAATCATGATGTTTTGTGAATGAAAGTCACCGGGAGTGAGGGGGAAACCGTGAATGTCGAGGGACGGATCGAATAATGAAGGAATAAGAGAGCGAGTGAACCATGCTTGAGAGTAGCGATAGATTTTATCTTGGTAACCAAAGTTTGAATTGCATAGGTCGTCGATTTTCGCGTTGGAGTAAGCTAACCAGTAATGGGCAGCATTGGAGTACGATGCAGGTAAAATGCCATGTCGAAGGTCCATGTCATGGGGGGATATTAAGACAGGTTCGATACACCAAGCATCCTTCCCCTCGCCACCGCCAGCTCGTTTGAACAATGGACCTGGTTTATCGAAACGTTGAGACCAAAGCTCGAGAAGTATATCGACGACCTGCCGCAGGATGATGCGCCGTTTTTCGTCCTCCATGTCATCCCATACGGAAACGAGCGGCACGCCTTCAACTTTGGACATGAGAATGTAAGGCGAACCCACTTCGCCCTTAGCATGGGCGCTGTGGTGATATACATGTGGCACTGGAATGTTGGTATGACTCTCCACATACTCCATGGTAGCTACTTCGCTTTCTATCCGTTTCGAGATCATGGTATCGTGTTCGGCGTCCATACTGCTCTCGGATCGAAGCGGTACACGAGCGACGAGAGTGGTATTTTGAGAATCATGAAGATGTAGGAAACGAACGAGGTTGTAACCTCCAGCAACTTGGTCGCCCCAATGCGATGAGTCGGCTTTCAGAAGTTTGCACGCGAGCGATGAAAGGACATCCCAGTTGACGGCGTCAGAGGTGAACTGGGTGCGGCGATCGTTGCAAGAACAAGTGCTAGAAGCTGAGGCTACCATGATGGTAAAGTCCACAAAATAAATCTTGCCTTATATCGATCACGGTGACAATACTCGGTGAAGGGAAACGGCTCGCGAAACGACAATTTCTTCAAACTCACTATTGGCTCCTAACCGTGGGAAACAAAATGTGGTGGCTGTCCTATGACGGCTTACGCGTGCTCCAAGGACCTGGGAAATTGACGTCAAGTCACTGATCCCTGTGCGGACAAAAATTTGACAAAAATTCTGGGAGGCCATAGGACTGTGCGGACAGAATTTTAGAAAATTTTAGAAAATCCGTCAGGTGGACGTGCGGACAAAAATTGCTCGAAGTGGGATGGTTCGACGCCAGTCCGGACAAAAATTCGTCGAAAAAGTCGGGATTTTTTGAAAATATCTTGCCCCTGGCGTCGTCGGCCGCGCAGCCGAAAAATTTGAACACTATTTATGTGATGCCTGACCCAATGTGCGGACAAAAATTGGGAAAATGAGAACCCTAATCCGCCGTGCGGACAAAAATTTTCAGCATTTGTGCGGACAAAAATCACCAGATTTGGAGGTTTTGGGATCAGTGATCTGACGTGAATTTCACAGGTCCTGTCCTCCACAGTTCAAGATGATACCATAGTCAAATGTTTGTGAGGGATATCGGACAGAGCAATTCATGTCGAAACCCACCTTTTCCTTAGTACCGGTACTCATCACTAGGCATCTTGGGCCATTCACTCCATCAAATGGTCTTTCCCTTTTTCTTGGTCTCCGAGTCAAAGCATCCCAGTCATCACCATCTCAACCTCAATGAGCTTTACTCCCAAAAATTGCCGTAAGTGGTATGACTTCAATGAACATTTGTGGCTTGGTTGTAATCGAGTACATTCGATTCTTGTGCATGGTGGCACGTACATGAGGCCGGCAGCGTGGTAAACTTTTCAAGTTGCGAACTGGAGTGCAATGAGGGTGGGGGCGGGAAACATGCCAACGGGCGCGAGAAGCGGACGGGAATTGGAACAGACAGGATTCGTACGTGCGAGAACCGCAATGAGATGTTGACCCAAACCCAGGTCGGTTAGGTACGACACGCCCCAACATTGTGAAGCAGAAATGGAGCGTTGAAGGTAGGCTCAGGTAGCTTGGCATATGTGTGCGTCTCCCGTTCTTGAGCCGACATTTACCGAATTAAAGGATAAATCGATCACGACCTGTCAGCTTGCCCCGGGGAAGATCGGAACAGGTCCCTGACGATTCTTATGGATGGTCGTCGGGAGGAGGTGAAGGAAGAAAATTCCGGCGCTGAACCCTATAGCCATTAACAGGAACCTAGAGCATCGATCGACGGGAAAGGGTAAGTCGCTTCCATCTGGGGTAGACCGGAACCAGTCATTATTGAGGTCAGGAGGTGCTGGGAGGTGAGTACCGGAGCGTTTGAACCATTGGATCTGAACCGTTATTCAAAGACCTAGATGGAATCGTTTCATTCGAAAATAAAATCGCAGTTCAACACACTTAGGCGCGCATGATGGAAACCAACCTGCCAACGAGATCTAGCGTCATAATGCTTTGGTACGCGTGAGGGCAGCGCGTTTGCACTTAGTAATTGATCTTGATCTGCCCTGCGAATGCGACCACGAAATATTGAGCAGCTTACAGCTCGGGTCGTTACTCATACAACTTGGCTCGGGTCCGGCCGGATTCAGGTGAAACTTCCCCTTTCGGCCCAGTGAAAGAGACTCGTCTTTAAATTCGACCAGCAACTCCCGTCAAGGACCAGCGCCGAACCAAAGCTCGTCCAGAACAAATTCGTAGGCATGCCATACGCACGCGTACCTGGAAAGCTCCCACCTCCACGGCCTGACTTCAGTTTCACTAAGCGCCCAAAAACCAAAACCCGCGAATTCTTCTGGCGATGGAGGATCTGGGTCGAGGCGACGTTCGCACTCACTGTATATGAGCCTTGGGAAAAGGTTGTTGTATGTGAGTGCCTTTTTTGCCTTTAGTGCTTTGACAAATTGGACGCTGAATTCCCTTTCACTTTTTCACTCTTTCTATGTCAGTGACAATATTCGCGATTTTGTTTGTGGCGATGTTAACACTCATGGTGAATTACCTCCCACGGCAATTGGTATTTATGAGGCGGAGAACAATGTACTATCTATGGGGTGAGGACTGGGAGGAGAGGGCATTGTGGTCCTACCTGGTGGCGAACGACAGAGGAATCGATGTCAAAGAGATATCGTAATCAGATGCGAAAAAACCGGACAGTATTTCATGCATTTGCTTGTTAAATATCCCAACCCCAGGGCCCAGTCACGATTATAGTCAACGTCGGAAGCGATGGAATAGCCTGAATGAGGATGTCTCAGGTAGCTTTGGGTAACTCTCAGCTCAAAAGAAGATTTCAGTTCACAGTTCCCCGTTTCATATTGCCAAATCATATCGCATATGTAGTCATCGTAGTACATCGTGTAGTGTCCAAGAAATGGAGCGATAGATATTCCTTTACAACAAAATTCCTCCTGCCTAGTGCACAACAAGTTAAGACAAACCTTCCTTGTCTCGAGGCGCTAAATTCTCCTCTTCGATAGATCCACAACACCTTCACCATGCTTACCCGCCCTCTGTTTTCCAACCTCACGGTCATGTCGCGCCTTCACTCTCCTAACCAACCAAAACATATAAAACAACGTCAAGAACGCGAAAATTCCGGTAGATGCCGTAACAACCACTACAGTTGACTTGCTCGTCGTAGACAGCTCGCCATGCTGTACACCAAAAATGTTGGCGATGGTCGAAATGAGACCTGCAAGTGAGTTCATGAAACCCGGTCTGAAAGCAGAAGTTATAAATAGAAAGTTTGTTGGAAATGCCTCCGATGACGCACAGGAATATTTTGTTGAGGCCCCAGAGGTAGTTCTTTCGCCACCTCCACCACAGCCAAACCAGCCCAAATGCGCCAAATCTACAGCACACCCAGGCGACGATGAACCTATCCATCAAAGGCGCGTCTCAGCCCGAATCAATAGCCGAATGAAATAGGAGACCCACAAAGGCAAATGCGTCACCGCATGCAACAACTGCTGCTCAATCTGCCCATTCGTGACGTTCAAATTCTGTAAACTCGTGAAGGTACCTGGGAATAAGATGAATCCCGCCAACAAGATCCAATTGAAGAATCCCGCCAGAATATTATGTAGCGATGGTATGTCGTCTAGCGCCAGCAGCATGTTTACGTACTGCGTGTCTAGCTGGCTGGGTTCGCCGCGGAGACGAGGCCGTGTAGGCGTTGCAGCCGTCGTCGTCGCTGAAGCATGTTGCTGCTGCTGCTCCTTCTCCTTTTCTTTGGAAGTGGAGGTGGAGGCGTGTTGTTGCAGGTGAGGGGCACTGATCGTCGGTCGAGAAGGTTCGGTTGTCGCCTGAGGGCGAATTGTTGGTTGCTGGATATGGGTATTGGTGTCTTTCTTTGGTGCAAACGCCGCAGGCGCAGGGGGTATCGTTGATTTCGTTGGTGCGCTGGGTGGGGACACCGTTGGCGCGGGGGGTATAGTTGGACGCGTGGGCTGGGCAGTCGGCTGGGTATGGACCGATGTTACTTTATGTGGTGTTACAGAAGGTGCGATCGGTGTGGAGGCAACTGGTCGCGTTTCAGCCCGACCCCCAACTGGAGATGTGCTTTGCTGTGGTTTTGCTGACCCTGTGTTCTGAAGATTCCCATAAATTGGTGCAAACGGCTTCTGAGAAGTAGCCGAAGAAGGCACAATGGGAGCTGAATCTGTCGGTCGTGGATCATAGGAGAAACTCTGGTGGGAAGGTGGTTTTTGCTGGGTGTAAGTCGCGGTTGTTGTACCATGCAGTCGTTGGTCACCGCTGACGTGTTGTAGTGTAGTCGGAGTCGATTCGGCAAGTGGTTTGGATGGAGCACTGCTGCCAACGGCCGGAGGATTATATTCAACCCGATGACCTTCCGGTCGGATTTGCGAAACTGGGATACGTCCAAATGGAGAAGTAGCAACGGAAGCTTGTGTCGCACTGGGTGGTCGCTGACGATGGTGAACTCGCAAAGGCGCCGTTGATGGAATGATTGGCCCAGTTTTCACTGGACTGGTCTGAGAGGATTGCAGGGGGCTTTGTTCGGTAGGTGCACGGGAGGGAGAGGGCATGGGAGGCGAAGCGGCCTTTGGCGCTGGCATCCCGGGAGAGGGTCGTGCAAGCCAAGAGGAATCATAACGATCCAGAGGTACAGGAGAAGAGGTTGTATCTTTACGTTCGCCTTGAAGTTGAGGATTATGTTCGGGTTGAGGTTGGGGGTCATATTCGGGCATCCGATGGGAACCGGCAGGCAGCCGTTTATCGTCGTAATCATCAGCATGGTCATCAGGTGAAAAATGTCCGTCTAAATCTTCGTCCTGATCGTAAGGAGATGGCATGGGTGGAGCTACGGGGTCGGGAACCGGCATTCCTGGGGTCTGCGCGGCTAACCAGAGATCTTCATATGTGTCCTTCTTCTGCGTTGCAGTGTGATCTGGCATTTGAGGCGCCTGCCCACCGGTCGACCAGTTCTCATCGACGGTGTAGTACGAGCTCGGCTCGGTCTGGAAGGAGGACGTGCTCTGGCGGACGTCGGGTATCGGCATCCTAGGTGGCGCGAGCAAGGTCGTATCATCATAGTATTCTTCTTCTGGCGAATTCGACTCTGCGAAAGGTTCGACGATATAACCTGTCCCGATGAGTTCGTTCCTTGGTTCAGGCATTTTCGGAGCTTCCGCCGTGTTACTCGGGTGCGATCTTGGACCGGAACGTGTTCTCTGTCTCGTGGTTGGGACAGGCATGGTGGGGTTCGAAGTCGGTGCTCGTCTACTGTGAGACTCAGCTTTGCTCAGCTTTTTGGAACTCGACGCTGGCAACGGGACCGTCTGCGAGCGGAGCGGTGGATCTGTGTCATGGGCCAGACCTGCTGGTGTTCGAGTGGACTTCACCCCCCGTTTTGCGCTTTCATACGACGAAGGACCAGGGTTCGTTGGCTTGAGTTCGGACTCGTGCGTGTCTATTGGAACATTCGCGGGCGTCGAATCCAAATTTCTGCGCTGCGCATCCCGGTTCAAGCTACTTGTCGTCCTGGTTCGACCAACCCTGGAAACGTCGGAGCTCAATAATTAGGAAATACGGTATAATTGGCACATAAGTGACTCACCTCGGATCCGACATTGCTAGCTCGAGGACAACGATGACGATGAGCACAAAATGGTTCAAACCAAACCTTTTGATTTTGATTCCCCATCATACCGCTCTCACGTTCAATCTACAGGCCGCGTGCCCGCATTGCCTCATCCCTTCGCGGCGCCGAGACGGCTCCTCGAAGTCACCGTGCCCGCGTGCAAGCACGTACAGCTTGGAGGTGGCGCAAGTGGAGATTTTCAGCTGCATCATGTGCAACCAGTGCACTGTACCTTTACTGCCGGATTTTGAGGCGAACGACCAGATGACCTTGAATGATGCGGCGCGGTCGTCTCAATGGAATCGGAGAGCACTGGGAGAGCACTTGGCCTGCAGGAGGGACTTGTTATCATCTTCGGAATCCAAGAACATCCAGCTTGTTTGTCAGTTGTTTATTTTTGTATAACATTCTCGAACAAATTGCCCAGAACCAAGAAACATGTCCTCCAAACTAAGCCAGAAGGACCAACAAAAAGAATGCGCTGGTTAGGTATACATAAGACGCCCTCTATCTACATATAGTACACAAAAATTACAATATTGATATATTCATCCCTATTAATCAATCGACTGAGGACGAGGAGGATAAAGTCATGAAAATATCATGTCGAGACTTCGAGTGCCTGCCGCTGCTTAATTGCAATAAGCTTTTCTCATAACGAGTGCCCAAAGCCTCCATCGTCCGTCCACGACCGCACTTCATACAGTCGACTTAGGCGCGGGTTCGTGGACGATAACGCAAGTGGAGGCAAAACGGGGGATGACCGCGACATCGAAGGCGGCCCTTCATAGCAAGAATGGTTCGTGATATCGTACGCTCTCACGTCCGTCTGGACCATGCTGCTTGTGTCCATATCATGCGTATTTCGGCCCAGACCGATTTGTACAATGATAAGCGTTGGCACAATCCCCTGCCACCATGTGGGAGCTCAGTAGGTTGCCGACAAGAAGAAATGGAAAGGCTAGGAAGATAACTCACGACAACCTGGGCTAATCCAGCATCCAGCAACAGCTGAGCAGGGAAAAAATGTCAACGAGAGCGGGTGGAGCAAGAGACAAGCGGGGCAATATACGCACGTTGGGAAAAACCACGTCCAACACGACGTATATCGAATAGATCATGCCTGATTCCACTCTGTCGGATTGGGCGTAAGTCCCAAAAATAGATGAACGCCGTTCCCTCACAATGAAAGATACTTACATCATCGCAATCATAGTATTATACTTCGAAGATAAGCCAGGGCCAAGGATTGAACGAGCTTTCCGTGCTATCCACCAGATTCGACCCGCTGAAAGAGGTGTCAGAGTCCAGAGAGGAAAACGAAGTGCTGCACATGTAGTTTGGACGTGAGAGAACATACCCATTAGTACGGTAACTAGAGTATTTAGTGTGACGGTGGCGAAAAGGAAGGCGACAAGGACCTGGCGGAAGTGGTATTCTTCCTTCGAAAGTCCAATAAATGTGTAACCACAGGCTGAGGCAGAGGATCTTTAGAGGGAATAATAGTAATGAAGGGAAAATATTCACCAGATCCAGCGAAAAGAAGGAAGCAAGGCAATAATATCACACGCTTACTGTTATTCCAGACGGAGTAACAACGGTATATCTGCGCCGGGAAGTGAGGATTTGACACAAGAGGGAACACCCTGAGGACGTACCACTAGACCATCGGCGATAACACTAAGTAAGATATATGAGTTTGAGTTACCCAGAGAAGTATAGCGCAGGTACTCACTTGCTTGTGATATAGATAAGAAATTTAAAGTGAAGGTCGTCTTCCGGAACCTCATTCTTTTTCACAACGAACCAGAACAAGAACCCTATCTCCAGCACAACATCGACGGTGGCAAGTGAGAACATGATCATGGCGCATCCCAAAAGCATTTTCTGCCTCGTCCTTTTGTTTTTAAGGAGAACTCGTAAGCAGATGGCGAATAACGATGAGTAAACTCCTGCGGGAGTTAGGTCAGAGCAGGTCCGTTACTCGTGTCCAAGGGAAGCTGACCATAGAGGAACACTTCAAACTATGTAAATAAAGCAGCTTCAGACATCCGAAATCATCACAGAAAACTGAGGAACCCACCAACACGGCGGCAGCATACTTGTCCACCGTATAATAATCGCTTGGAATTCCATCCACTCGACTATCGTGATCAGGAATGATGAGGTTGGAGGACACCGCTGTGTTGCCATGCTGATTCGACTTATGGCGGTTCAGGAAGTAGCTGGCCATAGTCAGAAAGTCCCCAAACCCAAGTTCCTAAGGCAGTCGGAGTTAAGGTTGCTCTTTTCCTCAGGGAAGAGCAAGAAATAAGAGGATTTTATCGTGTTGGTGTCAGGGAGTGGGAGATCAGTACAGGCCAGCGTTTGCCAGAAACTCTCATCCCAATGACCGGGTACCACCTATATATATAGACATGCGTTGATGGGACACCAACAGAGTGGCAAAGCGTTTGGCATTTCTGGGAATTCGCAGGTGGGAGCTCAAGTATAAGTAGTAGGGAGAACGTGATCGAGCACTCCGCCAAAATAAATATTTAAGGTTCGGGAATTGATATCTTATCTGGACAAGCCCGAAAGTAATCTACATACTTCTCTTTGTAACTCACAGGCTGTTCTATGAGTATTTCTATTAAGCACAATCCCCGTATTTTTCCTATTTGCATTCACTTCTAACGTCCGACTGCAACTGCGGAGCGTTGTCGACATTAGCTGTGGTGGTCTCGCTAAGCGCTTCATCAGACGGTCCGTTTCGTAGAATTATGGCTGTTATCGAGAGTCCCTAGAGGTACTGTTTTCAGATGTTTTGTGATGCTTCTGGAGGCGACCACTCACAGCTATCTGCGTCAAAGAAGCGGATATCACAAGCTTGCAAAAGAAAGGAATAAGTTCGTCCATTCAATATAGAATATAGAAAAGCAAAGACTCTAGCAAGCTCACGGTGTGGAACACGAGAAAAAAGAACACAGACAAGCTGTAGGCTCCAGAGTCAACCCTTTTTCATAAGGAAGAAATACATATCAAAAAGGTGCGCACGCATGTAACAATTCGCGGGGAAAGAACTTACAGAAGTAATATCACCAACTCGTTTATCCTTGTCAAGTCTAACGAAAAAATTGCTCTAGCTTTTCTTGAGGTCCAGTAGCTTCGAATCGCTACAGCAAGAGTTAGTAAACTTTTTTTTCCACGAAATATCCGCTGTCTTGCCAATCAGTAGAGTCATGGAAAGGTTGGCCGCTGCCGATGTAATGAAGATAGTCGCCGAGAGTTTGCCGCGCAGATGTCTGATGCTAATCGTGGCGAAGCTGAGCACTAAAATGATTTTTCAGGCGCACAGAAAGATCGTAAATCAGAGTGAAATACCAGTCCCAACAACTATCAATGCGATGGGCGCAATGACTATTCGCTTATTTCGCCAAACTTCATAGCAGCGATCCACCTGGCACAGAGTTAGGAAAGAAACGCATGGCGATGCCTCTGATAAGCCTACCAAAAAGCCACTGGCAATGGCACTGCAGGACACTTGAGCTCGCAGGGAAATTCGGGGAGATTTTAGACATACTTTGCCACAACGTAAAACCCAAACTTGATCTTTAGAGGCTCATTCCACGTTTTATGGTCCCTTTGCAGGAGTGGTATTCCGGTTGTCGCTAGATCCTTTGGAAGAACGAAGTGGAAGAAGAAGTATAATGTAATGATGACGTCTGCCGTAGCGAGCAGAAAAAGCGCCGATGAAGCGACCAGCAGCTTCCTTGGAGTGACGTTCCGTCGAGTGAGTAAATATAGGCAGCTTCCAAACATTACGAGGTAAACTCCTGCAACCGATCATTTAGCGCCAAGACTCGGTCAAATATGGGTAGAATCACGAACCATATAGAAAGATTTCAAGCTGGGGGAAAAAATTCCAGGTTACATAGTAAGTAAGGGGGAAGAGAAAGTTACACATACGAGAATCGCTGGGTGCTTGGATTTCGAATCCCATGGCCTTTCTAAGAATGGAATCAATGAGCGACCCATAGTGACGACGCTCGCCCAGGATCTCCAACACCCCCCGAGTGAGTGGCCGTCTTACGGGAGTGTTCGAGTAGTGGGTTCGTTGAGCACCTGGGCAATCTCCAAAAGCCAAACAAATAACGAAAGAAAGCACGTAGTAAAAGATTTCGGGAAACGTGTATGGTGTCCCTGGACGAACAGACCACCTTGAGAAAATCGTCTATAACTAGAAGCGCTATTTATAGTGGAAATCTCGTCGTCTTTCGTTACTTATCTGTTCGTTATTTGGACGGAGTTGAACATTGATGAGAACCTGCGACACTTGCCTCAGGGCGCAGGTTATCAGCCGGCTCCCCGTTTCCCTGAATCCCTTGGTTTTGACGTTAGGTGGTCCAGACTCGGGACGCCAAGATAAGACGGAGAAAACTGAGCTGGGAGAACGAACGAGATATCGGTGGGGGAATTTTGTGGGGATGCCAGATTGTGGTGAAATTTATAGGAGGCTAGATATTTCTGAGCATGCTCTATCTGCAGTCACTAAATAATCATTACAAGAAAATTTCACTAACTCACAGGTAATCCATCCCGACATCCACTCCATGGATCCATGACTAAATAAGCGTACCCTTCACGGAGGGAAGCGAGGTTGCCTGTGTTCGAACTCCTACATTGGGGTCCTTTTGTTCTCCTGGAAGGAATGTCTGGGCCGAAAGATAGTAGAACTATGTAAGAAGAACCGAGATCTCGACTGGCAGCCCCGGGCGGTAGATTCCAATGCACGATGATAATCCTAAAAGGCTTGGTCGGATTGTAGCCTTCAAACAATTTAAAGGGCATGAACCGGCGCGAAAAATACAATACATAAGTAACAGTCACTCACATAAGTTTGAAGTTTCAGAATGCAAGGCAAATCACGTTAGGACATGCCATGGACGGCATTTAACAGCGTCAACAGAACTCATTGTTCCGCAATTGGCCCCCGGGCGAAACATGATGCTTAAATGTGTCCAAAAACTGGCAATCGCATAAGCCTTTCGTGGGGTATTCTCGTATGAAAAAGCTCATGCAAACCCTCACGGAAACTGGACGGAAACGGGATCCGTCCGAGATCTGTCTCCTCTAAAATTTCCGTACACATTTTTAGAAGAGAACCAAGGATAAACATCATCGCTTAACTCATACATTGCCACTCCCTCCCTCGTGTTGGTCGTCGCCGTGCCGTGGTGTGCAGCTTTCCAGGGGCGTCTGTGATGCCGTTGGGGCGCTAGCGCCAACCGTACTAAAGATCGAATCCAAAACCGGGGTGCTCGAGCTTTGCGCATATCTACGCTGTGTGGCGATTCCAGCATTAACCCCCTGATTGCAGATTCTCATAGCGGCTTGTAGCATAATCAAGGTAGGGGCTATGCCCTTGATAGAATGTAGATCAGTACAGTCGTTTTGTGACGAAAACGTGGTGTCTTACAACAACTTGATTACGCCCGGCGCGAAGAATGGGCTAAAGGGGAAACGGTCAGGAACTTTTGCCATGTGGATAATGCATGGCGTTCGGATAACCTACGCCTTTGACTGTCAACATCAATAGAAGATAGGCAGGGAGTATTGCGCCAGATTCGACACTGTACAAAGCGAAAATGAGTAAGCGAGTGGCTGGACGGAGAATACCAACATCAATGCCATAATGAAGTAGTAACCCCTTCTCATTTCGGGACTGGGACCCGGATTTTCTCTGCGCGCCGACCACCATAGTTTACCCGCTGTCAAAGTAGCTCAACACAATCTGTTATGATCATGTCGACAAACTCACAGATAAGGATGGTTAGACAGGCATTGAAACCAAAGTTCATCCAGGAATAAATGGGAAAGAGTTTACTTATGCGCGGAGAACTCGAAATAGCGAAGGTGTAGCCACATACTGAGATCTCGTCAGTTAAAAAAAAGGCAGAAATTGGCGGAACATACTCGATATGCAGAACAAGATTATGCATGGAATTATAATGAAGCGTTGCTGGCGGTACCAGCTCGCGTAGCACCTGAATAGCTGCTGGATGTCACTACATCGGCGAGGAGGCTTCAAGTCTACTGTGAGAGACATACAATAACGAAGTCGGCAATGATGCTAAAGGGATAAATCTTTATAAGCGCCATTTAAGAAGACAACATCCTAATGTACCTGCTTGTTACAAAAAGTAACATCGCTGGAAGAGGAACGAGCACAGGAAATATCTTGCCGTGCAGATAGTGTTGCATGAGCTTATATAAAGCGAACAAGGCATCCGCGGTTGCAAGCGAATACATGATCGCGATAGTGATTAGGAATGGCCAGCGCATTGGGCCGCTACAGTTGACGTATAGCACATACACGCCAATGGCGAAAAGGGTGGTGTAAAATCCTAGAACGTGCATACATATGGTGAGCACAATGAAAACGATTTAGAGTGGAATGGGTTACCGTAGAGGAAAAATTGAAACTTCATCCACATCAGAAAGCATTCATCATTCCAACTAAACAAAACAGAGCTAGACGCACATACCAAGTAAGCCCCAACGTACCGGGCTAATGTTCTGTCGTGTTTCAGCCATACTTCAAGGAGATCTGGCGTCACTGGTGTCATCTTGGAACGTCGGGACAGAAGCTAAAAAGAGGAGAAGCTAGAAAGAGGAATGAAAGGGAGGAGAAAGCTATAACAGACGGCCAAAATTATGATGCTCAGATCAGTAGGGTTATATCTTTGAGGAATTCTGGCTTCCGAGCAGCAAGACTCCGTTCAGGGTTGAGAAACCCCGAGAACATTATAAGTAACCCTCCCAGGACCGAATTCCGATGGAGCTGTTCTATCACACTGTTTGCAGATAGGATATGAGAGTGCCTTTGAGTTGGCTTGGCCCGGCGCCGCATAAAGTGAAAGAAAATTAACGCGCCTTACCTTGACTCTCCATTCCTTTCTGACATGGAATCAAGGACCGAGAAACGTGGGGATCGGGGCTGGAATAATATGCACACCTGACTGCAACCCGTGCGCGTGCAGACTCATGCCTCATTGTCAGATCCAGGGGGTTCTCAAGTCGAATAGGGTTCCACCGGGCGACTTCTTGCATTGAGGGGTTTTGAGCCAGAAGAATTTGAGAGAAATTTGCGGCAGGTACGTGCTTTCTGAGCCGATGAGTCGACCATCACGTACTTACTAGATCCTCGCGTTGGTTTTGGCTGCTGCAGCTGCTGGGTGCTACGTGCCTTTTTCCTGCTGCAAATATCAGATAAAAATTTATGAACAGAATATTTGCATCTCACTCCTGCGAGATGCCCTGTAAAAACCGAAGGATGATGTAGGCCTTGAAAAAATAGTTACGAAATATTGGCTGACGACGTAGTGCGGGAGCAATCCGCGCCGCATAAGTTGCATCTATTTGGCCATTGTGTACGCGTTGTTTGGCACATAATGGACTCGCGACGACGGTCTCTTTCAAGAGTCAACCACCATGAACCAACCTCCTTTCCTTACAAACGTCAGGTTCCCGTCTTTCCATCTCCTTCAACGCTCCGGGAATCCTTCCACTCGTGGCAGCACGTCGTGCCCTGGAAATACCGCCACCTCAGCCACAATGATCCACTTCTACCCTGAAGTGTCATCTAACCCTAAAGTTTTTATGGCCACCACCTTCCACCTTCAGCTCTTTGGGGTGTGTTACTTATCCATCGGCTCTGGAGTGACAGCCGCTGGACGTGTGATTCGGTCAAAGGGGATGAAATCTTGATGTTCAACGTTCTTGCTACAGCTCGTGCGCAAAGCGGGTTTTTCACCTCCGATGATATATTTCGGCATTCTTCCTTATCGCCTCTCCGGAAAGTGTTGGAATTCGAATACCTCTCCTTTTATGTTCTGGCCCCGTACAGGTCCCTGTCTGTATTGCCTCGGGACCCCTGTTCTTGCATTGGTGTTATCTCATCGAAACCGCACAGAATGCTGCTTCGCGGAATCCTTCCACCTTCGCAGGGTGATAGGAGACCAAGTTGTATGCATTCCATGATGTCGCTATTACCGTGTTTGATTTTGGGAAGGCAACACCGGAAACACATGGGACCATGGCCTTCGACGTTCAAGGATTGCGCATACAACACCAGAGAGGCGTCGCCTTGCAAAGTAGAATGGAAAATATTGAGGAGCTCTCGCACACCCTCGGCACACGACTTTGGCTTGGACGTAACATGGGTACCGCACAGGTCTTCACAAAGATCACCCTCGCCCAACGTCATTCATTCACTTGATTCCAACCCCGATGTCAACATCGCGCACCTTCACACATCTCCAAAGGATAAAGCAATCCACCCCAGACATCGTTCGCGTTGTATCGATCTCCCACACAGGACGGTGGTGGCCCGAGCCTCCGGCTCTTTCCCTGAGCAGCGACTGTCATTATGGCAAGCATCAGTCTCAAAACCCGGCGACGTTTTCGCAGAATTCCATTCGCCGTGGGCTACTGCAGCTTCACTCGTGGCCTCTTGTGGGCATATCGGGAGAGCTGTTGGAGAAGTCCAAAAGCGTCGGCGAACGCAATGAAATTTTCAGGGCGCCGTGGTGGGCGTTTCCAGGGATCAACACGTCGGCACCGCACGTTTGATTCAGGATACATACAGGAAAGTGGTCACTTGGGGTCAATATAAGACTGGAGTACATGGTGCGCTTTGGTACGGCGATACACTCACATGTTTTGCAAGCAGGTTCCGGTCCAGCTTCCTTCATCCATTTTATAGAAATCACGTCTTCCTCAGGCTTTTCCGCGCGCCCCCAACTCGGTCCATCTAATACAAGATGGTCGACTGCGATTGCTTGCTTGCACTAGTAACTTATTCCTCATTTCGAATTGACTTTCTTGACACCCTGTTTTTCAGCGGAAGTCGGCGGTGGTTGACCCGTACCTCCTGGGTGTGATGAACGGATAGCCCCAGCATCCCCTTGTCGCAGATGGCCTGCGAAGACCCGAGTGTTGGTCTTGACCGGGGTTCCTCGTTTCGTTTTTCCAAAGCATTGGTCTGCTTTCCGTCCAATTCTCATCCTCGCAGGTCATGCTATCCAATGAGTCGCGAATATCTCGCCTTGATTCTTTTGTTCGGCCACACGCTTCAGGGTTCTCTTTCGTATGTTGGTCTTTTTTGCCTTCAGCTGCGGTTGCGACTCCTACGGGAAAAGGGTATCCTAACAAGGTGCCTGTTGCAACAGAGATTCGTTCTCGCGTGTAGCTCCTGGTATAATCTTTGAACGACTACGAGAAAGGCCGCCTTGCCGCGTGGATCTTTGGATCGCGGTTCCAACATCTGAAACTTGGTGGTAATTGTCGATGAGGATGTCACGGTCAGCGAGTGCATGGTGTTGGATTTCGGCCATATGCGCGTACAGGAAAACGGATGGGGTTCTTTATCTTGATCATACGAGGCGAGCGGACTTCTGTACGCTCCGGCGAGAGGTCAAGATGTTGGCAAGCGACGCCGAAACCTACCCCAGGGGGTCGATCCCGCCTGACACATCCGTCTGTGGCTCTTTCGAGCGGACAGTAGTGGACGATAGGAAGGCATGTAGGAATGGCGAGTTGTCCCGCAGTTGTAATGAACACGGGATGGCTCATGGAGCAAGGGTGGGTGAACGTGTAAGTATTATGTCCTCGGGGCTAGCACCGTGGCGGGGGAAGCCTTTGCGCTTCGAGAGTGTTGTGGATATCTGGGGGCTCCGGGACGTGGTTCCATGAAGGCACTTGGCCCTGCGCTGCAAAACGGGGCGGGGAATTTTTTTCCTCGCCCATCAATTTTTTCCTCCCTGACACCTTCGTGATGTCATCGCGTGTGAGCGCAGCGCCCAATGTTCGCGTTTGAAAGAACCGGCAGCGATACTTCACCAGGTCCGTGTCCTCATTATATCCCCAATCGTATGAACTAAATAATTTCCGAGATCGGCTCTGTATTCTCAATGGCCCCTCGAGGTTCTTCGGAAATTCCTTGCCACTCAGGTAGTTTAAACATTGCCATCCACCATATCTGTCTTCACTACGTCGTCGTTGGATATTATCCTAAATACCGTAACCCAACGAGATACATATCAAAATGGGTATTGGATCCGTTGTCGAAAAAAGAAAGAAAGAAAGAAAACGAAATACAGCCCAATTTGAATCAGCTCAACGTCTGGTTAACACTACTTCCCGCTAGCCCACCGCTTGGTAGCTGGAATGCCAGGTTCTTCGTCCGACTTGGTCCCCAGCTGGGAGGCGCTTGGCCCGCCCCGAGCTCCAAAGATACTTCGGCGGAAACGAGCGTTTGAGACGGGTCGGAGATCGTAACCTCCCCTGTTCGCATGTTATATATGACGGCGAGGTTTCCATCGACCGTCACTGTGATGGGCGCAAGCGTCTGCCCAGGCTCGAAGGTAACCGAACCGCCGTCAACGTCCCAGAACACAAACATCGCTCGCTTATTGACGTCGTCATAGACAGAGGAAACACTGGCGTGGTTCTGTATTGTTCGATGCTGTAATCGCGTTTTTTTCTGCAAGAAATCGTCGTGGTTGACTCCAGGAAACGCGGTATATGCCAACGGGATTGAGGTGTCTTCGTGTACGATCCAAGCCGCGAACAAGTCAACGTTGTTAGGAGGCTGCGTTGAGGTCCCGATGTCCGACCAGTTACCCGTCTTGACCCCAACCTGGATGGACAAGCTAGCGGAGTCGTTGAGGCCTTGGAAAACGTATCCAACGTTGTCGTGCCACAGTGTCTGCCCGCTGACTTCATAAACCGATGTACGCTCTTCTTCGTCGAGATAAACTGGTCCAGCGCGTCGTTTCTGATCCAAGACGGTGAGGACGGAGGCGTTGGTCGTCGATGAGAGTCCTGATACCATGATATGTTGGACGTCGTCATCGAGGAAGAACCAGGCCTTCTGCCAACTGAGAGACTCGGTAAGCGGGTTGGTGTAACTCATCGCTGCGATTCCGGTTTTCCCGTCAGAGACACCACCCACGAAGCTCTCGACGCCGATTTGTTCTGTCGTCCCACACGATAGTGCGGTGGCTCCGTAGTCAGTGGTGATACCCGGGAGGAGATTCCAGTCCCAGGCTGCTGCAATATCCTCGTATTCGTTCCCAGCAAGGTAGGTGTAAAGGACACCGTCGGATAAATGGAACCCTTTGCCCTGAGAAGGCGGAAGTTCAAGCTTCATTATGAGTGAATTAATGACGAGGATGATGACAAGACGAACATTTTGACTATTGATGCACTCCGTATTTTTGGTTCTACTGGAAAACATCTTTACAGATGTCACATAATTCGACCCACGATGGACCTTCATAAAAAATTAATGTTATATAAGAAATATTCGATCGACGCAAGAGGTACACTCACCATGTAGTCGTCCGCGTAAAACATACGATTACCGACTAGATTCCCCGCGTTCGCGTTCGGGGTCGTGGGAGTAAGGCTGTTGGTGAAATCTATCAAGGAAGCAGACGACCATAACTTCCCCAATTCCCGGACTTGAGTCAAATTAATGTTGATATTGTGCGTTGCTCTGCGATAAAAAGGTCATTCAATATGCAGTCAGAGCATTTCAGGCATAAACCCTTACTCTCCATCGATAACGGGAAATGTAATCAACCGCCCAACAACGGACTAGGTAGAGGCCATCATGTCAACAACCAAAGGATGGAAGAAGATCACAGAGTGTACATACGAAATCCCAATGGAGCACGTTGGTAATCGAATTTCGAAAAATCATCCATCTGTCACCGTCGAATAACGTGGCAAAGGCGCGCTGCGAGTCGGGTCTAGCCTCAAATGTGGTGTTAAAAGATTCGATCTCCAGGTTTAGAGCATCGTTTGTGCTGAATAGAATTGTTGTCAGGTTAAATCTCGTTCACTCAAGGATCGCCACCCACTAATCCTTTCCTAGAAAAAGAGGGTTTCTTCCTGATGAGTTCTACGCGCAATAAGAGAAGTAATACGGACCATAGTTGCCATTGTACAGGACACCGGTATGTTGTTCTACGAGCAAAACGGTTAGTCGCGTTTGTCTCTTTCTGGAGAGACAGAAAATGATCCCAACCTACCGAAAGATTCATCGGGACGGATCCCGTCAGCTCGAACGCCGTTCCTGACTTGAAGCTCCAAATGGGCCCTCCGATATGCGTCAGTGATCAGCGAAACATTGTATGTCAGGAGAGCCTGGTCGGCCCCAATTCTGGCCACGTCTAGCGCATTAGCGCCTGTCATGGCGCTCAGTCCGTCGATTTCGCCAGTGAAGGCGCCGTATGATCGTCCAGTCGTGGTAGTACAATGGGCGAGTTGAGACGCTGAGAGGGTGTCGTTCATCAGTAGGCAGACCTGACTTACAAACTTCGGGATGAGGATAATCTGAAGGATCGTCAATATACTACCTCAAGTGATAGTAATTGAATAAACTGGCGTTAGCAAACCAGTTAGGGCTCCTGTGGATACGTTATTTACGGGGAAGAAATTATAGGACGAGGTGTTGAAACGTACCAAAAAGTATCTTCAGGATTGCTACACGGACACGTAGAAGTTCCTCCATGATTGAGACAAGCAACGTCGGGGCCAATGTCGCGACCAAACCAGTAGTCCATGGCGTGAGATATAGCCTCGTGAAGCGCCGCGTCCTTGACGTACTGTGCCGCTCCTTCCAATCCGCCATGCCAGGCCCCCGCCATGACAACTATATTCGCCAACTAAACCGCAGAAAGAAACAGATAAAATGAACGAGAACATACGAATGCGCTGCCAATGTTTCTGGGCAGGCCAATTTGCGCGGCGAGCGGCACATCCTGTAGTATAATCGACTTCATTGTCAGGCCATCTCCCGTCAGCGCCAAGAGAAGATAACCTATAGCAGCTCGTGAAGCCGTGTTTAAAGAAAGGCTGGGTAACATACCAAGCTGGGATTGACTTTATGGGCAGAATAGCCCCAATGATAGAGCTTTGCCTTCGGATTTGGATGGTTCCGATGTCTTGGAGCGTAGCTGAATCGGATGGCGGAGCCATGGCCTGCGCGGAGGCTACATTCAATGGAGCGGAGAGCGAGGTAGATACAGTAAGCGCCCGAGAACTGGACGTGGGGCCATCGCTGAGAGTCGTCGTCGAAGTCAAAGCGGGAAGAGCGTGCACTTGCAGAAGAAACCCGAAGAAGAGCACCACGATGAACGTAAATAAGGAGAATGTGTGGGCGCCAGCGCACGCCGTATGAAAGCACGATGAGAGGCGCATATAATCGGGGCCACACAGAGCAAAGTGTTGGGTCAGGACGTGCGAGAAACCCGAAGCTTTAACACTCGAAAAGCGAAAGGGGCCCCGAGCCTAAACATGGACATTCGAGCTCGTGGAGCTGCTGGACCTCGATGTAATTCCAGGTAATTCCTCTTTAGACCCCCCTAATGAGATCAAGAAAAGACGCGAAAGCTTCATTGACGTAAGACATAGATGAACGGAGCATATCGTAGGGGGAATTAACTGGTCTTGTGCGGACGAGACAGCGCCAGAAAGCCATTGGAAAGCCATATCCCATGGGGGGCATAGGTGATCATGAAAGTTTGACACAAGTAGGTTCGGCCCATGCCGGGCTCGTCATGCCCAACCTTATAACGTTTAACTTTCAAAATTTCAGCACTTCGACCTAGTGGCTTCGACATTCACAGCTGCAGTTCTAAACTTTCATTTAATAGGGAATAGATTGAAAAGGAAAATAAATATATCGATCTTTAAAGTATGCAGTTCCTGTGCGTTCTACATATGCTCCCCGATTTTCAACCCACAACGAAAGATTACAATGCAACGCAGAATAACAAAAAGAGAAACGAAGACGCGAGGGAAAGAAAAAAAAACCAGAATGCACACAAAAACTAATTTATCTCCAAAACCAAGATAAAAGTCAAATGCACACATTTATTCAATCGCGATTATGCTGTGGGGACCGGGTTCCAGGGTCCGGCATCGCTCTTTGCACACCCACCAACACACTCACATGTACCGCCAAACTCCTTCGGCAAGTTCTCCTTCGGGATTTGCTTCAACAGCGTGTCTTTGTAACCTCCACCGAGGATGTTGATCTTCGAAACCGTGACTTCGTCCAACCAAGGCTTGATAATGGCCCATACGGCGCTGAAAGCCCATGGAGCGTTGATGATGTAGAACTTGCCCATCGTCTCGGGGTAGCGGTCCTGACCGATCGAAGAAGCGGCGAAGACATAATCCTTGACGCGGTAAAAGTTGGAGAGCGAGACTCCACCCATATCGAGGATCGTGCAAGAGGTCTCTACGGGATGCCCGCAAGCGGCTGCGCAGCCGGGGAGTCGTTGGGTGAGGAATTTCTCATATTCCAGCACGAGTCGTTGGAGTTGGCGGTCTTGGGTGGTCGCAGCGTACAGGGCTTTAATGTCGAGCTGTCCGAGACGCTCGATGTAGACTGGGCGGCCGTCGATGTCGTTCTTGTGGTAGTATTGAGGATAATACTTGTCTACCACGTCCTTCTCCTTAAAGTCAAAGTTCCTGTCGAAAGGAAGCGCGTCAGTTGTGCCAAGCATAGAAAGAAGAACCTTTAAAGGAAATATGAAATTACGCACTTCACGATGTCATCTACGCCGAAATCTTTCCTCCACTGCTCAGCAGCGAGCAACATCTCTTTAGTTTTAACGAGGTCGAATTTGCGTGCCCGCAGGAACCTAGTTCATTGAATCAACTTCGTCAGTTTTGATTCAAATACGAATGATTGTAGAAAAGAATCGATAGAAGATATGAACGGGATGTTGAAAACGGAACAGAATAGAGTGAGTCACTCTCCCTGGGGGTGTCGCTGGCTGCCAGATCGCGGACAGCACATCGCAAATTCATCACCATTTCTCAATGATTTCGCGCGATTCGGAGCTTCCTGGACGCATTGAAACTGGAGAAATCAAAGACTCGATCGAAGAGGGTCGAAGGCCGAGAAAATGCACGCGAAAATGGCGAAAAGATGAACACACCTCAGGAGCATCGCATCGGTCATCCTCTCCTCTATGAAAGCGCCCTCCTCCTTGAGCTCTTTCTTAAGTTTCTCAAGCGTGTGTAGTTGCGTAACCGTCAGGTTCCCGAGGCGTCCAGGCGCTGGATGGTAATTCGGATCCGTCACGCCCGCCGGCATGGGCGATGCACTCGCTGCTTGTGGTAGTTCTGACATTTGTTGGTATCGTTATATGTTAGACGCGATGTTGGGAGGCCGTGAGTGGTATAGTGACAATGAAATAAAGGTCTAAGGGTTAAGGAGGGCTGCGGAAACGGGATTGTGGGGGAATGATGTGGTTGTGGTGAAAGAGTTGTGGCGGTGGTGGATAAGATCGGCCTTGATCTTGCCTTGATCGCTGCGTTTCTTACTCCATTGAAAGGATCTCAGCTCCGGAAGCGAGCAACTGCTGCCAGTGGAATAATGTCCATATGTCAACATCGTCAACATGAAATTGACCTATCCCTTTGAATCCCAACTCCAGTCCCGTCTATCCGAGGACACCCATAACAGGATTTCGCGAACACAAAATTTCGATTACATATGGGTAAAGGTTGAACGTCTGTGGGATCCTGCGACTTTACAATTGAGAATACAGGACACATTGTGCGGCATATCGGAGTCATGAAGAGCTCAGGAAAAAAACAGGTTGGTCCTTATGTAAAATCGAGAATGCGAGGTTGAGTAGGGATGTTACATTGACCATTAAGTACTTGTATAAAAATAATGAACTATAACGTCTCACCAAGCATTACACCTTCTTCCCTGTCTCCTTCTGCCATTCCGTAATTGCATCGTTAATTTTCGCCTCGATTTCCTCCTGACTAACATTCTGTCCAAAGGCTTCCACGAACTCTCCCTTTGGGTCCATCAGATATACAAATATTGAATGGTCGACGAGGTAGTCTCCCTTGGGGTCGGCGTTCGGTGGTGTAGAGAAATACACTCGGTACGCTTTGCACACAGCCTTCGTCTCATCATACCCTCCTACCAAACCAACCAAGGAAGGGTGGAAATCCTGGAGGTATTGAGCCATCTGCGGGAGGGTGTCACGCGCTGGATCTACTGAGATGAAGACAGGAAGAAAAATATCGCCATGTTCCTTTTCTGAAAACAATAAACGTATAAGTAAACGATCCAGTTCAGTTTCCGGGTACGCACGGATGTTGTTGAGAACTGCCGTTACTTTGTCAAGCTCTGCAGGACAAATATCCGGGCAGTTGGTGAATCCAAAGTACACCATTGACCACTTTCCGTTGAGATCCTTCTCCGTGAACGGTTTCCCGTCGTGAGTTGTTAACGAGAATGGACCACCGATGTTCGGTCTCCCGAAGGATTTGAGTCCACGCTCCTTCTCTGCATTTATCTGAGGATAACCGAAGAAAAATACACGAAAAGTTCGCGAACGTACCTCGTTCCTCAGCTAGCCGTGCTTTCTCGTGACGGAAGTAAAAGTACAACCCGACTCCAGCAAGAACAAATAACGCTGCAGAGGTCGGTGTAAATGCCTAAATAAACGATGTCCATCAAGTTATCTCCACATAAGTCAGAAGACAGTACCCACCCCAATTGAATTCCGTTCAGGAATCTGAGAATAATTCCTTCGTTGAATTTTGGGAACATTCCTTGTCGCAGGTGCCTGCTTTAGAGGTGTTGGTTGGGTAAACGGCCTGCAAGGAGTGTGTATAGGCCGTGCGATCGAGAGGACCCGCCTCGAGGAATGCTGAAGACTTGTACGGGCTATGGACAACATGGTGGACGCTTGCGCCGTTGCGGTTTGACCTCCGACTTCGGTTCCACGATAAATGATCACGTGCCAGGTCAAATTTTTCTGAAATACTTACATATTGGTTATTTTTTGATAGCCAGCATTGCTCCAATTCAAAGTCGAGTTAACTTGCTGTACCGACGTACCGTAGAATGTGGAGAAGGAGTTCGAATTTTAGTTGCTGAGAATTGCATGGCTTACTACAACCAAATAAGGGATAAGATTCCTTATCGGGTTTCGGTCTCGTGACCATACCATCAGGGGCAATCGCGTCAATAACCACACAAGGGTCGAGAAAATACATACTTAATCCACTTATGTAATCGACCCTCACTGTCTTTGGCCTGCGGATGATTTCGGTACATGGAACTAGCCTTCTGCCATATGATCAACCCCCTTTCTCGGATAAATCTATTTGGAAACCCCCCTTTCCAAGAGAAACCTGGGGTTTCCAATGATTGACCTAGAAACCCCCCTCGCTTGCAGAATTTGATGGCCATCAGAGCTCGGCCGTCAGCCGCCTTGGCGCCGGAGGTCCTCCAGAGAGGTGCGCGAACTTACGCGCGAAATACAGTGGTTATTCAATCAAGTTTGCCTCTACATCTTCCTTGCACAAGTAAATTGTGAGTATATAGTACGTGTCAATCCAGAGAGCCAACCCAATATCCTTGGTGTGGGAAACACATGATTTTCGATTTTTCGTGAAGTCTGAACGCAAGGCGCCAACAAGGCGCTTGATTGCACATGACTTTCTCAACGTCAATGTCAATTTTTTTCTTCAGTACTACCTACAAGCAGTTGAGATAATTTCTTTCCCTCGGGAGATACAACAATAAAATGTCTTCGGAGGCGTACTTAATAAATTTATTTCCCAATCTCGTACAGTAGTACTGATCAGAGGCATGTACTGAGGTACTTACTCGCCAGGAGCAAGCTTTGGGGTGCCCAATTTGCTAGAAACATGTAATTGTACTAAAACCATTACACACATACATCTTTTAACGCTTGGGATAGACGTGGATAGACGATGGAGTCGATGATTGCACCTTCCAGTTCTGACGGTCGGCATCTCGGCACATCCGGGAAGACCGTGCAGGGCTCACCGTTCACGATATTGGAAACCCGGGTTTCCATGCAAGCTATTTGGAAACCCCCGGGTTTCTCTTGGAAAGGGGGGTTTCCAAATAGATTTATCCCCCTTTCTCCAGGTGCTGAGGCCTTCGAAAGTACTGCCTCCTATCATACGCCATCATCATCTACTCATGTCACCATCGCCGCTTCTCAACCCTTTCATTATTTAAGATGGGAGAACGGAACTGCTTCGGGGCTTCTACATTTCCAGGTCGCCGCTCCGTTAGCACATTGTTGAAGATTTTATTCTACACTCCGTACGTCTCTAGTCTTTCCTTCATGCTTCCTTTCAATGGAACTCTACCTCGGTTTTTTCGACTCCAAGGAGGTGGGCCGCAGTCACAGTGCAGCTCAGTGCAATTTCGGCAGCTCCGCGACTTCATTCCCAGTGTCAGGCTCAGTTCCCATTTTTAGCCTTTATTTTCTGCACTCGGCGAACTCGCCGTCGGGCTATGTATAGCTCAGGTGATGATGGAATTTTTTATGCACAAAGACGATAATACCCCCATCCAATCGTAAGTGTTGATTAAATAATGATTTTTGGGTGCTTAACTTGCTGAATAAATTGTTATCGGAATTATCCAGCAATGCAGCCGTCACTTGAAGCTTCAAGCTACACTTATACAGCAATTGGTACTTGATCAGTAAAAAATTCTCACTGATGAAAATGGTGGCGGTTCAATGGCCGTTGATCATGATGGACCATCGATCTTCGCGTGAGAGGTTTCCCAAACCGAGGGTCTGGATGGCAGAGGCTGGTTTGAGCCGCCTCATCTAATTTTATTTGCCCCGCCCATTGCGGAGGAGGGGCTCTTAGGTGGGTGTCTTTCTGGGCCAGTATTTATCACTAATAAATTACTGCGTTAGGTGACCAAAGGCGAGCTCGAGGTCAAACACGAATTGCATCTGGCCGAATTGTAAACACCCATCTAGACACAGCTGTTGACCCTGACAACGAGGACGATGACGAGGGAAAATCTGATGAAACGTTGTTCAATTGATGCGTCACTGAAGCCGAAAAACAAGGAATAATTGGACGGGTGCCGGAGAACACACTTATAATAGGCTGATATGGCGCTCACTTTTCCTCACGGCTGGCCGTCATGTTCAACCTTTCAAGAGCTGGCTCTCTTGTTGTAATCACTCTTTTCGTCCACTCTTTCCTCTTCTTCTTTGCATCGGCTGCACCAGTGTCCATTGCCCGCCAAACGTCCGTCGGCATCCGCGTTCCCAGTCCCGGTTCATATGCCATCGACACGCCTTTTCCCCAAGCTCTTCCTACATCCTCGAGCAACAGTGGGTCGCAATCTGTATGTAATACCTTCATGGTCCTTGTCTGCCCGATTAATCTAGTTCGCAGCATGCTCTGAGATCGCTAGCAGAGAATGAGATGGTTATCCTCGTTCGGCGCACAAGCATCGCCGCCAAGATCAGAAATGCGTTCAAGAAGGCTGGAAGCCGTATCAAGCATGGTATGTGAACAGTTTGGTTTTCACTGCTTCATCTCCAGTTCAACGTCGAATTCGCAGCCTTCCAAAAGGTCGGGACAAAAATAAAGACCGGTTTGTCATTTCCACCTAGATTTTACAGTCGCTCATAGTACTTTACTCCCACAGCCTTCAAAAAGGTCGGGACAAAAATAAAGACCGGTTTGTCGTTTCCATCTAGATTTTTTTGCAGTCGCTCAAAGTAACGTCCACAGCCTTCCAAAAGGTCGGGACAAAAATGAAGACTGGTGTGTCGTGTTCCATATGGATTTTTTACAGTCGCTCAAAGTACCGCCCACAGCCTTCAAAAAGGTCGGGACAAAAATAAAGACCGGTTTGTGATTTCCATTTAGATTTATTACCGTTGCTCAAAGTAATCCCCGCAGCCTTCAAAAAGGTCGGGAATGGAATAAAGACCGGTATAACAGCTCATTTTCTAACATGTTACTCTCGCTCAATGTTTTTCACCCCAGTTGCCAAAAAGATTGGACATGGCATAGTGACCGGTATGACAGTCCCCTTCAACCGTCTTATTTGTCGCTTAATACTGTATGTCCGCCACAGCTGCCAAAAAGGTTGGCCACTTCATAAAAACCACGGGCGCCAAAATAGCCAAGTTCGGGTTGAAGGTCATATCGACCGTACAATCGATTGGCGCCAAGGTCATCGGTTTTATTCCTGGCATTGGGAAGCCCCTCGGCAGGGCTCTGAAAGCTGCTAGCATGGGCACGAACGCTCTATCCAACAAAATCCATGTCAGCCTCGGCAAAAAGCTTGACAAAGGAATGGCAATAATGGATAAAATTCGCAATCCCGTCAGTAAGTATCATTGACTCGATTTCTATGTGTTCTTTCTTTGACGAGATGGCTCGAATTGCAGGCGGTGCGGGGGGCAAAGCGCTGGATGCTATCCTCAGGCGTGAAGAGGACGAGTGGATCGTTTATCGAGAGTTCGACGATATGCTCTGGGATCGCGATCTCGATGATATGCTCTGGGATCGCGAGCTCGAAGATATGCTCTGGGACCGCGAGATCGATCATGATGATATATATGCCCGCGACTACGACATCCTACAATTTCTCAAATGAACCCAGCTTCATTTCCAGCTCGAACAGCTCGAGGAAGCCATCCATGAAATTCCATTAGCGCCCCAGTCCAAAAAGGCGTTTCATTGGAATTTCCATGGGTATTTAGGGTAAGAAGACCGACATCCATTTCATTCGAATCGACTTGAACTTACTGTACTGTGGTGCGGACAGAGTCGGTGTGATAGGAAAAGAGATGGAAGGTGTTTCCTCCATAAGGTTGTCGATCGATAAAATATGAGAAGGTGCAATATACTCATTGATATCGTACACTGGAGAAAGTGAAAACCTATCGTTCGTCGAAAAAGGTTTCTGGAGCCAACTCTCCATCGAACATACCTGAAAAAAAAATCATTTCCGAACATCTTCGCCTTCCCTTTCAATGACTAATGCTGCTCCTTTTGATTCACCTGACTGACCTAGTTTCATCATTTATTCTCTTGCTTTCTCCTAGGCGATCATCTCACGAACTGTCAACTTGCGGACAATCTCGAGCAAGAAAGCGCTGTACTTGCAGATTGGCTTGGTCGACTGACTTAGCTTCTTATTTAGCGACCATCAGGGACGAGGCGCAACTCTGGGAATGCATATATGTCTATTGTACAAAATGTGTGCTCGTGCTTTGTGATAGTTACAATAAAATATACATAATACATGATAGAACCGACCTTCGGGTGCGGCTCATCACCTGAATGTGGGAGGAGGAGGGAAAGTTTCATGCATGTAAGTATATGTGAAGAATGGATATGCAGAGGAACAGTTTGAGGCGCATCTAGGTCCCTTCTAGAGATAATGAAATCGATGACCAAAGCCCAAGAAATATCTGAGAAACCTGTATCAGATAGATAAGAAATGAAAAGAAAAAAAAACCCATGAACGATGAAGATAAAAAAGAAACAATGCAAGAGAAGTGATCAACCACGGGCATGGCAATCGTCATCCCCTCCCTGTCTCTCCCAAAGCCGCTGGGGCCACCGTCCACCATCCCCAGAATCACCACCCAAACACCTCTTCATGCAGCTCAACCCCACCCACCTGATCCCTCCTCACCGGATCAACCCCACTCACCGCCGCAGCCACATCGTCCGCCATACCCACCGGGCCACAGACACCCACAATCAACCCAGTGAGCCCCAGCACCTCATCCTTGGGGTTCGAATGGCCCAGGGTGACGGCACGATTAATGGCGTGCTCGAGGAATTTGAGAAGGCGCGGTTTTCCCGGGGCGAGTGTGTGGCCAGGGGGGAAATGTGTGGGCTGCTGAGCAGAGGAGGAGAGGGTGAGTGGTAGGGGTTGGACGGCGGCAGAACGTGGCTGCGGTGCCTGCGTTGGAGCAGATGGCGATCGCGCAAGTCCCGACGCAGCGAATGGACTGGCACTCGCTGCCGCGAAAAACGCTGGCTGCTTTCCCGTCGGTGCGCGGGTGTAAAATACGCTTATCCTCAACGGGGTGAAAACAGATTGCTGTACTAGCAGCGATAGCGCTGGGAGGATGGGGGCGAGGCAGGCAGGGTCAGGGACGATCCAGATGATCTCGATGATTTTGACGCGGGAGGCGCCGCGGAGGTCCTTTTGCACAAGGTCTTGGATTGCAGAGAGTGCGAAGGTGATCCCGCTGCCACCGGCCACAAATACGGCAGCGGAGAAAGAGGAGAAGACTGTTTGTTGAGGACCACCTGCACCGGAATGGAAGAAAGAATAAGCATAACGACGGAAACAAGAAGTCAAGAAGGAGCACGAACCGTAGGGACCTTCAACAACCACTCTGACCTCCCTCCCCCCAATACCCCCTTCCTCGTAACCACCCAACTTCGCAATCTCGTACAGTTTCCGCGTCCATCCTCCTGTGCGTTTACACATCAGTATCATCCCTTCAGGGCCGCTCCCTGCAACGCTGGCGATAGTGAAGGGATGAACCTCAGCCCATCCACACCATCCCATCTTAGAGGAGATCACGCGTAAGCGTATGTGCTGCCCCGCGCGCCAGCCGGCGTTAATAGTGGGGATCTCGATGCGCGTCAGGTCAAGCTCTGGTAAAGGACGGATGTGGGCGATGGTGAGACGAGATTTTATTAGGCGAGCGACGTGGTCGAAAGTGTAGAGGCCGATGCAGGCGAAGATGTAGGGGAGCATGGAGGGTTTGTGCATGTAAAGCTGTAGATTGAAGCGTTGGGATTAGGCTAGATTTCTTCTTTGACGGGCATCAAACTTACGGCGGGCATGACTACGATGAAGCCAATAATGTGGGTCGAGAGAAAGAGGTTGTAAGCTTTCTGCCGCCAGTATTCGGTGGAGAAGAAAACGATTATGTCCAAACAGGCGAGCGCCACAGTGCCCCAGATGGCATTGGGGAGTTTCATGGATTGCGTGAATGTCCCGTCGAGGGACCATAGGTAAACTAAAAGAACATTGACGTCGAGGCTCGAATCGGGGTTTCGGAAACACGTACAATAGTGAAAAGCATGGATATTGGCGGCTAGCACGACTAATCTTCCAACAAACCGGTGAAAGAAGTTTAGCTACGGAGCAAGCGTGTTTAGATCGCGAACAAGGGAAAGATAAAGATAGTAACAAACCTTTTCGTATCCATAACCAAGAATAGACCCAAGAACGTTGTTTTTCTGGGCAAAAATAAACACAATGGGCATTTGCCCAATGCAGATCCAACCGGTGCGTGCAGAGTCGGTGAGGATGTTGGATTTGTAAAATGCAGCGTAAACTAGAGAGTAGAAGTACATGGAAAGGACGAGCAGCTGGGCTACTGAGAAGCCAGGGCCGATCCGAGCACGAAGAGGCGTAAGGAGTGGACGTAAGGGCTTGATGCAAGCCGGGATGTGTGGAGGCGGATTCATCGTAACAGGTGCGCCTTTCTCTGTAAGGCGTTGGACATGATGGGCATGAGAATAAAGAGTGTGTGATTCGTCTGTCTGGTTGGCCTTGGGGGGTGGGTATGCATTGTGGACTGCCTGGACGAGGCGGCGTTTGGGACGATAGGGAGTATAGTACAGGATATGACCGCTCTTCCACTCGGAGGGTACGCGGAGGAGCGAAAGCAAGCGAGGAAGGCGAATTATAGTATAGATGGCAAGGAGGGCGACAAACAGCATGTTGATGTTGTAGACCATGGATGCATCGCTAACGTTGTTCGCAGCAACAGCAGGAGACATTATGAGAGAATGAAAAGGAATTGCTCCTGGCAAGAATGAACACTGTATCCCAGGCCTTCTGGCTTAAAAGCGGGCAAAGAAAGAGGGAGTGGAAGAACCGGGGACCAAGAAAACACGAGTCGTGGTTGATGTACCATGCACGGAAGCATGACCCCTAATTTCCTTATTTTGCACCTCCGGGGATTTGTTTTCATATTCACACAGGCACCGATGCCGGTTGAACGTTGAACGTTGAACGTTGATCATCCTCCCTGCTTACATCCGCGTTGGTACTTATTTTCAGAATGTGCAGTACTGCTTCTATTTTTATACTCGGACTTCTCAGAATCGACGAGCAGTTGAGTTGACCGCCACCGGAGAGACGATGAGGATAGTTCGTGTCCCACCGGTCAATAAGGCCACGGACAAAATCGCACTTAAAGACAGCAGCTGGACAAATAAAATAGGAAGCTCGGTCCCTTCATACCACTCTCCAGGCTTTCGCATTCTTTCACCGCATTATCAGCTTGATCTATTTTTGATACAGCCAAAAAACCTAGCCTTCCGTCGACCGTGACCGGCATCCTCGAGGCCGTCGAATTGAAAACGCCTCGAGGTTGTCGTGCGCCCACCAGGTGACCCTTTTGGAATTCGGAAGCGTAGTAATGCTATAGACGTTTTCACTAATCAACTTAATTATTAGATTATGCTCCAAATGAAGGTGGATTCCGAGAGGAATATATACCTAGCTCGCTCCTTGTAGCTATCACGCCCGCGGCCCAAGATCAACCGGTACCTGTAGGCTATCATATACGATGAAAGGGAGTGGTAGGAGCGCCTTGTTGAGGGCTGAGGCACCCATACAGACTTCAATGAATCTTCCTCCATCCTTCAAGGAGACGTCGAAATGCTCGAAATGCGTCTCTCATACCATGTCCATCGCTTCTGCCTCCTATCATCCGGATCCTATTTCGAAATGTAACCTTAATCATAATCATGAGGAGTGCACGGCGAAACGTCCCCGACAAGCCTCCTGGCTGTTCATTGGCATCGCCTGCATTGGGCCGCCGAAACTTAACGTTCGAATGGCGAAGAGACGGGTTACCTTTGTCCCAAGGCAAAGATGGTTGGGCACAAACGGCGCTAAAAGCTTTGCATTTCACTATTTCACTATTGACTCAACTGATACCTAGATAGTCAGCGCTCGCATCATTTGTACCAAAGTACTTGTATCGGATTCTACAACGGACGAAATTATGAACCTCTAGGCTTCCTATCATCCACACAGCCTACACCGAAATGTAAAATTAACTGATTGCTTATAAGTAATGCAAGGGGAAATATACCCGACAAGCTCCATTGACATTTCCCAAGTAACAAAGACATGCCTATCTTTATGTGAGGGAAGTGCGGGCGATTGTTCCATCCCAACTTGTACATAAGCGCCCGCGCCCTTTAACGCACAATGGTGAATCGGCCCTTTCCCGAATGTCCACTTCTGAAGGGTACCGAGAGGGCAATTGTAAACCATGGGCGCGAAACCCATGCTTCCAAAGAATCGGGTGCCAAGGGGGAACCGCGGACGCAGTCTTGCACGTTGGCACATCAGAGTCGGTGTCCCTTTCCGCCCAGTCGGTGACTACTCTTGGGAGCTGCTTGAAAAACAGAGTAATATGAGAAGGCCGAAGACAACGAGTTTTGAAGGGTCTCCGCGTCCTCAGGAGCCACGATACGGGACGCGCTGCCTGACGCGCTGCCATCGGCTTCCACTGGTGACAATAACTCCCCGGCTGCGCAAATGTGTCCCTGTTGGTTGGTTGGAAGGGAGAGCGTGCGACATTCATAATGACAATGCTATAGATTAGATTAGATAGCGCTCCTTATCTGGTTACATAATGCAACCAGTTCTTGACTCGCGAATGGACTACATGGGTTGTGCTATTGCTGCTCATGCAGCGTAGCGGAACTAGGTAAGCACTATGAGAACGATATTAATCCCTGGCACACTAACCTATTGCAAGCATCACCAGATTTTGGCCCAATGAATAGTCCTAGTGCCCTGCCAATGTCTTATTTCGTCCCTCTGGAAATCGTCGCCGATATAGTTCTGGACGTTCTAGAACATGAGTTCGTGCCAATCGGAACCTACAAAATTCCCGGGAAAAACTTGAAGCCCTCCTGGTCACTCATCGAGTCTCTCACTCTCGCATCACGAACGTTTCGTCAGGTTGCTCTCGAACGGTGGTTCCGAACTCTCTATATCAAATCATTTACAGACCTCGAATATATTGATCTAATGTTTCCTTACCTGAAAGCCCAGTGGTGTAGGTAAGTCTTGAAATCTCAACGGTACACGGCTGCGGTTGCCTCCGCAACTCATTGTTCTTTGAATGTAGACACCTGCATTGTGTCCAACTCGATCCGTCCGCAATTTGTGCATGGAATCTCGCCGGTTTCAAGAGGTTGACGTCTGTCCGTATCGATTGGTTCCCTATCAATTTCACCCCCACATACAACTCTCCACACATAGGCTCTGCCTTCATCAACATGGAATGTCCAGTAAAGACAGTCGAGGTTACAGGATTGAGATATCCCACACCCATGAGCTTGAATGCTTTTACCGCCCCCTTTCCCCATATGACGACCCTCGAACTCGAATCTTTGCGGACCTGGTGTGGTCTGTGCCACACGTGCACACTGGTCCGATTCTCCTTCCCCACGCCGACAGGATTTGTATATGAAGGGGGCTTGGGCTTGCCGGTTTGCCAAATTTTTGTTCAAAATTATGAATCAAAACTCAATGTGTATAGGTACATTATGCTCGCATTCTATTTTCTCTTGAATCTCTCCAAGAAGTCACCATCACTCTTCCAGTTATTGGATCTGGCGCTCCATCTCCAGGTTTATCCGCAAGCGCCAACGACAACTTATGGGTTGGTGAATGCGACCGATGCATGTCCCTAATGTACGAGGACGACGCTTTCAAGAACAGTTGGGTAGAAAGAAAACGAGGCATAACCCCTATGAACGTTGATGAAAAACTTGTCTACGTCAGACCACCAAATCTGAAGAAGGTCCAATGGAAATTTTGGGAGTTCGACCCGTCCAAGGGACCGTCAGAATACTCGAAGGAAGAAGTGGCATCTGACGCTGACCTTGAAACCGAATATCCGGAAGATGGGGGTGAAGGGGATGGCGAAGAAGACGAATTTGAAGGTCCAGGAATTGTGTAAAATTCATCCCACTGGTTTACGCCCGCTGTAAGTACATAATTCTTTTTCGTATGACCTTGCAGAGGCTCATCCATGGAAAGTCTATTCTGTCATCAAAATTCATTTACGTACGTTTTCTCCGTTACCCCGATGGCGCGACTTTCGCGATTGGCAACATTCCCGATCCTTCTTCTATATTGCAAGCCCGACTTCGAAAAAGCGTGAACAACCCAACTCTTTGAATCCCAGAACGAACCCGCAACCGTCGCCTTGCGACTCTCGACCCTTTGCTGCCGTGACTTATTCGCTTCTTATCCCGTAATTTTGCCGGTTTCTCAGGGTCCTTGGGTAAGTATTTTTGGTATAGCCCGTAGCCGAGGGTGGAAGCGAAGGACGTTGTGCGCGACGTCGAACGTTAGCCCCATCATGTGAGTGCCGCCACATATATAAACTCGTGATCTTTAAAAATCTCCTTTCGTGTCAGCCACCCATCTCGCGTCGTTTTAACCCTTTCTCTCAAAGTATGGTCGCCTTCAAGATTTTGGCAGGAAGCTACGACTTTTTCGTGGCGACGTACCTCTTCAATTCTGACACGTCAGCCTTGACGCTCCAATCCAAGTCTCCCACTGGTCAAGCCCCGTCTTGGATAACATTGAATCCGACCAACCGCAGCCTCTTGTAGTAAGTAAACTTGATAAAAAAATCCACGTCAGTCACCTAACTGACATTATCATCATCTGCTAGTGCTGTCAACGAAATATCCTCAGGCGGCGCCGTTCAATCCTTCACTATCGACGCCGATGGCGCTTTGTCGACAGCGATTGACACTGTGGATTCGGGAGGTGGAAATCCTGCTTTCGCCGTCGCACTCTCAACGGGCGAGGTCGCTGTTGTGAACTATGGCTCGGGTACCGGGAAGATTATGTCCACAAACTCGCATGAATCCAAGTTCAACTCATACCCACCTCCTATCACGTTCCCCGCTCAGGAAGGAACGAGTTCCCATCCTCATATGGTGCTCGAGCATAAGGACGAGGTCCTAATACCCGATCTCGTGAGTCCATTTCTGCTAATTTCTGTTCGTCTTTCTCATTTTGATCATCATGAACTTCAGGGACAAGACACGATTTGGCGCTTGAAGAAGGATATTCTGGGCACATACTCCATTCAAGGATCTATTCCTCAGCCCAAAGGAAGTGGTCCCAGGCATATCGCTATCTTCAGTGAGTTCTTTCCGTTTCGGATTCGGCGTTCATCATTGTGATCAAATTCCTTTGCATAGATGATAGGTTATTCACTCTTCACGAACTTTCCTCGACACTTTCCGTTCAGACGATACCTGCGCCACCAAACGGAACCTCAACAACGTTCGCGACCGCTTCCATCATACCTTCCGACTCACCAGCAGACGCGAAATGGGCCGCAGCTGAAATCCTCATCCCTCCACCCTCTGAGCATTTCCCGGTCCCTTACATCTACGTATCGAACCGCAACAAAGGCGCGGCAACGTCAACGGGAGATTCTATCGCCATTTTCGAACACGTCAATCGAGGGCAACCGAACGAGGGTCTCGTTCTGGTAAAACAAGTATTCACCGGGTTACAACAAATTCGGGGGATGGAATTTGGGAGCGCCGAACAGGGTTGTGAAGAGTTCTTGATCGCGGGCGGCGCTGCTGGGACGACCGGGGTCGTTATGCTTCGGAGGACGGAGGGAGGTCGAAATTTGGGGATTTTAGCACGGAATACGGATATACCCATTCTTACAAGCTTTGTATGGATTTGAGCGGCTTTTGATAATCTAATTTATGGCCTGTTGGTGTCCAAATGATGTTTACTTTGAAGGTCTTGGCCTGTCTTGGCTGTTTCTTGAACGTCCTTTCAAAATGGTCGCCTGCTCCACGCTCAGGACTCTGCGTTGACGCCCATTCTTTCACCGATGAGCAAGGCTCATCGCGATCCCATGTCCTATAGGGGCCCATGGGATGAATATACGATGAATAATACGTGTCATTTCATGTAATCGGGATTCGGCATTCACCTCTTCGTCTCCTCAAAGATTAGCCTTAAATCAATTCTTTACGTTGTGTAGCTGACGCCGCCCAGTGCGTTTTTCATCTCAAGCGGATCTTAACGCAACATATTTCATTAGGGGCCTTGAAGAGATCTCGATAACACTCCCTTTCGCTATTGCCCAAGAGAAATCACACCAGCGTTACGAAAATCAGCGAGATTCGTCAACCATTTCATACTTGCGTAAAATTAATCAATCTTCAATGGAACGGCGTGAAGCTTGTCTTGCCTAGAGCCATATACGTTCGAGATATTATTATCAACTCACAAGTTCTTCGGGTTTTTAGGTGATTAGCGCCTATAATTTGAATTTGGTGCGACCTGCCATCATTTCGGAGCCTGTAAATGGATGCAAGCCAGTAAAGAAATGGAAACAGCTGTCAGCCTTCCTCTCTCTAAAAGACTGCTTGTTGATGCAGATGTGGAATAGCTCATGAATCAATCGATTCAGAGTGCCAAGGATCATGGCGGGTCTGGCCAAGCTTAAGAAACCAAGGTTACGCATGTGGTCGCAAGTCAATGGCACTGTGCTAAAAATAGATTCAATTCTAGCGCTTGTTTTTATCCGGAGCGAGGACGTATAGTACAAGCCAGTCTTTGCCAGTGGTGGGTGCTGCGAGCGAAGCACATGCAATTACACATTACGAATAATTGCTTGGAGCCGGGAAATTGGTATTTCTCTGCGGGGCTGTAGTGGTGGCTTGGCCTGGGGCAAATCAAACGGGAAAATATATACAGCGTGATTCAAGAAACTATGAAAGCCGGTGAGGTATCTAATTATTGTATGGGAAGTCCATAATGATACCAGTGGCCAGGTTTGACGAAGTCTTATAGATGTAGGCAGGTCAACGGCGTTCTGCAGCTCGCTGTTTCTTTTTGACCTCGACGGTACCCCAACCCGCGAGCATTTGCCTCCGCCTTGCGGAGTTTGGGGCTGACTGATTAGGCGCAGAGGGATTACATAAAATATCCTTTGGCATCGCAAATGCGCGCGATCGCGCAAAGGCTGGCGCATAAATACCAAGGGATGCCGACTCGGTCCCTACTTATTCCCTCAACCCCGCATCCTGCCTTCGCCTCAGAGTCAATCCGATAACATGGCCTCATCCACTACCACCGATGTCGAGAAAGGAGGAATTCAGGCAACGTCACCACAAGAAGTTCTCGGCAATGGCTCCGCCCTTCCTGTTTCCTATCAACTAGCTGTTCGACCATCAAGGATAGGTAACCCTGGCGCGCTGTAACTATTTTTTTCCTCATATTGCAAGGCGTTTAGTTTACTGATGGATTTTCTCTTACAGCGGCCTATTTTCCTTCGCGTCGACCACGTTTTTGCTCTCGCTCTACAACTTCCAAACTCGTGGAATCAAACACCCTAATGTTGTCGTTGGGATGGCTCTCTTCTGCGGTGGTCTTGCGCAACTCCTCGCCGGCATGTGGGAGTTCCCCCGGGGCAACGTCTTTGGCGGAACTGGTAAGCATCCTTTCTTTCACCCATCGACCTTCAGGCTGCTCGGGCGGGTCATCTTTCGGCCCCATCTTTTTCGTCGTTGCAAATTTATTTGCCATCTACCCCACATTCTACCCCAGGCATGCTCACGGCGTCATGGCCTATCCGGAGATAATTGCCAAGTCTCGGCAATACTTTCCTTTTTCTTCGTTTCCCGCCTTCGATTTCAAACGATTTCAAACCGCTAACTCCAACACGAATAGCTTTCATTTCTTATGGAGCCTTTTGGATGTCATACGCTACTATCCTCATCCCAGCGAGTGGCATCGCCGCCTCGTTCACCGACCCCAAGGAATTACAGAGTGCTGTCGGCATTTTCCTGATCGCATGGTTTATGGTCACTCTGTTCCTAGTGTGGGTTTTCCTCCCGCTATTCAATCCGCCATTTGTATAATTGGCTCCTTCAGTGTCGCGACTTTGAGAAAGAACATAGCCTTCATCGTTATGTTCTCGTTCCTGGCGCTCACCTTCCTCTTGTTGGCGGTCGGTGAATTCTCAGACAAGTTATCGTTCGTCCGCTTTTCTTCCTTTATTGATCGTTAGTCCTAAATATATCAACAGCGTCACGAAGGCTGGTGGAATATTTGGAGCCTTGACTTCGTTTATGGCGTATTACATTGGACTGAGCGAGTTGCTCTCCTCGGAGGATATGGCGGTCGTCCACCTTCCCCTGGGCATCATCCCCAAGCGCGTGGCTCCCATGTAAATTCGATTATGATGTCCCATTGTCCGGTGGAACTCCTGGAACAAGTTGATAGCTCATCCCGCATTCGAATTCAATCATTGACCTTAAAGGGTTGTTCATTTTTATTTTTATTCAATTAAATTAAGGTCTGTACCCACATTCCTGTTGTATGGTATATTAATACCCTCATTTACCCACTGTTGTAATATATTCTCTGAGTCCTATACTGTATACATGTACCTCATGCAATTCCTCTTCGTCTGTTAGAGCTTGGAATTGGCTTGGAAGGCCAAATTCGGACATTGTTCCAATAATGGCAATACCGTACTGCCACCTTACCACCTGCTTACTGCCGCTCTCTACTACCATTGTCATGGAGATCATCTAACCCTCGAAAGCTGTGGCAATATTTCACAATTCTCGTCACGGCTGAGTTCCCGTCATAATAGGCAATCTAGGAGCTTACTCACTGCCCTTGCACGGAGGTTCAAAGCGTCACAATAGCTCTAAAAGGAATTTAAGCATCTGGTTGGCCCGCGTCAGGCGAGTGGCTCAGCCCATTCCGGAAAGGCGCTTTGCGCATTGTCCATGGGCCACCTCGTGTTCTGGCCCATCATGGTGCTTTTTTTCGTGATTCTGCGGTATAAAGGGGAGAGGAAACCTTTGGGTGGCTTTGTGTCTCAAGAACTTTGCTCCACAAACTACCCGCACATTTCTTCCATACAGCATGTCTAAACGTCAGCCGACCGCCTCAACCAGCAAGCGCACGCTTTCCGCCACGCCGTCTCTCTCCTCCGTTGCTTCTTCTCAATTTGGTTCATCTCAATGGGACAGCGACACCGAGTACGTTGGCCAGGAGCCATATCGTCCTCCTCAGTTCAACCGGTTCCCGCTCCGCGTTTACTTGAAGTACTCGGCGCTTCCTTTGTTCAAGCATGTTTCGCACCCTTCCATTTCTTCGCTTATCAGACTGGCTTATGCTCCCGAGTGGCCCAAATTCCGTCAACTTTCACGCCCGGTTGGAAAGCCCGGCCGGCGTGTTTTGACGCAGGTCAATAGGCTTACTAGCGACGAGGTCCTTGCTGGTCAAGTCAAGCGATGTTCGTTATTTACTTCTTATTCGGTGTGCTTCGTTACTTACAAATTTTGTGCATCCAGGTTTCAGCTCGATTGAACCCATCGTCATGGGAAGGACCCAAGCTCTCGAGGACGAATTCGCTCCTTACATGCATCTTCCATGCATGGATATCGTCAACTTCGACGAAGAAGACCAACGGCTCCTCTCTAACGTCCGCCATGAAGACGACGTTTACCGCGTGATGCAGCGATACGTTTTAGACACCGCTTCCAATTGTCTTCGCATCATGTACGGATGCGAATACAACTCAGCCTTTACCAACAAGGTCAGATTCAGCATCGCGAACAGGTTGCTCCCGGCTCACCATGGGTGCTGGGACATTTTCATTCTGGTGCATATCGTCTTTTTAAAAAATTATGCGAAACTCGTGCTTACTGATGGTTTTTACAGCCGGATGATGGAAAGAACAAGGTCCCTCTTGTGCTTATCTTCGTCCCTCCCTGGGAATTCGGTTATGAGAACTTCAACGAGCTCGTCGCCCCGCGGGAGGTATGTCATTTTCAGACAGGGTCAAATTTTACCTGTTCTTAACTTTCCCCCTGCAGTTTAAGAACGACATTATCAATACTCTGGACAGCCAGCCTTACAGCTCAGCCAATGCCTTGTTGGCAATCGTGAGTCTCTCGTTTGTATTTATCAAGATCTCCTCCTGAACATGTTTTCAAAGGCCTACGATGTCCTCAAGGGCCGCGGATACAAATTCATCTTCACCAACTACACTCGTTGGGCCTTTGGAGCGTTCACTTCGGGTTAGTTTCTCAGTCCTGCTCCTCCTAATAATGCTCAACATCTCTCCCCTCACAGACTACCAACGAGCGGGTATCACCAACGTCTATGAAGCCGACCTCGTGGATTTGGATGGTTTCACCGACTTCTCCTTCGGCCCCAACGGGCGTTCGCCTGCTCTTGACAGAGGGGCCAGCGTTCTTGAGATGTTGGTGCTTTGGATGCAGCTCGCGCTGGGATTGTACGCTCCGGCAAGGCGACCTGAGGCGGAATACTACGACTTATGATCGATGATCATTCCACGCTTGATCCTTGGCTTCGTTCTGGTATTGTTTCCTGGCTCTCCTCCTCGACAATTATCGAAATCACTCCAAACAAAGCTCCAGCTGCCTGCCGGGGCCAATTACGACCTCTTACGACTTTTATGACGACTTTCTATGACGACCTTTTATGACGATCTTTTATGACGACCTTTTATGATTACGATCCCCAGAAATTCAGATGGATATGCGATTGAAGAACTATGTACAGAAATAAATAAAAATCTTATCTACGAAAACCGTTATTTCCATCCGAATAAAATCCTTAACGTTCGAACAAAATTGACAAAGTACGGTCGGATCGCTGACTGTGAGCACTCCCACTACTTACAAGCCGGGCGGGATACCCAGACAATTAAAGTAGCCGTTTCCATACCGATGGCACTGGCCATCCCTCGACGTCGTGCAGGCGACGCAAGAAAAATTAGGGATGTAGCTTGGACCACCAAAACCTGTGTCCAGGCTCCATGACATAGACGCCAAAGCAACCATTGCCAAAGATACACAATAATGGAGGCGCAGTTGCCAAATATGGGAACTGGGCTTTTTGTGTCCTTTTGTGCGTCTTGATACCATGGACTATGATGAGTGGCACAGTCGAAGGTATAAATACAGGTCAATGTTCAAACCAACGCTCCGTGGCCATCTCCCATACGAAACCCCGCATTACCCTTCAATTGTTTTAACGCCAACCCGTCCACTTCCGAGCGATCACCAAGGGACATCCGACATGCAGAACTCTCGGACTTTCTCTGGCTATCCCCAAACTGCTATGACACCTTACGTCCCAAGATCTGCTCAACATTTCTTGCCTTCGCCGCCTGTAACACCTATTCCGACTCCTGATTCCGATGGCTTGCTCGCTTTTCCCTGTGATTCGAGATCACGGGCCACTACTCCCGGAGCTGGAAGTCCTTTCCCACCACTTAGGATGGATGGAGAATTTTGGGCGAACTCTCACCCGAGCTACACTGGTACTGGATCTGGAGAGGTACGACTGGTTGGAATGCCTCATGCTCCTCAGCTTGAGTCCGATGTTGAGGAGTCCGTCGACGAAGACTCGGACTCGGAAATGTCAGCGCATGGAGATAGCCAGTCTATCGAGGATTTTGACGAAGTTCGCATCCCTACTGGCAGCCACAGGTCTCGATGGCAATCTACATCGGTAACTCCAGGCTACGGTGAATTTATCCGAAGGCCTCGAGCCTCACAGAACCAAGAGTATGAGCAGTGGCTTGAGTCCCAGGTTGAATCTTCTGAGGGTTCAAGCAGTCCCGAGATCCATTCCCCCATTCCAAGGCAACTACTGGGGTGGTTCCGTGCTCAGGTTGAACCTTCTGACGAGTCGGGGACTCCAGAGATTATTCCCCCTTTGTCGAGGGAATTGGAGGAGTGGTTTTACTCTCAGGTCGAACCTTCTGACAGCGAGTCAAGCAGTCCCGAGATCCTTTCCCCAATTCCGAGGCGCCTGATGCAGAGGCAGGGTTTCCCTCTTTGAAGATTTCGGATTTTTTTGCTCGCGCTGTTACTTACCTATGTACAACCTAAACATCAAGATCTCGGACGTTCCTCCGTGTTATATTTGAATCTAGTTACGAGTATTGAGCTTCCATGCCAGTTGTATGATGTAGCAATTTTATGACAACCCCAATTATGCTTACACTCTGGAATATTTTGAGATCGAAGGTTCCCAAGAAATTCCTCACGACGCGCGCTCGTCCCTCTCAAGTCCCTACTAGTAGCTCCGTTTGATCCGAAATATGACGGCGCTAAAAGTCGCGATCCGTTCCGTCGAACGGAAAGGGGTTTCCGGAGTCCTGCCAACGTTTTGGGCGCTTTCAGTGAGTTGAAGGGAAATGCTTGTTTGGGACTTTCACGAACGCCATCCAAGGAGGATTGGGAAGTACTATAGGGCCTAGGCCGACCGGCGGTACATTCGATGCGATTGATCCCCCTTAAGTTTCTAAAAAAAAGCGACGGCTCCACTGCCGCAAGGTCGCTCCATGGATTTGCTTGATGGGATAACCCCAGTGATGACTTTCTTCAACCTCACAGCCTCCAGGTAGGTCAGGCGAGGTGAAGGTGCAAGTCCACATTATTTTTATCATCTGGAATATAAAAATAGATTTTATTTTTAAACATACCTTCCAGTCGAATATAAGTATAATAGGCCTAAAGTTCCGCCTTGGAATACCTCGATTGAATTCGAATACAAGTGTTTTCACCGGCAAATTATTTATCAGCACAGAATACTGAGTAGGAGGTAAAGATCGACACTGGATGCTTGGGCAGGAGTACCGACTTTCGGAGAAATTTTGAAGCGCAACCACGCATCCAGTGCTGCGGTATCAACAAAGGGCTTCCAATAATAGGTACATAGGTTGATCATGTGGACCTCTATAGTCGAGAGAAGGCTTCCCTTGTGCCCGAATGATTCTGGACTCTGGATATGGATTCAAGGCCTACCACCACACAAGCTGCAAAATACGTAAGAGGAATTACTTACCGTAGTTTCTCGAAGCCTTGGAATAATTGAGTGACGGAAATAGCCAAGGTGCCAGCAAGAAGGGTGGTGATCGAGGTCTTGGCTAAAATTAAGCGGCGTAACGACCCTGCATGCCCTCATCAGCCCGTTCGTTCCGTGCTTCTCATCTCCACTCCCTTTCCTTCCTCTAGACAGCTGGCGGTCTCGCCATGGTCCCTCCACTTTCTTTGCTAGCGTTGTCACTGGCCTCCGCCTCTTCTCCTGTTCTCGCCGCACTTGGTGGCTCTTTCGCGGATGGAGGCCATACATTAATCAGTGCCATGATGGTACGAACCTCTCTATTTCACCTGCTCACGCGTCTTAGTATAAAGCACCACTAGATGTTCGTGGGCAACGAGGAGAAGGTTTATTTGCTCGACAAGGCAGAGGGTAATGCAGCTCAGGTCAATGGCCATCCGGCGTGGGGTGCTGTTTGGTGAGTACCTTTGCTCTTGGAATGCACCGCCTCGGCTAATCAAGCATTCTAGGGATTTCGCATCACATCAAGCTACCGCCATGGATGTACGGACCAATGTGTTCTGTTCTTCGGGCATGCATCTCCCCAATGGATCGTATGTTACTTTCGGCGGAAATGGTGCTGTAGGACCTGGTGGAAATTTGGGCTCGCAGTTGAACCCTGGCGGTTACTCTGCTTCTTGGGATACCACATACCAGGACTTCGATGGAACGCGTGCAATGCGCATTCTCAACCCATGCCGGAACAGTGACAATTTCAATGATGTCAGTTGTCAGTGGTTCGACGAACCCACGCTCCTCTCCATGAAGAAGAGTCGTTGGTACTCCGCTGCGGAAGCCACTGCCGACGGGAATGTCGTTATCATTGGAGGCTTCGTCAATGGTGGATACATCAACCGAAACTACCCAAATGTCGACCCAGAGTTCCAAGGTGGGGCAGCCGACTCCACCTATGAATACTATCCACCAGTGGCAGCCGATCCCCCGACATTCAATTTCTTGATTAAGACTTCCGGTCTTAACGCTTATGCTCACACATTTCTGATGCCCTCTGGAAAGATGTTCGTACAAGCAAACGTTTCGACAGGTGAGTAAAATTGGATCAGGTTGAGGAACAGGTCCGCTTATCGTTAAATGTTAATAACAGTTCTTTGGGATCATACGGCCAACGTCGAAACTCCGCTTCCAGATATGCCTGGGGGCGTCGTTCGAGTATATCCCGCCTCGGGGGCAACCGCTATGCTTCCCCTTACACCAGCCAATAATTACACCCCAACCATTATTTTTTGTGGAGGATCGGATATGCCAGAATACGCTTTCGGCAACTACACATACCCCTTTATAAACACTTGGGAATACCCTGCGTCGAAGGATTGCCAACGTATTACCCCCGAACCACAAGACGGATCGACACCAGTATACGAAGATGACGATGACATGCTGAACGGCAGGACCATGGGCCAATTCATCACTCTTCCAACTGGAAAACTCCTTGTCGTGAACGGAGGTCTCAATGGCACTGCTGGATATTCGCAAGCGACACTTGTTACACCAACCTACGGCCAAATGCCTTACGGAGAGTCATTAGCCTCCGGTCCTGTCGGTACTCCTGCTATATACGACCCGACAGCTGCCAAAGGCAAGCGATGGTCCAATGCTGGGCTAGGTAATACGAAAATCGCTCGACTATACCATTCGTCGGCCATCCTCCTTCCTGACGCCTCTGTATTGATCGCTGGATCCAACCCTAACGTCGACGTTAATACCTCCACGATTTTCCCGACTACGTATCAAGCGGAAATCTTTTACCCTCCATATTTCTCTGCGAGCACACGACCAGTGCCCACCGGCATACCCTCAAATCTATCGTACGGCGGCAACCCTTTCGATATCACGGTACCCGCGACTTCATACTCGGGTTCGGCAAACGATGCGGCTGATTCGACCATCGTCGCTATTATTCGCGGCGGATTCACGACGCATGCAATGAACATGGGTCAGCGATTCATGCAGCTGAACAACACCTACACCGTCAACAAAGATGGTTCCATCACACTACATGTCGCCCAGCTCCCACCAAACGCTAACCTCTTCCAACCCGGTCCCGCATTCCTCTTCGTCACTGTCAACGGAATACCGAGCAACGGAACATATCTCATCGTCGGTAACGGACAAATTGGGACTCAACCCATATCGGCGGCAAGTGTTCTCCCCGCCAGCGTCCGGCTCGCGTCTGCATCTGGGTCCGCTTCCGGTTCAAGTACGTCAGGGGGCGCGACGCAAGGCGACGGTAATTCAAATCTTGGTGTGATCATCGGGTGCGTGGTAGGCGGCGTCGTTGTGTTGGGTCTTATCGGCACTATCATCGGTATTTGCGTCGCGCGACGGAAACGCGCCGCTGCGCGTCTGGAGCAACGTACGTCATACCCCATGCAAGCTGCGAATACAGGTGCTGCGGCGGGTGGGGCTATTCTAGGCAGTGGGGCTGCTAGTCGTCCGATGAGGGGTTCGGACTCGAGTGCGTTCTTGCCTCTGGGTCATGAAGATCATGATCGGGCGTGGAATGGGAGCTCGGCGAGTTTGAATATGCCGTATAGGGATTATGAGGGTATGAGGTCGAGCGGGACGGGGATGAGTGTGGATATTGACCCGTATACGGCGAGGCCGATGCAACCTCAAGGGGCGGGACACGAGGCTCGGTTTTGAGGGTCTCTAGATCTATTACTCCACCCTTCTTCCGCAAATTTCGACACCCCAACGCCGACCTCCTCTCGCCACGGCTGAAAACCATGCATCACGACAAATGGACGCTTTCTTGATATGCCATATTTTTTTTACTTACTTTATTACCCTTACCCGTATAGACATCGGCGCTGAAGTGTTCTTGGCCACACGACTTTCGTTTTTAACCCCCAACCTTCATCATCATCGCATCCCCAATCACAACCCAACCATGGACAATCGCAACCCGAGGATCTCTCCGAGTCCTTATTCTGATCTCAAAAATGGACGAGAATGTGTAGTTATTTTAGTTGTTACATCCATACCTGCGACCTTCGCTTAGAAGATAATCTCCATAAGAAGTATCTTGAATCGCGGTGTTGTCAATCGAAAGCACCGCTACAAGACGGCATTTTGACATTGCGTCAGAAGTTCAAAACAGCATCGTTCAACTTGAACATCGTTACCTCTGACCACAATTTTGTTTCGACTGAGAACTCTCTATATGGGACTCTCTCGATTTCCCTTGACGGCACTCGCAAAATTATTGACAACCTTGGATTTACAAATATGGGCAGGTATAATATATGGCTTACATATAGACTGCGACCCCACACTTTACGACCTGATGCTTCAACCACTTTTGTGAATCCCATTACATAACCCAGTAACGTTCAGAGACAAATAATGCCAGTATCCTCGAAATCGCGATACATTCCCTTACCCCTCGACACACCCACGCCCACCCTTGAGGAATTGAAGAAACCCAACTCAACCACACGTCAGGGCATCGCTTCAGCGCTCATTCGCGATGTTCAACTGGTTCTATCGGCTGCTAGGAGCTCCCCGGTGAACCATCATGATACTGTGTACACAGGGCTCTTAGGTGCGTTGAGGTACTTATGGGGGTGGTCGAAGTTTAGCCTGATGACCTCGCTCGCAGGAATTGCATTTATGGGACATCACCTGGCTAAGATGCCAGGCCTTTCTCTTCATAGCCGACTTTTATCCTCGAGCTCGCTTGTGACCACGGCTGATACAATCCTTGCGCGCGTCCTTCGTCGAAATCCGACCATGATCAACCTCAACCCGCAGGTGATATACTCTCCAAACCGACTCTCCTTCATCGAGAGCCGGATTGGGGTGGCGACGTTGATATTGTCCTGGGGTTACTCATCTTCACACCATACGATCTCCGGTAACTGGCAGGCGGCGAAAGATTACCTGGACTATGCGCTGCAAGAGACCCTAACACAAGTCGATGATGGTTTTGAAGCTGCCGCTGCTTCGGACGATGATCAGGGAGATAGCCAGTGCGAGGTCCTGTATGGGCGTGCGGGGCTGCTCTATGCTCTCCTTTATCTGCGCAACTCCGTCCGTGCCCAGCCGAGGGAAGAGCGAGAAGAGCTCGAAAGCGAACTCGAGGCTCTCCTCTCTGATGATGTGCTCACTATCCTCGTTGACTCTATCATCGAACGAGGGAAGTTTGGAGCGCGTGTGCTTTCCTCTGAGCCTGGTGTTCTTCAAGACGCAGAAATTGTAGACCTTCCCCCGCTGATGTGGAAGTGGCACGGCAGACGCTATCTGGGCGGCGCACATGGAGTAGGTGAGTCCGATCAGTGAATACCTCCTACTTACCCTCACCCAGTGACCATAATCTGACAGCCGGTATTTTACATATTTTGTTGCTCTGCCCGAAGTCTATTATGGATAAACATATGCCCATTATCGAAGACATGGTATCCTGGCTCGTCGACTGCCAGCAAGATGATGGCAATTGGCCGACAAAGTGTCCAACGCCGGGTGCTGTCACTTCCCATAATAATCTCGTTCAGTGCGTTATCGATATTTCCCGGACAATTACCTGATTGCTGAAGAAAATGTGAAAAGATGGTGCCATGGCGCTCCAGGCATCTTAATACTTCTTTCAACAGCTCTACGCGTGATCTCACACCAATCAAAGACGCCAGATAACGAAGCTTTGGTCCGCAGACTGAAGAGCTCGCTTCTCCGAGGCGCTGATGTGGTGTATCAACAAGGTCTTCTCCGCAAAGGCGTAGGACTGTGCCATGGTGTTTCGGGCAACGTCTATGCGCTTCTAGCCGCATCGGACGTCGACCACGCTAATTGCGGGGACCTGTTCCTCAAAGCAGTACATCTTGCCGGCCTCGCTACCTTTCGTGAGGACTTGACGATATCGAAGGAGATGGGAACTCCTGACCACCCTTGGAGCTTGTATGAAGGTCTTGCTGGAGCCTGCTGCGTATGGGCTGAAATTCTTTCTCGCTTGAACTCGGCAACCTTTGGACGTACGGCTAGCGGGTTTCCAGCATTCGATGACCTCCTATGATGACCTCAGAATTTTAATCTTCTCGTACGTTAATGCTTTATCTCTGTAATTGTATGAATGAATGAATGAAAGCTACCTTCCCCCGATCACCTATAAAGTTGCAGATGTGCCCTGTACTTTTCATTTCTCATTGCATGATGATCATCGATCAAGGATGAATTTCTCGAATCCCTCAAGACTTTAATCAGGATCATCGCACTTGAAACAACATTGCGCCCAACACCGTCCTGTGTAAGCTTCGTATACCCGATACCTACCGTCAGCGGCGGTTCTTCCTCTGGCTACAATGGAGTAACGGCGAATCTGCGTCCGAGGAACCTAGCGTCTTGAAATCAGTAAGCTCTCCTTTCTGATGTTCGAAGACCACGATCAAGACCACCTCTATTTAAGAAGGCACCCCGATATCGAACGATCTTTGGGGCCGCATAACTGAGTATTCGGTAACATATATACGTCGCCCTGGACGCTGATTATCCCCCGCCCCACGTACGCGCTGCAACATCAAGCAAGTACATCTGCCTCTATTTCTCCAACTCCGAATTTCGCATATACAAGATGCGGTGCGTTAATCCCGGCCTTTGCTTGTTCTTGTTACATCAGGCTATCCATGCTCGCGCCGCGCCATACCTGGCGTTCATTCCACCCTCGCGCTCCGTCCCGCTCCAACCACACGTTCCGTACACCGACTCGAATCCGAATGAAATTTTATGGACACCTTCCTCGCCTAAGCGCCGCCCTCAACCTCTCCGCTCGGGTGAAGGCGCTTCTCTGCTTGGTCCCGAAAATATACCTTTGGAGCTCCAGAATGCTGACCTTTTAGCTCCGCCGACGACTGATAATGGACAGGTGAAGAACTTCAAGTGGCCGTTCTCGTTTAGCCATGCGAGATTAAAGGATGGAGGGTGGTCTCGACAACAAACTGGTTAGTGTTCGGCTAGCTTGGTTGAGTTCAGGAAATTCATCGTTGTTCTAGTTAATGAAATGCCGATAGCGACTGCCATGGCCGGTAAGAGTTTTCCCCAATCCTTCCACTGTGGATAAACCTGAAAGATAACTTTTGCATAGGGGTCAATATGCGTCTGGAAGTAGGGGCTATCAGGTTTGTTTCCATGAACGATACCTTCAGCCCTTCGAAACCACTCTAAATTCGTTGCTTTGGAATATAGAGAATTGCACTGGCACACAGCGGCGGAGGCACGTATATTCCACGATAAACCTCGAAGTCTGGATTTACATAATCGATAATTCAGTGGGCATATGTGCTCAAGGTGAGTAAATGTTCCAATATGTTGTCCGCCGCCGTTGTGCTCCACTGACGCCTTTCAGGGCGACATTCGAGTTAGTACGGTGACTCCTGAAGGAGAAGTGTGGCTCGGTGATGTCGTCAGTCCATTTTTATTCTTCTCTCGAGGATGTTAAGTATCCTAGCGTTTGATTAGTCGGAAGGCGATTTGTGGTACTTTCCCGCTGGAAACCCGCATTCCCTCCAAGCAAAGGACACATCCCCAGATGGAGCCGAATTTCTCCTCGTTTTCGATAGCGGCTCGTTCTCAGAGGACGATACTTTCCTCCTCACAGACTGGCTTGCTCATTTACCGAAATCCGTGGTGGCGAAGAACTTTGGCATGGATGGAAACCTCAAGGCGTTTGAACATATACCTGAGAATCAGCTCTATATTTTCCCTTGTGACTTTTTTTTCTCCGTGGCTCATTTGCGTGACAATTCTGATATGTGTGTTTCCTTAGCCATACCCCCGCCTGATAATATTGAGGACGATATGGTCGTTCCGAACGATACTCCGAATCCTTTTACTTTTGAGTTTTCAAAGGTTGCTCCGGTCAGAAAGCTAGGAGGAACAGTGAAGGTAGTCGATACCAGGACCTTCAAAGTTTCGCAAAAAATCGCGGCGGCGGAGGTCGAGCTTGACGTTGGAGGACTGAGGTATTTGCTTCGTTTGCTCTTGAACATGAACGCTTCCTAATTGACGTTACTCATGATCATCGTCAGAGAGTTACATGTCAGCAAACTTTCTAAACTTTTTGGTATCACTGTGATTAATCTCGCTTCGCTTCAGTGGCATCCTACTCAGCCAGAGTGGACGTTCTTTATGTGAGCCTTGACTTACAAAATCAGTTCCAGAGTTCATGTGGGGTTGCTGATATATTTCCTGTAGTTCTGGCCAAGCCAGGATTACCCTCTTCGCTTCCCAAAGTAATGCTGCCACTTACGACTTCTACGTGCGTACGAACTCCAGATAAAGCTCCATGTCCAACGAGATTTCTTTCTATTAGCCCGGCGACATTGCGTATATCCCACCGTCCTTCGGTAAGGAACCTAAGCCGTTCTATTTCATTTTGATTGAATTCATTGCAATTTTGATAGGTCATTATATCGAGAACGTTGGAAACACGACGCTGAAATTTCTCGAAGTTCTCAAATCAGGTTCGTTCAGCCCCTTTGGCAGCTGTGGCGCATTGTACTCATCCATCCACGTCCTTTTGTGCGATCATAGATCTCTTCCAGGACATCTCTCTGAGCCAGTGGTTGGCTTTGACTCCTCCTGCGCTGGTCAAAGCACACCTGGGCTTCTCCGACGAAATGATATCGCACCTGAGCAAGGTTAAGCAAACATTGGTAAAATGATGCTTTCCACTCTTCCGTATACGTTTACAATTTGTGGCGCATTTGTATTCTCCCAAGAAAGGCTAGTTGGGACCGAACGTCATCACACATGAGAAGTAATAGAAAGGATGAAATTTATTGGCAGGCAGGCGGATACATTGTACATTTATTTTGATTTGTCCGAGCTGAGTCCTTGTACTACTCCAAAGAATGGCGCTTGCTTAGATGCCGACTAGAAGCCGACTGGAAGCAAGATTGAAGAAATGAGCACAGTGATTAATGAATGATAAGACGGAACTAGCTTACACTTTCCTCCTCCGAACTTCTTCAAGCTCTCCGTCACGCCATCACCGATCTTGTTAGCAGTCTCTTCGTCCTGGAAAGGGTCAGGTTATCTCTCCGCACAGACCTTGGAGTGAGAGACTCACGATGTTATAGCCAGCCTTGGAAGCAACTGCCTTGACGCTCTTGTTGACGAAGTCATTGCTGCTGCCGGTGTTGGACGATCCATAGGAATCATTGTTGGAGGAGCCGTAAGAACTGGCCTTGTTGTCGTTCGAAGAACCGTACGAGTCGGAGTCCTTCTTGGAGGAACCGTAGGAGTCGCTATTGTTGTTTGAGGACCCGTAGGAGTCGTTCGAGTTGTTGTTGGATCCATAGGAATCGTTGTTGGACGACCCGTAAGAGTCCTGTTTCTTAGAGCCATAGGAGTCGTCATTGGACGACCCGTAGGAGTCCTGCTTCTTAGAGCCATAGGAGTCGTTGTTTGACGATCCGTACGAGTCCTGCTTCTTAGAGCCATACGAGTCATCGTTGTTCGACGACCCGTAGGAGTCCTGCTTCTTAGAGGAGCCATAGGAATTATCGTTGTCGTTGTCATTCGACGAGTTCTTGTTGGATGACCCATAGGAGTTGTTGTTATCGTTCGACGATCCATAGGAATCCTTCTTCGAACCGTAGGAGTCGTTGTTGGAATTATCGTTGTCGTTGGAACCATAGGAGTTATTGTTGTTGTTGGAGGATTTCTTGTTGGAGGAACCGTAAGAGTCATCGTTGGACGACCCATAAGACCCTTGGTTGTTGGAGGAACCGTAGGAGTTATCGTTATCGTTGGACGATCCATAAGATTTGTTGTTGCTGGAACCGTAGTTATCGTTATCGTTGGACGATCCATAAGACCCTTTGTTGTTGGAAGAACCGTAGGAATCACTGTTGTCATTGGACGATCCGTAGGAATCGTTGTTGTTCGAGCTACGGTTGTTCGATCCATAGGAATCATTGTTGGATGAGCCATAGGAGTTATCGTTGTTGTTTCGGGGAGACATCTTGAGGAAATATGGATATGATGTAGGAAGCGAAGATGGGGGTCAGAGAATTGGAGATTCCCTGATTACTTTCGCATCTCTCTTATACTGTGTCCGGGCCATCGTCATTCCAAATGGAATCAGGGGCAGTAGAACGCGTTACGAGAAGCAATGTCCCTCGCCCCGAGTGCCTGTAGGCTGTTCGGGTTCACGAAATCATAAATGGAAGAAGAGCACCGCACTGGACAGTCGTGATCAGCCGCATGATCGTTTATTCTCGTCGTACTCTGAAGTGCTTTGACAGTCGGAATGACTGATAAGGCACGGCGGTCCAAATGGCGGTGGACGGGTAGAGATATCATGGCTTATCATGTTATTCGAGTAAAATGAAAGCACGAAGCATTGGCAGGGTTGGACTACCAATCGTATCCGTTGGAACCATTTGACGTTGAGTATTGGATTTCAATATCTCGAGGAACTGCTCACCTTTGAAGGTAGTGTAACCCCTGACCGGGCTGACCATCGGCAAAGGATGGTCCTCCGAAGGACAGCCATGAGTCGGATGTAAAATTAACCATAATTCAATATGATCAGAAACAGGGTTAGAACGCGACCAACAGCGACTATTCATTATACCGTTAATAGACAGGTCCGCGGCCGGTACGTGGGCGGCGGAACGCTAAAATCGACCATGTGCGTATCAGTTCGGCGATTGAAATGATAGCGTTCTTTCGTGCTTGGGAATCATCGATGTCTGCCAATTATCTTTATGCACGGTGGTGACTTCAGGGCAAATGTCATCAGTTGAGGAATAAGGCTGTGTCAGAAGTGATCACGATGGTTAGCTGATTGAGAATGAATTTGAATGGGAATAGAAAAGAACGTGTGCTAGCCTCAAGATGGGCGAGACTAGACTTAGAGGAGAAATCCTTTGATATGAACCCGCGCTCGCAAGATTGAATCATTTCAGCATCGCCTGGCGCGAGTCGGGTGAAAACCGTGGGTTTCCCAGGTCGGCATGACGTAGAATAAAAGTTCTTCGGTGTAATTTGAGTGAAGTACTATATGAAAGGACAAGTAGTGACAATCTATTTGAAGTTATCAACGAAACCGAAGGACTTGGATAGATGAGAAGTCATTCTTACCGCCATAATTGGACTCTATAATCTGATGAATGCAGATTATTTCGGATTTGAGATGGTACCACAGTGAGGACATTTCCTGCTACTTTCATCGTTCATCCATCTTTCGATGACCGGTTTCAGCTGCGTCCCCAGATCGGTGACATGGAAAGATTCTTCGCGTATAACTGTCGGTTCTGGGTGCACTGGGTTTAAACAATACCAGCGTAAGCAGTCTACGCAGTCATAAGCTTATATATTTTGAGGTATATCGTCAACGTTACCTTTGGAATTTTCGGGTCTCACGCGTTCAAGGACCAGTCCTATTGTGTCGGCAAAACGAACAGGATTGTGGGGTGTGTTGGCTAGCAAAATTTTGATGATTAGAAACAGGAGACCATACAGAAATACATACCAGGGAGCAAAAACATTTCGCCTTCTTCGATACGAATATCTCGAAACTTTCCCTCATCCACAGTTCGAAGGAGCATTCCACCCTTGTGTTGATATAACCACTCCTGTTGGTGCAGAAATAAAATATCAATACAATGCAGAGGTACGTTAGACATTTCAGCATACCTCTGTCTCATTGACATGGTAATCAAGTCGTTCATTCGGTCCTCCGACCGCCATGACTATGAAATCTCCACCTTTAAAGATGCAGAAGTTGTTCACTGGAGGTTGTAATAAATGCTGATTTTCGCTCAGCCATTTGGGAAAGTTAAGCGGTGGAAGCAAAGGCATATCCGAAGCCTGGTCGTCGTCAGTGGGATGAGCGGCGTCATGGTTCCGTCGGCGGGTATTCCAAGACCAATGTCCATTTTTGGAGTTCGTGATTCTACGGCCGCACGTGATGTGCATAAAGCCACGTGTCATAAGTAAATTCGTGAGTTTGTCTCGTTGTTCCTTTGAAAGATTCAGGCTCTTGGACCTCAACGCCTCCTTTTCCCCTCACCTCCGAATCTCTGCAGCTCTGGCGACCAGGAAAACTCGACCAGGTACCGGAAAGTACGAGGTTTTGGTTGAGCGAATGGTGACTTCGTCCACACCAGCTGCTCAAGTATCGGAAAATGATAAAAGGCGTAAACAGGCGATGGAAAAGATCAAAGCCAACCATGTGCGCCCATCACATTTTGAATGCCTAAAATTACTCATTCTACGCCAATGACAGCTGTCTCGACAATTGCAGATGCGCTTGCAATCTAGGTTAAAGGTCGAACATGGTTGGGTGAGTGGTTGCCTCCTATCGATATGTTGCGTGGCATTGGCCCTTATTTTCTCCTCCCGAACAAGCAAAACCAGAACCTGAACGAAGTTGAGAACCTCTACTTTCATAATTCACACCATCTACGGGGATCGAAGCCTTATCCAACCCCGACTATTGTAACCACTCAACAACAACAACAACCGTCTTTCTCGGGCCCACAGGCTGGCCCTTCACAGTCGTCTTTATCTTTTAAAGTTGGATCATCGAGTCTCGTCCGGACTCCCGTGAACCCAAATCCAGTCATGGAGAAAGATCAAAGCCAGAGCCCCCTTGCTCAAAACGACGCAAACCCTTCATCTGACGTACAATTAGTACCGAACGCTGAGCACACCATCGCCACTCCTACCACGGATCCCTCAGTGGGAACCAATATTCTTCGTGGATCTTCAGCCATGGAGGTCGACTCGCACGACGGCGCTCCATCATTGGTTATTAACACCTACCCACCTGCGGCGAATGAGGTAATTGAGAATGTTGATCTCCCGCCAGAAGATCCTTCAAGTGTCGCCAACTCGTCATCTTCGCCCCGAGACGGTCAATCGCCGGTAGATCCATCATCTTCAAACAATCATTACCCGTTTTCCAAACCCCAGCGACCCCGCATAAACAAAGGTCCTGCTGGTGCCAGAGCCTTACAATCACTGACAGCAAAGGACATGCATAACTTTGGAACAGGCTCCACCCTTACTTACGACTCCTTTTGGAATTCGCATTCTGGTTCAAACGCGCCTCGACCTCCACGGCAATCAGGTCCAATGAGCAATGGCCCAACCTTCCAGATACCAGGCGATTTTACGAGTGGATTTCCTGACGTTGGGCGCGGTAACTCGCCTTTCGTTTCCTCAAGTATCAATGTCGCGGCGCCAACGATAAATCTGGAGAGTAAGCGAGGTCCAGGAGGTCTCACATAACGTCCTTAATGGAAATTCATTTGTTTGTAATTTCGATCTGTCGCTATCTCTGCAATCTCAGCTGCCATCCAGAATAATGATTCGCCTCCATGTGGATCCCCCTGTTGCATTTTTGTTCCAACACCGGTGCTTTGCTCTACCTTGAAAAAACAATACCAGGACTTTGGCTGGTCGATGTAAGCTTGACGAGCTCGTCGAGGATGACTATAAATGTTGCCTGAATTTCTTATGTCCGAGTCCAGAGATCCAACACAATGTATCATTCCAACCCAACGTCCGGGACGATTTTCCCAGCAGAGCTGGTCGACTCCGTCATCGACTACAACCACGACGACCCGGAAACCCTCATGACTTGCGCCCTCGTCAACAGGCAATGGACACCTAGCAGCAGATTCCACCTCTTCTCCAGAGTCACAATATCTCACACCAACGCCAGAGAATTTATCCAACTCCTCGCTTCCCCTCATTGCACATTTCTGACCGTCCTCTGTGCCCTGGACGTACATTTCGTTCCCGGATCACAACGTTGGTTCAACGAATTTTCCCAGCGGTTGTTCCTGGTCAACAGAACGACGATTACATCCCTTGGAATTTCCGGATCCAGAAGCACCCCCATCCGCGATGAAGCCAGGCTGGCCCTGTCCATGTTTACAAACCAAGTCAACAATTTATTCTTCGGCCCTGTTATTTTTCCCAAATTCGCCGACTTTGCAGCTTTAATCTGCGGCTTTCACGCCCTAGAGTCGCTCTCGTGTGTGGCTTCATTCCAGGACGCCGAATCACCCCATGACCTGTCGTTTACAAGCCCTATTCGCTACCTCAAATTATCCGCACCGTCCGTAAAACTGGTGCTCGAGTTTCTCCTCCAAGACAACACCCTTCCCACCGTCACCTCGCTCTCTTTGTCTCACCTCACCGTGGAGGACTATCCTGCATTTAGCAGGTACATGCAGACGCCAAACTCTATCCTCCAATCCTTGGTCATGAAAATGGACATCAACTTCTCCGGTGTTCCGTTAGGTCCGTCTCTATTTTTATTGTTTACTATAATTTTCTGCTTCTGACTCTGGCGCTTATCTTGATGACGTACATACATAGACGTGTTTGTGGAACGACTCGATATGACGCAGTTCACAGCGTTGCGCGAACTGTGCATTGACGCTAACCCATGCATTCCACCGCAATCCCTGTTTAATATTCTGTCGGACATGTCATCGTCGTCTCACCTCGAAATGCTCAAAGTCTCGGCGTGTCTCGTCCAAGGAATAGCGAGAGTAGATATCCTACTCAGCGGCGACCGCTTTCCACTCTTGCGCCATTTGACCATCCTTGGAGCGAGCTGGGACGACGTTAACCAGTTCTTACCTCGCTGCGGTTCGAAGAACATCTTGCGACTTGCGTAAGGTAGAACGTTGATTTGGTGGTAAAACGACCGATCGGGCTTTGCCATCGATATATATAAATGCGGAAAATATATCCATTATGATTGTACCACAAAAAAACGAACGGAGTGAAGACAAACACACAAAGACCTCGAACACCGACTCCGGGCCTTCAAGATGCCTTATTCAAAAATCCTCAATGTCATCAGATTCTAGCCATCCCCCTTTATCTTCGCCTTCCTTTGTGTTCGACTGAGAACTGGTGTTATGGAGATGTCGATCACCATCGACCAGGGATTCGAATTCGTGGTCCAGGCCTATGTCACTTTCGTTAAGTTGCTGGGCCCGAATGCCGTTTCCCATGGCACGTGTAAGGTCCATTCGGGAGAAGAGACGGTGTATAGGAGGAGGTTGGAAGGTTTGTTGTTGTGACTGCGATGGCTGGTGCCGCCTCGATTCCGCATCGCTCGCTTTGAGAATGCTGCTGAGTTCGAGTACGACATCATTATTGCTCCATCCGCCTACCCGCCACCCAAAGCCGCCGGTCTGTAAGGCCGGGAAGAAAAGAAAAACGAGGTTAATTAAGAACGGCGTATACTTAGATCGCTATCATAGGCGAAATTCTCACCTCCTTCACCTCGTTCTCTGTGATCCAATCCCTAGTGGTACGTACAGAATCCCAGGCGTCTTTTTCTTTTTGGAGAAACGAGAAAAACTCGGGTTTGAAGTATTTCTGGGAACGCCTTGGCACAGGCGAGGGCAGGGAATGTAACGTGCCCAGTGTCAGCAAATGAAATTGATGCGGATTCGCTAGATACCACTGGAAAAGGGAGGAAGAATCAGTATCTGTTCTTTGAGGTCCACACACTGATGAGAATTGGCCTTGGAGAAAGGTGGCGTACCGCATCCCCTCCGCTCGAATCGACCCAACTCAGCCAGTCGGCCACACCCTCTGTTTCTTCAATCTCGTTGCAAAATTGCGTGTAGTTTTGGTGAATATATAGAGAAAACAAAGAGGAATCAATGGGAGAATCGGCGTAGAGTGCCTGCGCGCGAGACAGCCTCGTTAGAATCGAGGGGCGAACGAACCAAAAAAAAAAAATAACACACGTCGACGTCCACTCTGCTCGCGCGACGATCATGATGCCTCAAATGCGGAGGTAACTGAGTGGCGTCTTTCAGTAACGCGTCAATCGCTCGTTCCTTTTGTAGATCCTTGGCACTCGCAGAGGGATTCGGAGGATCGTCTTTACCTGTCGTACTTAATGGTAAGTAACTCGACAGCTATTTCGTTTATCCAAAATCATGGAAGGATTTAATAATGACATACGTTTGTTGTACATCACCTTCCCCAGAAGATGGAACAGGGCAAGACTTTGTTCCCGTCGCGTCACGGCTTCCAGAATAAGGGCGCTCCTTGCTTGATTCTTTTTCTTGTTCGGGCCAGGAAGTTCCATGACGCAAGCAAATTGGAGTGCCATTATGGCACTCCTGATATCTCCATGTGCAGATTCCACGATAACATCAAGCACCTCTTTAGATGGTGCTATCGAAGAGATAGCGAAGCTGGACAAGAAATGTGTATTGAGCATCGCTTGCAAGGCTTTCTTAAGGAGGGTTGGGGCGATGGGGTTAAATCTGTAGAATTGGGGCATCGTGAAATCAAAGAATAAGAAGAGGAAATCTGCTCACTGTATCTCGGTGACATAGGGTCCTCCGAGAAGGGTTTTAGGTAGCACGGTTCTAATGTCCATGGCTTGCGCCTGGTTGTTGCCCCAGCCACCGCCCTCCGCCCTTCGTTCGTCGGTGGCTTCACCTCGCACACCAGCGTCACTGATAATGATGATGACAGGTACCGGCGGATTTGAGGGCGGCGAAGTAACCAGAGATTGGAGCGCTTCGTGGAATTGAGTCTGGGTCTTTTGATGTAAGATGTTGGGAAGGTCCTCAAGTAGGATGACGCGTTTCTTTGCTGTACTTTTGGACGTGGACGAAGAGGCAGAAAAGATATCATGGCATGTGGTGGCACGCGTCATAAATGCCTCGAATTTCGTAAATAAGCCCTCATAACCACTGTCAAAATCTGGGCCGCTGCGTTGGGATGATGGGCCGGCTGCATGTTCTATGAGAAACAAAATTCATAATATAAAATAAATCGACCTGACGTTCAACAAAGGGCGTAGGAATGGTCTCGCCTGTCCCATTTCGCCATTCCATTATCTCGAACCCCATTTCCCTCGCCAGGACTCGAATTGTGCTCGTTTTCCCCGTCCCAGCCGGGCCAGTCATTGCGAGAATACGCTACGATATTGAGCAAGAAGTAGGGGGACATTTATGGCAATAGCTCACCCTATACTTCTGCAGCTTTCCTGCGTGTCCGCCATCGAAAGCCTCCGACAACCACCGACGGACATCCTCCACTTTCTTAACGTGGACGGCCAATTCTCCCTGAAGGAAACATTTGAGTTCCAATGCCGTTGTTCATGAATCAGATGTACCTCTGTGGTTGGTTCGTATTTGTCTATCCAGAGGGAGTCATCTGGTGGACGGTATTAGGACCTCGTCGCCCACAAGTCGAAGAACTGCACCAATATTATCTACAGGAGAATCATTTTTTCTCTGCTTGGCCTTCCCCTTCCCTTTTTGGCTTTTCGGCGCCAAATTCGAGGTTGACGATTCAGGTGAAAGTGTCGGTTGCGTGAGGTTCGAGAACTAAGGGCTTAAGCTCAGTTATTGAACCGGTCTCTTTCGTCATCGAGGAGAAGCTTACAGCGGTAAGTGGGTTGAGTCTTTTGGGATGAAGTGGCACAGATGAGGAGGGTCCATCAAGCTTAACGGTTGTTGGACGTGCAGAGGACCCTGACGACTTCTTTTGCATTCTTTTGGTTTGAGAATGGGGTTTGCCGGATGGTGCCATTGAAATTGAATAGATTTTGTATAGCAAGGGCCAAGGATTCGCCAGGTAAGAGTTATCTCTGCGGAAAAACGCGTCGGAAAACGCGTCTTCGCAAGATGGTAAGTTAAAGCAGAAGGGAAATTATTTCAAGCTAAAGATAGTTAGGCGTTTGCTTGGCGGGGCCTTTGGTGACAAATGTTGTCCCGGACCGTGTCCCGCCTTGCTAGCCTCCTACTTCCAACTTCAACTCGTATCCGACTTAGATTTGGGCACTGTATAGTATAATAGCTGCGGAAGGTGGTCACACAAGCCGTAAACGGCTTGAGCACCACCTTAAATATACAGATTTATATAACCTCATGAAGCTGCCACATAAAATTCAGGCATCTCTTATCAATCTCTTATATTTGAAAAGCTAGAAAGAATACTCTACTTCGAAGGAAATAGGGGATAAGTAGTACACCAAGTCCCCTGAGTTGAGGTTTAAATGTGTTGGTCGATGCTAGTAGAAACCACGGCGTTCAAGTTGAGAATCTACGCAAGGAAAATAAAAGAAAAACAAAACGAATAAGCAGGCGACGCAGCGTAGTCTCCCGTATCCAGCCTGACGAGATGGGCTCTTTTGGGATTTTATCTTTGGATGCAGCGGCAAAGCCATGGAATTGTACGATGGTGTGTTTTCTTGAATTTATATCTAGCCGGCGAAAAGCCAAAGTCCACCACTTTCCTGCTAGAGATGAAGCCATGCTACAGTAGTTTCTCTATCAGAAAGGTGGGCGCCAGGTTTTAAGCTGTGCTTCAGACGGCTTGGAAATTTTAGCCTTTAGGGTCAAGAAATCCTGGATGGCAGATCAATTAAATGGAAAAAGAGGAGTACTAACGTTAGAGGCATGTGGATAGAATTGAACAGCGTAATAAAGCGACATACAGCAGGGCGGATGAGAGATCAGATTGTTTCCGGGTAACAAAGAATTATCAACACAGTACGCAAAGGAAGTGGGCTTCCGGAAATCATCTTACATAAATCGCTGGACAGTGTGGACGAGAGGATGAAAGGAGAAGCGAATCGGAGCATTAAGTAACGCCTCCTTCAACCTAACGGAATTAGGGTTCAGAGGCATAAAGCCGTCTCTTCCGGTGGTAAAGGGCCAAAGCGAAAGCGTCGAGGAGTCGGAAACCCGAAACCCAGTAGAAGAAATGTCAGCGAAATCCAGGAGGGCGCAGCTGGGAGACTGCAAAGCACAAGAAACAGGAGCCGCCAACGGCCTCTGCACTGGTTACAGTGCGCAGGCTCCAAGCTGAGGCAAGGCCCGCAAGGCATGGGTTTTGGATGGAGATTGTCCTGAATCCAAATTTCGTAGGCCTGGCAAAAAAAATAAACGAAAGATCGCCAATTGCTGACCTTCAAGACATTTATGGCTACATGGTGCTGGCTTGGTGCTGGCAGTTGAATTTGAATGGCTGTGGCCAGGCCGCCAGGGCAGCAGACGCGTCCGCCTCAAATTCCCACGTGATCAATCGTTTGACGCGAAATCGTCACATTGTGACCCGACGCCCTTGTGACACCGCGTTCCATCCCATTTTCCGGTCGACTTTTACAGTTTTCAACCCCGGTTTCTATCTCAAGCTCTGGAGATCTTACTACCCCCATAGTGTGAAAGAAAATGTCCACAGCAAAAGCGCGGAGTGCCCATGCGAAAGCTATCTTGGGCCCGGAGTTGCATGCACAGCTTGCAAATACAACTGTGTTGCTAGTTGGCGCGGGGGGGATAGGTTGCGAACTACGTATGGTTTTTGTTCTCAGTGGTAGAAGACTCTAATTTCCCTTTATATTTCTCAAACTTTCCAGTCAAAAACATTGTACTGACGGGCTTTGGCAAAATCACACTCCTGGACTTGGACACCATCGACATCTCAAATCTCAATCGACAATTCCTGTTCAATAAGAAAGATGTGAAGCAGAGTAAAGCTTTGGTGCGTTCCTGGTACTCTATCTCTCATAGGTTCTCCAGTGGTCTTGTCTTCACTTTCATAGGCGATATGATTACTCATAGTCCAACTTGGAACAGGTTGCTGCTCAAACGGCCGCCCCATTTAATCCGAACGTACGAATAACTCCCATTCATGACAACATAAAGGAGCCGCAGTACGATATTCAGTGGTTTCAACAATTTGATATCGTGTTGAATGCGCTCGACAACTTAGGTATGTAAAGTTCTCGGACACCAACTCTTTCTTCCGTTCATTCAGCTCTATCACAGATGCTCGTCGACATGTCAACAAGATGTGCATGGCTGCCCAAGTTCCTTTAGTGGAATCAGGAACAGCAGGATACCTTGGTCAAGTTCAACCCTTGCTCAAAGTAGGACATCCTTTCCATCATTAACGTACTTTGTTAAATTCCCTTTATAGGACAGCACCGAATGTTTTGACTGCATCCCCAAACCAACTCCTAAAACTTTCCCTGTGTGCACAATCCGTTCCACCCCAAGCCAACCTATCCATTGCATTGTCTGGAGTAAGAGTTATCTTATGGGGTACGCTGTGTGCTTTCCGAATATAACGCATGTTACCTAATACTGTTAAACCCAGGCAACTTTTTGGCGAGGACGAGGATGCGACAGGCGAATTGGATGATGCATTGCAACATGGAGAGAATGGTAATGGGCTATCCCTTCTTTTCTTTGCGCTTTGGTTGAATGAATGATAGCGCAAGAAATTGCAACTCTACGGAAAGAAGCCCAAGCATTCAAGGCGGTTCGAGGAGCACTACGGAGTAAACAGGGCAGCACCGATGCAGCAAAATTAGTATTTCAAAAGGTGCGCTCCTTTTTCTCTCGTATTGTATGTTAACTCACCATTTCTCTAGGTATTCAACTCCGACATCAAGAACCTTCTTATCATGACCGACATGTGGAAATCACGCTCCCCGCCAACACCACTCGATTATGACGCCATTTTGAAAGGAACTTTCATCGCTCAAAATGGTAATGGTGTCGCCTCCTCTTCGAGTTCGATTGCCAGCGGTAGTGGTCAAAGTAACGGGTCTTCGAAATTAACAAATGGCCAAATCAACGGAACTGCTTCAGCGTCATCGTTAAAGGATCAGCGTGCATTAAGTCTCAAAGATAACCTTGATTTGTTTGTTTCAAGGTGGGATCTTACCCCAGCTTCATTTTCGTCTGTCCTGATGCTCTTTTTAAAAGTACCAATCGCCTGGCAACAAGGCTAAGAAATGGAGAGGATACCATCGCCTTTGACAAGGACGACGACGATACGCTCGACTTTGTCACGGCTTCTTCTAATTTGCGGTCTTATGCCTATGGCATTGAGGGCAAAACGCGGTGGGAAGTCAAAGGTTTGTCCAGCTCTTCCGGATGATTCTCATTCTCACACTGCTTGGCAGAAATGGCAGGGAACATCATTCCAGCCATCGCCACCACCAACGCTATCATCTCAGGCCTCATCGTCCTCCAGGCGTTGCATCTGCTCAAGAAGTCGCACGGAAAGCTACGCAATGTGCATTTGCAATTCAAGCCCGCCGTTCCATTGAGCACTATCCGTCTAAGTGAGCCAAATCCCGAATGCGGGATTTGCAGGGATACATACGCGACGTTGCTGTGTGATCCCTCTCGCACGCTCCTGGGCGATGTGGTGAGGGGAATTTTGGGAGATGACGAGAGAGAAGTCAGCGTGTACGAGGATAAGCGCGTGCTCAGCGACCCAGATTGGGGGGATAACCTGGACCGGACGCTGGAAAGCTTAAATGTGGGCCGAAACAAGTTTTTGAGCATAGTGGATGACGATGGTGATTGGGCTACCATTTCTCTTGGTATTGGTGTCCTGCCGTAAGCTAATCTTGACTTTAACATTTTACTGGAAAAATCGCTGATAGTTTTCTCTGTAGACCAAATCATCCTATTGATGCTTCACCCTTCATATTGCCTTCACCGCTACCACGGCCACCTCGCAAATTTAAACCGGTCCCTGTGCCTGAAACTCCCCAACGCACATCTACGAAGCGACCACTGCCTGTCGAGGATGCCGACGGCGTGATCGACCTCGCACCGACACCGAAGAAGCCTAAAGTAACGACTGTGTCAAACGGTGGCCCTGCATCAGGGAAGAAGCGGAAATTCGAGGATGGGCCGAGTCCCAGCAAAAGAAGAAGATTGGAGGAAGATGGCGTGGTCATCATGGATGGGCCTAACGAGGTCCTCGATTCCGGCGAGATGGGGACAGTGCCAGACGACTCGGACATCATTTTGATAGACGACTGAGGATTTGCTTGGATGCTTCGGGACTTCCACTCTCGCACATCGTGTATTGCGAAATATTGTGCGCTTATTCATTTATTTCTTTTTGGCTTTCGGTGTCACGTACTCCAGTAATATTTTTTTATTATTGTTTACCATAGACATGGCTAGGCCTTCAAACGGTCTAGAAACTAATTATCGATTTGCCCCTCACGAGCAGCCTTTTTGAGTTCCTCCTAGGGTTGTCGTCTTCCAACGTCGGCTTTGTCGGTGACTTTTTGAAGGATCCACGAGTTACGCACCTCACTTTTTACTATTTCCTCAGCCATGGATATTATCTACTTATTACTCGATTTTTTTCAGGTTCCTGATACAAATCGCTAAAATTATGGATGGCTTAGTCTCGTGCCAGCTGTCCGCTCCAAGAGACCATGCTGAGGTCGGATTTTTGCGATGCGATGATCGCGTTTCCCTTGTCGACGAAGGACAGAGAAACCTCCTGTGCTCCCATGGCCATGCTTCATCCGAATCATCGTATTTCGAGGAACCACCGTTTTTCACAGAAGTGCTTTAATGTCAGCAACCCACCAATGATCGCCTCAGAAGCACCAACTCTAAGCTTCCACCCCCTCGGTCGTTCTTATCAATTAACAGCGCTTGGACAAGCCACGAAGCAACCTCGTTATCTGATTAACCTTTCGTGCGATATCTCCTAGAATACCACGTTTTGACCAATGGACTGGCGTGTGCCTCATGCAAGGTACACTGGCAACATACATTTCCAGAAATACACCAGTAGCCCACGAATAGATTTTGGTACCTGCTTCTAACACTGGTAGGCGTTTGGGTGCAGTTGGATGCCGCTACACATTGTCCACTCCTGATCATGCTGGACCCCGATATACGGTAAGCGTATTTCTATAAGTACTTGGCGCGAAAGCTCAGATTTAATGTTCTACAGGTCCCAACACATCACACCTTCTCCCGGAACGAGATCAAGAAAAGGTCAACTTTATTAGCAAACATAACTTGAATCTTAATTCCCGCCATGTTGGAATCTTTTCAATGTCGTGATAGAGCGCGGGTGCTTGCTCCTTATCCATGGAGTTGGTTATGAATCCCGTTATGAGGTGCGCTGCTCAATTTTAGCTTTTGGGGGAGGGCTACTTCTCCAATGCCATGCGGTATTGTGATAGTTGAATCTAGGAAACTCTGCGGCCACAGGCGACACTTCTGCTGCTCTGACATGATTCTCAAGAAATCAATCATTCAAGCTCGTAGCCCCCAACCTTGATCCATTCATCTTTACTCCCGCCGACTCCTCGGCTCTCGAGAACCATGGGAGCATCTTTATTTTTTCCCTCAAAGATCATGCCATCCTCACAGCCTGTGAGTAAATCAGCTTTGCATCTCCACAGCATAAGTACCGTTTCATGAGATCCTCCCCGAAACTGTCTAACAACGTTTTGACTTCTTTATTCCAATCCAGAGAGCGCCTTACTACTTTCCATCTTAATTTCTTGCCCCTTGATTCCAAACCTACGGTTGACCTGCGGAGTTCATTCCTTGCTTCATTCTCGTGGACTCAATGTCAATGTTACAAATCCAAATCTGGATATCTTCACAGTGCTACGTCTCTGTAGGGTATGGCGGTTCGGTATCGATGGGCTATGTTTCACAAGGTGTGACCCCAGAGAGGAAGTCAGCCATCCTGGACGCGATGATATCGTGAATTGCACTGGTGGGATGCAAGCCATCCATCCATATCTGTCCGACCCGCTTCTTCTTCTCTTCTGGCCAAATTTCATGCTCTTCCGGATGATCGAAAATCCTTTCAAACGTTTCAAACGAAGAAAATAACAAGGCAGTTATATCCTTGTGGTCGCGAGAAAAGGTTTGTATGCCCCTACGCAAGGCAGCGTTCCAATCGAAGTATCGCTGACCTTCCGACGGTGATCGTTCTCGATTGTCTGGCCCTAGATATTCACATTTTTAGGAGAGGACATCATGATGGGAACGGTGAACGACGGACACGCAGGAATTCTGTGAAGAGGTGGTACGTCCACAAATAGGAAATTTCGAGCACTGATGTCGATAAGTTTTTCTAGTTCTACAAGGAGGCCTGTGATTGCATCATCTGGATCAATACCGTAGCTGAGAGAAGCTGCATTTAAGAACTGATAAAACGACACAGAGGAAATCCACTTACGCACAATCGTTGATACCGGCCCAGGTAACTATAGAATAGAAATAAGTATCCTCGGAAAGCTATGGATGAAATAAAATAAGCTGTAGACTTACTGAATAATGTACCATTTATGAGGGACACATCATCCCAATTGCCTTCCGTTTTCCCGATGTTGGGGAGGAATAGGTCCTGAATTTGCTCTTTGACATCTTCCATTGTACTCCCCCCTTCCGCATAATCATAAACAAGCAAAGGGGATTCCAGATATCGTACATCTTGTTCCATTTCCTTCAGATATGGATTGAATCGGGGTTCGGGGGCATACTTTGTGATTACGTGTCCGACCCAGTTGGGGAGACCCTTTTCGTTGTATGTTCGTCCAGGAAACGAGACACCAAGTGGCTGCGACGCAGAAGGTAGTGAAGTATAATCGATGAAGCCCACAGAGCTGTAGGAGTCCCCACTGGACAAGTACGAGGTCAGCGTTATTTAAGCGCTGAGTGCAACCAGTTGGTACGAACAAGATCACAAATCGACGAAGAGCAGAAAAGCCTCTCCAATGGGACCCAACTTGGTAAATAGTCGACATATTCACAAAAACCTTTTCGAGTATGTAGAAGACACCAAAGAGCCGCAGCGCACCCACTGGGAGGTAACAAGCACAATAACAAACATAACAATAAGTATTATTTCACCGGAACCTTATTACGTAATTTATTACCGACATCGTAAGAGGAGTCAGTTCAATTTCGAGTCTTGGTTCACGTCAAGGTCAAGTTCGAGGGACCGTCCCTGCACCTCGATCCACTTCACCTCATAACGTCCATCGACGAGAATGTCCCATGTTGGAAGTCCTGAATTGACGCCTCGACAAACTGCCCGAAACCTACCAACATCGAATCACGGGAGGTCAGATCTGGGGGAAGAAGTCCTGAATGCCCTAGAAACCTACAAACAAAAGGACACCGCAAAAGGTGATTTTTTTCTTTATGGAATGCGGATCATTTACCCAATTCGCGTCGTGACACAGTGGTGGTACGCTTTAAAGGTGTCGGGAACGCCCCAATTATGAGGCAGAACATGTACAAGATTACTGCAACCAACCGATTTCAAGCCGTCATTCAGTTTCTCCGTAAAGAGTTAGGTTGGCAAGGCGGGGAACCTTTAGTGCGTCTGTGTTTTTCTTTTCCCAAAATTGTCCTGCTAACGGATGACATAGTTCCTTTACATCAATTCTACCTTTTCCCCAGCCCCAGATGATACCGTCCAAAATCTTTTCAAGGTAGACTGGATAGACTTTATATTATGCTCGTATGCTGATGACATGGATATGGACAGTCTTTCGCTACCGACGGATATCTTATCGTCAACTACAGGTGAGCCATAGAATCCATGTGCGGTGCCAGTAGTTTACCTCCTTTTTAGCACCACGCCGGCCTGGGGCTAGACCCCCTCTTTATTTATCGACACACCGTGCCCTCATCGACTTGTGTACTCTATCTGTCTTCTAATGGTATTCTCTCCTTGGATGGCGCAAGAGAGCGCTTAGGCCTATTTCGGAATTTCGCGATCCTTCGCGACCACCACCGTTTGGTCATCGCCTTCAAGTCAGTCGCTGGCTAGCAAGGATGTCTCAGAAAGCAGGCATCATTTTTTGAAAGGATCGAAGGCTTTCCGCCATGGAAACGGGTGGGCCACGACGTGTGTTGACGAGTTGGTGATTACATTACTAGACTTTAATCCATGTTTCCAGCGACTTTTTGGGGGTCTCCGGGACTTGTCTATCTCCTGGAATATGCAATCGATTGTTCTACGGAAAAGTCCTCTGGAAATTGGATGCGATTAACCCCCGATACCCTGGTGATGTTGTTCCTGTACCGTCCATCATCTTCTCGAATTCTGTCGCAATTCCTACCCTTTGCAGAGAAACGTTCAGCCGCACAATTACAGTATGCGTGAATCACCGCGAGCTCATCCGGCAACTTGACGCATAGGCTACTATATTTCTTCCGAATCACAGGAAGTACATAGCTCATGGTGATGATCATGTGTGATTCTGTGCCCTTTCACCGAGCCATTGACAAGTACTTGCCAGGTTTGTTCCGAAGATAATTGGTACTAGTCATTTCATCTGAGCGTTTCGGGCGCCATCCGATGTTTCGAATCACCGGCGTTATCGATGAAGCAGTCGACGCCTTTCGAGCGCCTTTTGTCTTTATCTTGATATTCGAACAAGGAGGTTCTCTTCAACGTCATAAACTGGGGCCTGGGCCTGAGGCCTGAGGACCCACAGAGAAAGGCTAAACTGTTTATTCAATCAATTCAAGAGAGAAGCTGAGAAGCTACATCGTTCAGGATCGTGCACATGAGCAGCGGACAATTTCCACTGCAAGCCAATTGGCTTCGGAGAACCGCTGACTGTATCCGTCCCGGCAACTCAGCGCAATCCATCCTTCAGAAACCCCGACTGTTTCCCGGAAATCCTTTCGGGTGGTAGTGGTCAGGCCACCTTCACGTTCTGTGTAGGGGAACCTCTGCGCTGCCTCATCGAGTGCATATCCAATTCCAACCCCCGGCAACTCTGAGAAATTCTTGAGCAAAGAAAGCCGACTGCCCCCGGAAATCCACTCAGGTGGTGGTGGTCAGTCCACCCTCACATTCCACATTCTATCATAGGGCATCCGTTGGAGCAGGCATTAATCCCACAAATGTATAGCTTGCGCTTTCCCATTTTGAAACATCAAAGGCATTTCAATCTTACTGCGCCGAGATCTCATTAATCGCATTTCGACACGGCCCAATTGCAATTCGGATGGGTCCTCGCAAAATTCCTCATTGTCCTACTTAAGTACTTACATGAATTTGACACCCCAACAGCGCATGGCGTACGGTGCCTCGCACAAGGTCAGAAATTGTTACTTAAAGCGGTTGATATGTTGCTTGATATGAGATATGAGAGCGAATTAAACTAGCCCAAACAACACGCACGCGCGATGGCGATAATGTACATATCTAGAATCCCATATGGATAACGCATGTGGGTGGATTCGAGTTTACGTCCAAGTGTCAGGATATATAAGTAGGGTACAGAGGACCGTGCCAGGCAAGGGCAGTGCTGGGCGATAACACCTTAACTACGCAAGAGTTACAAATCGAATTTTCGATCCGATGAAGCGAGATATCGATTCTTCGCGGAGTTGATCATGAAATTCCCCCCTTTGTTGTAAAAAAACCAATACGAAGCTCTTGTTAATAAGTACAACAGAAACAAAAAACGAGGGCACAAAATGCTAGAAGTCGTAGATCGGCATCGCGATAAATGACGTGCTCACTGGCAATTTGCGGTTTTCTTTGTTCAAGTCCCTTTCTTCTCCCTGCAATGGGTTATCGAGGGCGGGCTAGATTGAGCTTTTCCAGTGGGAAAATCCTTTGATGGTGAATCCTGTTATCGAGAGCCACCCGGAACATTTTTTCATTTGCGTTGGATCTATTTTTACCCCCAATGGTAAGCTATTCTTGGAGAGAGATAGCTATGGAGCGTCCAAAAGATAATGACTCAGTTTAAAGGAAATAATTCCCACTTGCGACGTCCATCCTCCATAATCATCCATGCGGGCTTTGAGCTTTTCTAGAAGAAAACAGTTGATCAGTTTGAATGCAGCAGAAGGATGTACATAGCTTTTCCCAGAAAATGGGACAAAGGGAAGCGTTTAACCTACTTGGACGTCGACTGAATAGATAGCTTTCAGAATCGCATGGCGTCACCGCATAAATGAGTGAGTCGCAGACAGGAAACGTTTGACCTTACAAAGGTGAGAACTGTGTTGGAGGAGCAGGGAGGAGCACCATGTATTGAGGGATATCTCGATAGCATGAGCGGTGGAAATACATTTAGCCAATGGTACAGTATGTTATTTCTTTGAGCAGCCTCGTTGACGCAGAGAAGAGGCATCGCATGTACAGAAAGGACATGAGCTGTAAAATTTTGAACTCCGTGAAACCGGCAGTGCGACGACGTCGGTCCAAAATACACGTCGAGTTCAGGGTGATAAGTATAGACAGGGCAGAGACATTGAAAGTACTTATTATCGGATTATACACAGGCGTGGCAATTCGGAGTTGTCAAGTGGGTACATATGGTACCAAGTGTCGGCAGATAGAGTGTAAGCATTAGTCTCTGTTTAGAGTTTCCAGACAGCGAAGAAGACTGATAAGAAAAAAACCTATAGACAGAAAGTGGAGAGCGTCGAGAGGGAATGTTAGACAGCAGCAGTCCTCGGTACTTACATTGGGGTTTTCCCTCGGTGCGGAGATCGTTCAGATCCTTTTCCGCGGCATGCTGCCTCTCTGTGGGCGAGCGCTCCGGAGTTTCGAACGGGACCAATTGAGAACGGGTCCCGACAAGTAACGTGAAAGTCTGACGGTAAGCACCGATGAACGAAAGCTGAGTTAATTAACGACGTATCTAGGACGAACGCCGGTCGCCAGGCGGAGGGAATAATCATTAGTTTCATAAATCCTCTCCGGTTGGGAAGAGAAAATTGGACGCGAGTGAGAAACATCAACACGAGTTTTGCCTGAGAGAGTCGATGGGAGGGCTCACTACATGGACTTACTCTACCCTGATGCATACATCACGGCAGAGCAAACCGTGTCGCAGACGGCACCGGAACTTGGCTGTCCATCTTGACACTGCAAGCTGCACCCGAGCTGGCATCCAAGACCGCACCAGTCAGAGTGTGGTCGATTCAATGTTGCGTCCCGCAACGAGTAACCGAGACCATCCCATCCCATGTTTGCAGGTAACGACTGGTAACGACTGTCGAGGGACCGAGAACAGCGCGCAACGTTTCAGCTGATCGCGGGGAGGAAGACGCATAAAGAAGGTTGGCACCGAGGGAGGGGATGTGGGTCGCAAAGGTTGAGATATTTATTCTCAGTCCTGTGGGAACGAATATTGTTGCTTGATGCTACGGCGCAATGTTCCGGGTAAGAGGTTCCGGTACCTTTTTCCTCTGGCCGAAATCCGGAGAGACAATAACGGGGTAGACACAAGGTAGACGTGGGTAGGAAGGGAAGATTTCTATGCTGAACTCAACTGGACTCAGTTTTTTTTCAGCGAGGATCAAAGGCGGGTCCCACGTGGATCTCGCGTGGGTTGTCACGTTATTCTGTCGCGAGGTCGCGCCTTTTCGCGTCTATTCAATATTGCCGGAAAATATTGCTCTTTTCACGCCAAGTGGCGGATGTATAATGGAATCAGCTGCAGGAGGGTGCAAGTTTCAGATGGTCACAGCCAGGAGGAAGACAGAAACTCTAGTCAAGCCGCCACCAATGCAAGTTATGTACAATGTACACATGTGATGCATATGCATGTTGAAGGCGCTAAATGAAGAGAAACATTCATCGCAAAACAAGGCCCCATTTAAGACCTAGGTTTCTGATGATGATGACCCAGATGCAGATGAAGGATTAACAGCAATTAAAGTGCCCAAAATTGACCATGATATTGGAAAAGAAAAAGATAGCTATATATACAAGGATGCCAGCTAGCACTGATCTATAACCAGATTAAATACGATTAGACCGAGAATCCCGAGGGAAGTATGAGTAAATGCCGAAGAGAGCTACATGGGTTGTCTATGGATGCATGCGAATATGAAAGCGAGGAAAGCAAGTGATGCCGAAGAGGTTTTGATGAGCTACCGAGGCTAGCAGCGGCGCGGAGGGGCTGTATGAAGACCCTCAACAAGAAACGAAGGCGGAGAATGTGGAAATGAATATTGGGCGCCAATCACATTGAGAATTTTGGTTTCTGAAAGGGTAGGGGTTAGTATAAGAAAGGGGGATGGAAATTAGGGGATACTCACCGTTCGCATGGTGAGTTGCGACGACGTATCTGACGATTTGGAGGTTTGATTTGAGGGCTAGAAGCAAAGAATGGTCACTACTTTGGACTGCTAGCAGCCAGTTATGGATGAAGAAGACCTACAGCTGTTCGGTAGACCAACGGCTGTTGCGGCTGTGGTGTAAATGACGATGGAGTCTTTGAAAGGGCTTTCTGCAACTGAAGGAACGAAAGTCAGTTAATTGCATAAAGTGAATGAACAAGCGCTACTGACCTTGGCCTCGCTTTCTGCTGCTCGTTGAGCGTACATGTTCGGGTGGAGAGAAACATGTTGGATATTGGTCGCCTGAGGTAATGAGTGCAGCGACGAGGATACGCTGGGGAAGGAAATGAGATTGGAAGGGACGCCTTTGTTGTTGGTGGTCATTGCGGCAAATGGGGGATGAAAAAACAATTTGTGGTACTGACGAGATTGATTTTATAGACGGCCATCCACATGCAACGCGTGACGGATGAATCTAACAACAAGATCTGAACGGGAGCTTGGCCAGATCTGATCAGAGTCGTTATTGATCTCTCTCACAGACTCTTTACTGTGTACACTTCTCTGAGTCCCCGATTGAGCCGCATTATCAAGATTGGACTCCCCGGCGGTCCTTCCCGTCCTCCTGCATAGATTCCTCGAGGCTTCTCCCTGCTCTACAGAGTCACCTATCTGCATGCAACTCGCTCATTTAAATTTTGGGGTGCTCATAATCCTGATCAGCCTCTTCCCTGCATCCCCTGATTTGTCCCTACGGAACCTTTTCATCGCCAGGTTATCCAGTTGCCCTCCCAATCTCGTTCTTCTCCCTAGGCCGTAATCATCTACCTTAATTCCACTTGATGTTCTCTTACCCGTGCACTGTTCTACCATAGCTCACTCAAAGATCCTCGCGACCACACAAAAAAGGTGTGACTAATGGTTGATTTCGATATTCAGGTTTGCAGGGACTAGCCCCCGCCGTTTTCCCGAACCTGACCGCCAGCCCAGCGTCCCCGGACGGGCCTAAGTCATTATAGGAAAGTGACCTTCGCCGTTCGACTTTGAATTTCGAGCGTAACACCGCTCCTATACCCACATCATTCCGAACTGGTGACTTGAAGTGAACGTAAATCCCCCGACGCCCAAATATCCCCTCGATTCCTCCACTGCGGTCAAAGGCCGTCTCTCGGTTGTGTCTCGGTCAATCCCGAATGGGCTGCGCAGCTGCACTGCTTGCACAGGAAGCAGTCTTTGTCTCTCATCCGGACCCATCTAAATGCCAGTTCATGTGTTTCAAGGCCAACTGAGAAGGATATCTATAATAATTTCGTGAGCGCCGCATTGACGTTGGCACCAAAAGTAAAGTAACCCATATGATCACAAACTCCCACAACCCTTACCATGGCCCGTCTACTAGGGGTATGGTTATTTCGACTATACAGGTCCCTATTTACTTTGAGATTCCTCCTTTGGCCAGGTCGTCATCTGACCGTTCTTCCTCCCTATTTCTCAACACGTGTTGCGCATGCCATTTCCTTGTGGGCAGACCGTGAGTTCAGTGAATCTCCTACAACTAATCCCCGTATTCTGGAAGATTCCTGCCCAATTACTCAACCGTTTCATCCACCTTTCCAAGCTCTTCACAAGGAGACATTGAAATTTCCCCAATTTTCCCGTATCCTTAATCTTATCTTATCTTTTCCAGAAGCGAAGATCCACCAATCCCAGTCCTGCCATCGACGGGCTTTACCATACTTAATCTCCCCCTTCTGCCTTCCTTAATAGCAAGAATACAAACCGCAATTGAACCAATAGAATTAAAAATTGAGTTCTCGCCCCTCATTGGGCCTCATCCAATCACAGTGGAAGCCCCACTGCCCATCGTTATCCCTTTCAATAGACCACCAACCCTGGATGGAACAAGCTTCTCCTATCGATTACCTTTCAGTGTCGTGTTTTTTTTAAAATATTTTCATTCATTCATCGGCGTCAATCGCAATCTGCTCTCGTGAAGGCGGAGAACACCAAAGAAGTCACGGTTTCATATCCACAGGCGGATTTATTACTTATTACATTCTTGCAAGTTCGGGGGCTCATACCTTGCTCCATTACCTACGAGCCCGTGTGTGCCTCTTCCGCGTGTGGGGGGTTCCACTCTTACGATGGGCGATAGGCCCAAAGCGTTGAGGGTTATGAAAATCTTTTTCCGTCACCATTTTCCAAGGAGGGAAATTTCCCGTTTGTCGCGAGTGAGTGAGCGTGGAACCACAACTAAGTATGTTGGATAAATTTGTTTCCTATTCAATGCACCCCATGGTGATGATTTACCATGGGGCTAACATTCCCTCATTCTTTTTTCACTTATGTACATACGAAGTTCCGTGCTTTTCCCATGTTCATCCCTTGAGAACTGCCCGGAGTAGTTGAACTTAATCATGGGGATTGAAAGCTTTACGAGAACGGCGTCCAATCTAAAGGCATCAAGCCCTGCCTGCCACTTCAGGATATATGCTTAACCTCTGCCGCTCGCTGGGCCTGTTGTCGTCGATGACGCATGCTTCAAACTCTATTCGCCATTCGATGAAGCATTTGTTGGATGTGGAGATACAATACATGGTTCAATCTGTCAGGTTTTATAACTTCCTCCGCTCATATGTCGCCCTTGCGACCAGTCACGAGGACAAGACTAGAGGTTTCGAGTCAAATGGCATGGCCACCGTCGTGTTCACTCGACAGCCTGGACACCGTCATACGCTGGTAATCGTTGACAAGCCTCCTCCCAGTTGGTGTTACCATTCACAAGGTCCGTGACAACCGCGATAACCTCGTCAATAGCTCCAATCCGTTGATCCATGGTATCCCGCTCACTAGAACAAAACGGGCAATGTATCAGCATCACAGTTCTGTTTCTCGTTGACACCACCACAACACGAGGCCGGAACAGCGCGCCGAACTTGTTTGTCTGGAACTTACCGGAGTGTCATCGTCCGATTTTGAACAGCTGTACGTTGAGAGAGAAAGGAATTCGAATTTAGAAGTTAAGCTCGTTGGGAAAAAACGTGTTCAGGATGAAGGGGGTGACGTACAGGCGAAGTCAAGCGTGACGCCGAATGGTGTACCCAGCTCGTCATTGCGGGCATAGCGTTTCCCAATCGATGTGTTTGAATCATCTACGCGAGAAAATATCCCAGCTTTCCGGAATTTGGAATCTACAAACAAATCCAGTGCGCAAATACGGATGCGATGCTGTGAGCAACGCTGGGTCCAGTGAATCTTGCTAGTTAATGACTCACAGACTTCCTTCACCAGCGGATCAAACTCCTCACGGGCACTCAAGGGCACGATGAGAACTTTCGTTGGTGCCACAAGAGGCGGCAATGATAACACCTACGAGGGCGCAAGATTAATCAATATAAGAGGAGCTGGGAGGAGCTGGAATGACGGGTAGATGTTCATGAAACTCACGCCACGTTCGACGTCTTGCTCCCTGCTCCAGAAACTATGCTCGAGCAAAGTATAAAGAATGCGACCTAGCCCAAAGGAAGGCTCGATAACGTTCGGGGTATATTCACGTACTACATGTAAGAAAGATAACACGAGTTAGCGATGAATGAACGGCATGAAACGTATCCGTCGTGATCTTACGACTTACTTGACTGTTTGATTGTCTTGAGCTCGATGGTGAGGACCTCAGGAGTCAGCTCGAACTCCTTGCCGTCCGAGGACGTAATTACAGCTTTCCTGTGAGTAATACAGGTAAGTCTGTGAAGAAGGAATCTTGGATCCAAATGCGTCCTCACCCTTGAGCTAGTTGACCTTTGAGATTGGTCAATTGATGCTGATCCAGTGCTTCCACCGTCTTCTGGATGACACCTGCGTCCTGTTTATATGTCTTACCCAGGTTTTTCTTGTTCCATTCCGGGACCTCCTTCTCCGTCACGATGGGCTCCTTGAAAGCTTGACGGACCACCAATGCATGTCCGGTCTTGTTGGAGTGCACGGATAGATCATACGCCGCTCGATCGGCACAACCAACGCACTCGGTCCAGCCAGTGGAGTTTTGAATCTCTGCATCCCAGCAGTCGGTAGCATAATGAGCCATCTCATTACTCATATGCTGCCTGAAACGAAGTCGTTCCGGGTTGATGCCGATCTTGACCAGGAATTGATATATGCGTGCAACGAAGTAACCGAGGGTTTCATTTGCGATGATACCCTTATCTACGGCCTCGCCAACGGTGATGTTCATGGTTGTGGTTTGGCCGGCTTCTTGAACGTGTCGATCCAGGAGTACGAGCTTGACATCGCGCATTTCGTTGAAGCGTTCGTGCTTCTTATCTTCAGGGTCCACGTAATGCTCAATTTCCGCCATGTTAAACTCGCGGACGCGGAGGAGACCAGCGCGTGGCGAAATTTCGTTCCGGAACGATCGACCGATCTGGGCAGAGGCGAAGGGTATCCGTCCGTTGTTGAACTCCAGGAGCCGGGAGAAGTTTAAAAAGTGGCCCTGGGCTGTCTCAGGGCGAAGGTAACTAGATTACGCAGTTTGAGTTACCGTCCTGAGATAGAAGACGATGGATCGCTAATGACCTACCCGGTATGTTGGCCTGTAGGTCCGATGCTGCTGGCGAACATGAGGTTGAACAACTGGGGTTCGCCAACCTCATTGTCGGTGTCTGGATTCCGTATATCGTGCTTTTTGCAGAGATCGCCGAGGTCCTCACCAGAGTAGTTGTCGAGCTGGAAAGAAAGACAAATAAATTCAGCATTCCTTCTTACACAACGAGGAAACAATAAAATAAAAAACGCACTTGAGCAAGAACAATTTCATATTCTTTCATAACCTCATCCGGCAGCTGTACCACAGTGGCTTTGGCGGCCCCCTTCTTCTTCTTCTTCTTTTCCTCTGCAGGAGAAGGAATAGCAGCCAGGCCGCGAGCCTCTTTATCACCAGCCAAGGGAGCTTCCAACACATTCTTGACAAGATGATCGGCACGGAGGACATCACCCGTCTTCACATCCTTTACCATCCAATCCGCAAATCTCGCGACGTGGCCGGACGTTTCAAAAACCGAAGACGGTGTCATGATGGTCGTATCGAGTTCAAGCATGTTCTCCTCCACGATGAAGTGTTTCCGCCATTCCGAGATGATGTTGGCCTGCAGAGACGAACCAGGCGGACCATAGTCGTATAGACCGGCAACACCTGTAGATCATTAGACTAATTAATGAACAGAAAACATAATTTTTTTTTCCTTCGTGCAGATCGAGAGAGTTAAAAGTCGCGCACCCACCTCCGTAGATCTCAAAAGCCGGAGCATAGAAAAATCTCCGGTTAAGCAGAGCTTCATGGCGTCCTTTATCGAATGCGTGTGCAGTTTTGTTGACGGTGGTAGCGGCCATTGTGGACGAGAGACGGCGATGGTGGTACAGATAAGATGAAGGTCTGATATGTCGATTGCACAATAGCAAACCGCGCCGCATGAAGTTTTTGACCGTCCAATGGTCGTCGAGTCATGCTGGCGGTCCGAGATAATTCCTTGAATCGTAAAATTCCCACGAGCTATCTTATCTGCTCAACCCCTCGTTTTCCACACAACGTTTGGACCACACAGGCTGTGAACACACATTGACATATCTCGAGGTTATCATACATCTTCAGGGCCGGAGATATCAAAACGACATTTTGACTTTTCCTTACGCAAATCCCAGGGCTTAGCCTACCCCTTCATCTAACACCATGTAGGTCGAATGAAATTGGAATGGAACGCATCATGATTAAAAATCTATAAAGCCCAAGAAAACCCAAAGAAAAACAACCCAAGAAAAAAAACAACACGGTATAACGAACTGTACTTTTGAATGAATGCAGGGAAAAATGAATGTGGTTGTAATGCTCGTAAGTATGTATGTCGGAAAGAAATAATGAATGTGCTTTGTCGTGCATGCATGCAGGTAAGTATGTTGTTGATTGAAAACGTGTCCGAGTCAAATGTGTGGAGTAGGAAAGCAAACCCTTTCTGAGGCGCTTGCGTGCGTGCGTGGTCGAAGTCAGTCCTTCTTCTTCTTCTCAGTCAGTCAGTGCGTCCGCCAGATCATCAACCTAGAACTGAGAAAGGCTCCTCTGCATCGCGACAGAACCTCGCGCGATCCACTGTTCCGGGGACGTTCGCTCGTCTAGCTGATTTGTGAAAAGCAAGTTATTCTCCGGAACAAAGGCCCAACGCGTAGGATCGGGGGGTGGCGTAGATGTGACTGCTCTCAGTTCATTTCCTATAGATGGGTGGATGGAGCGATCGTTAGTTAATTCCGTCGACCGATAACGAGGCTGGTTTACACTCACGGATGATGTTGTGGGTGAAATGATCGAGGTTAAGATCGTTCTTGTCATATCCGAACGGATCTAGCGTGGGGACGAAGCATTCCTTAGTGTTTGAAGACTCTAAATAACCACCCAGAACAGCACCCACTTTCAATCTCCTCACCGGCTACAAGGAAACCGAAGAAAATGAAGCTCTAAATCCTGTGATCAGACAAGCAATCCCTAAACGCGATCACAAGCCGCAACTCACAATGATGATCGTTCCGGGTATTGTCAACCACTTCAATGTCGACCAGATTTGGAAGGGCTATTATATACGGCTATTAGAATCCACCGGTAGCTGTGTGTGTGTGGTTCAGGAGAACATACCAACGCGAGGCAGTACAGTATAGTGACCACCCAGAGATGAATAGAATATCTGTTACATGGAAAAATAAATTATATGACGACGATCCATCATCAATTATTTTGAACGTACGAGAATGGAATCGGGGTCGTTAGAATCCTTTCGAGACCTGTCAAGCTATCAACAAGTTGACTGAGAGACGCCAAGAGGGTATCTACAAAGGAAAGCGCAAAGGTGAGAAATCAAATAACAAATCAGAGACGCGAGGCTTACTGGTCGTTGGGACATCGCAGGCTTTGCGGTTTTGCAACGAAGCGATATAAGAACCCTACATGGAGCCTTTTCAGTATCGTTTCTGCTCAAAGCAAGTAAGCGAGGACGCACGAGATACAACGACAATTCCAAAGGGAGGTTGTGAGAAATTGCTTGATTGCGCAACTTGGCTCGCATACGCGCTCCCTTCTTCCCCTTGACCTCTTTTCCTCGATCGGTCAAAAACTTGACCAGAAGCGAGAACGGGAAGAGATCGAAGAAACCGTATTTTTGAGGCATATGCGCCGGCATCAGGTATGTTTCATCGTGTCGAGGAAGAACCATTCTCTCGTGTTCCTTGGACACCCTCTGCGAGCGTGGTGAAATAATGGAACTCAAAAATGATGTCCTTTTGCCTGGAGAACCAACGGAGACGGGATGCGGTAGGAGTGTGGGCGATGTGAGCCCATTCCGTTCTCGGTGATGCAAGACTGATGACATAGACGGGATAGTCACGTTGGGTTGTTTCCCGGGAGACGATGGGGATGCAAGTATTCCTTTTAAGTTTGATGCGTTTGTCGGACTCGTCGTAGGACTGGGGAAGTTATTGCTCGAAGGGCTGTCTGGTGGGACCGCACCGCCTGCGTTATCGTCTACATTGAAGGAACTAACGTCTGTCATCGAGGGCATTCCTGCAGGAAGTGCATACGCCGGGAGGAATTTCACAAGATAATAAAGATCGCTGAGGGAAATCTATCCTAAGCGGAATTGCTCATCAGAATAGAAAGTGAGAAACGCACGTATAATAAATGCCATCTTCGCCCCGCAAGTAATGCTTAATTGCCACAGCAAACGCCTCAAGGAGGTTAATTGCAGACTTTTTCTCGATCAACGATCGGGCCTTTGCTTCGTCTTCGCTCTGCCCTTCCTGAGGAGGATGATCTGCTCGGTTATCAGAGACAAATCACAGATTTCATGAACGAGCTTACGTGGCACATGGAACCAAATCGTTCTGGACATTATCCGACACGCAAAAATTATCTGGGACCATAATCTCCTCCCTTCGTTATATCGCTCAAACGATGAGGTTGTCCTATACGAGATGATAAAACCTAGGACAGTACCAACCCTACAACTTGGTTTAGACATACGGAGAAGCAGAAAACGAGGTGACTCACACAGTAAGGAGGGTTGACTGCATAAACAGCCTGTGTCCTTGTTCGTTGAGGATCGCAATTAGAGTGGACCATCCGGCAAAGAAAAGGAGGATATGCCAGCATCGAAACAGTGCAGTTGCAAGCAAGGCATTTACAAACGAAGCTCCAGGGCGCTTTCGTGGTGCAAATCTATCGGGAAAAAAAGGTCAATTGAAAGCGATAAAGAAAAAGACAAGAATACTCACGGGTCTGTTACTCGAAACCCGTGGTGACCGAAAGTCTCCGCCCTCTGGGATCAAAATGAGAAAGGAAGCGCTAGCAGAAGAGAAAACGCGCATATACTCACTGAAAGAGGTGAGGCCGCCTCGACTGTAGGATTATGGACGGACATCCTGTGATCTTTCGATAGCAGCCTGATAGCAGCGGAGTCGCCCCAAGTATAGGTGACTATGGGTCGCTAGCCCGAACGAGGCTGCTATACGACTATGATGAAGGTATATTTGAAAAAGAGAGAGGGAAAAGGCAGGGAAGAAGCGACCGCAGTTTGAAAACGGCATTCTGTCCAGATGGCGCCAGGGTGGCCAAGGTTTCCATAGGTGATGAGATCCTGATGGGAACCCCGAAATGGCTGGGAGCCGTTGGACATTCCAAATTATCTTCTAATAGCTATTAGCGTTGTCGCCATTCCCCAACTCACTGCTCTTATCTATGAGAACCGTTTAGGACTCAGGAGTCAGCGTAAGTTGTGCGGAAGTAAATTTGTTGATCTTGGAATTCCTTGGCCGGCTTGGACGTCGACTTGACGCGGACACGGTTGTCCCATACTTTGGTTTCCTACGAATGTACGTACGTAAAGTCAGGCCGATATACTTATCATAAGACAGGCATATCGATATCAACAACGCCAATTTTTCAGAAGAGGGAGCCGAATTGTGCACCGAAGGAATTGGAATGGTGCATTAAGTCCTTTTTACATTTACAATGCACCAGAAATTTACTATTGTATATAGGCTGAGAAGATGAAGAAGGGAGGCCATACGAGAAGAAAAGAATGTGATGCCATGATAATCCGCCGAACGGCAAGGGAGGAATAAACTGATAGGTAAAAGAAGGGATTTTCAACATGAGGAAAACGGATAAGATATCTTGACGGTGACATCATCGTTGTACCGCAGACAACCTTTCTTTGGTGTCGCACCGCCACTATGCTGCTTGAGTTTGATCTCCAATCGGGGTAGCCAACTATCACCGCCACCCAGGCGGAGTAGGTGCTGGCTCAGCTTCTCGTCTCCAACCTGGGGGTGTGGGTGCGGCTTCGGCCTCTCGTCTCCAACCGGGGGGTGTAGGTGCTGCTTCTGCCTCGCGTCTCCAACCAGGGGGTGTAGGTGCTGGTTCCGCTTCCCGTCTCCAACCAGGGGGTGTGGGTGCTGGTTCCGCTTCCCGTCTCCAACCAGGAGGGCCAGGGTACGCCTCGGCCTCTCGACGCCAGCCAGGTGGGGCGGGGTCGGCATCTGCTTCACGCCGCCAGCCAGGGGGACCTGGTTCCGCATCACGCCTCCACCCAGGGGGACCTGGTTCCGCATCTCGCCTCCAGCCAGGAGGACCTGGTTCCGCATCTCGCCTCCATACAGGGGTTCCGGCCTCAGCCTCTCGGTTCACCAAAGTAGCAGGTTCTCTCTACGATGAAACTGTGGTCAGTACTGTGTTAAGTGTGATAATGAAGAAACGACGCACTGCCACCTCTTCACCACCTCTGGCCTCGATCATCGCATCATTCTGCAAAAGGGCTTTTTTTAGCTAATGACATCCGGCATAAGGTTATGGACTCACAATGGGAGCAGAGAGGGCGACGGTGAGTAAAGAAACGAAGAATAGCGCTGTGCTGGACAAACGCATGTTGTTTGATGCGGGAGGGGAGTGAGGGTAAGGGGTACTGGGGGCTTTTCGGTATTAAAAAGTGGTGATAACAGTCGCTCTTTAAAGAACGTGTTAGAATTGACGACGCCAAGAATAGCCCCCAAAAGCAGAAGGACCCTGCTTCCCCTTGCCGTTCCTGTCAAAATCTTTTCATCATTCTCGTGCCTGTTCATACCTCCGATACGGTGGACGGATGAGGATTGTCCAGACTCCATCTCTTTTATGCACAACAGATCTCCCTATCCCACATGATGCAAAATATACGAAAGGTGTCCACAGCCCAACCTCATCACATACCTGACCTTCAAACTGCCGTATATCAGGAAATCCGCATGCAATAGCATCTCCAGGCAAAAGCATGGAACATGCAAATGAAGGGAGATAAGTCCCCTGCCAAGGGGTCAGCATGAATACATATGCATTTCCCCTGATCGTGAAGGTCCGCAGTCACTGAGGCCTACTTATGTATAGATTCAAGCCCTTAGGCGCTCTCTTGCTGGTAAGCCTTGTGGTAAGTAGGAAATTAACACCTTCATTTCGCAGACATCTGAATTCACGCTTTAAGAGGCTTTAAGTACCGTCTGGTGTTGCGTTAAGGGGCGAATCTACTCGGACAAAAAACAACAAGCTTATTATTACTTACCCTTCATCTCGCCCGCCAGGTCTCCGGAGAACAATATAGATGTTATTTGTTCAAGCCCACTCCTCTCTGATGGAAATCCTCAGTCAATTACTATGTAGGCTAACCATCGGTGCGCATCAAGCTTCCCTCCATGTGAAAAAAATCCGGTGACATACAGAAACGAGGCTGCATCGCTGAGGGTGCTTGTTCATATTCTGAATAGAAAAAGCCAGCTATTGTTAAACCTGTATGCCCATTCTTGTTTTTTTTGGACAGCTCCATCTCCATGGGCCGGCGAGGCTAGGTAGCTGATATTATAATTAGTTGTCAAATGGCCGACCCCGAGATCGACCTCCCAGAATTCCTATCTACATAGGCTCAAATTTAGGGATCTCATGCCGTCTGCTATGGACCCACCCTGGGTTGTCTTTTTGTCTTCTTTTTTAAAGTTTACATTTCCGCTGAAAGCACTGAGGAAACCTCCGGGAGTCCGGGACCCACATCTTCCATCACGCGCATGATGAACATACATACGGTGGTGATAAATCGTTCACTGCGTTATATCGCAAGTATTCGGCAGCGCCAAGTAAATAGTTAGTGTGTACCATGTGAACGTATAGACGGTGTTCAAATAATTGTAACAATTGTATAACAATAGTGCTTGACAATTGCGATTTGAATAACACGCAACAAAGATATCCCGACACCCGCCATTATATTAGCCATCCATTCCGTTTCAGTCATTCAGAACGCTCTCGCCTCTTGCAAATCGCCGGGTTCACCGTTATTATTTATCATGCATACATACCCTCGAAAACAGGAAGAGTTAATTTTAGATTGCATCCAACTTCGCGTATGACATATCTTCGACGACAAAACTCGCCATTTTTCTGTATTCTATGAAACGTTTCTCGAGCCCCACGAGGAAATATTCACATGAACGAGAATAACACCCCCCCCCCCCTAATGTTGTTAATGTCACCGAACGATGCACGATACATAAAGAGAATTCCCCGCCATCTGCCCAGAAAGCTGGAAGGATGGACATGGCCGAGAATTGTTCAACTCTTGTTCCTTTCCTTTTCTCATGTTCCGAGTGAGGTTACCAGCCTCGGCATTGGAACTCCTCTTTCTCTCACTCTGTGTGAAGAATAAATCAATAAGCCAAGCAAGGGCGGGTTAGGTACCGCCACCACTCAATTGAAGGGCTCAGCGCTCATTCCGCAAAGCCGTTCATGATTGAGTTTACCAAGGAGGCTGGATTAAAATAAGGTTCAATTCAAAATCGCACTTGGTTCTGCCCAGGAATCTCAGAATCGTACGAAACATTTTTCGACGTGCTTGTAAGTAGGTGTAGCTTCCGCTTCCAGAGTTTTCGAGAAAAGTGAAAAGAGGGATGCCAGAAATAGTCGAGAACTTGTTATATTTGCCCATGGCCGAGACCTTTACATTCCGACACCACAGGATATCGCAGAAGGAGAGAATCATGGGCCTGTCATACTTCAGTAGAGAATGTCGTCACGGCGGTTCTCCAGTTCGCCCGATCGATGCATCATTGCAACCACCTTTCAAGCTCTTTCAAGGGACTGTCCTATCCTGAAGAATTGACAATGAAAGCCCATGTCCGCGCCAGTGCGTCATCGTCAGTCGTTTCAGGTCATCAATTAAAAAGTTCCCCGGCGTTCAGTCCGAATGAAGGCCGGCGGAGAAAACAAGCAGGACCGTGGCCAGAAAAAGAAAATCCAAGCTTGACATGTATATTTTACCTCAGGCCTCACGAGGGATGTCGAAACCTGATAAATGAGAATGATGTAAAAGCGCGTCGCGCTGCATTAAGCACAGAAAAAAATCCCATGGCCAATCCGTTGGTTTTGAGAGAACCATTCCGGCGGATGGCCTCTGCCGGGAGAGTATCGCGCATAGAGAGAGAGTTCAGTCCGAGTGCCATGGATAATCAACTAGGATGGTTAATCTACTTGTTGCACGTCAAAGTCAACGACACAAGGAAGACACGCAGAGTTACGAAATGAACTCTCCAAGGGATCCACCGTTGAGAACAAAAGTGGGAAACGAACTGTCAAGGAATTATCGGAATTTTTGGCACCACGCCCCACATCCACAAAAAAGGCTTTCCTTTAAGGAGCATAAGAATCAAGCTACCTGTTGTCCTCGCCGCCAGCGGCTTTGAGAAAAAAAAAGCACGTTTGGTATCTTCTCAGCGATGGGTTTCGGGGAGGTCCCGAGGTGACATCGGCTTGTCGGTAGAATAGAACTTCTCGGAGCAAAGAACGATGTGAACGGGGGACCGATGGACCGAGTATGATGCACCGTATATCCTGTCATTGTCAAGCTGCATGTTTTGACGCGTTCGACAGTGCCTGATGAGCGCGTGGAATGCGGTTATAACGACCGACGGTAGGCTTCTCCCTTCTAGCCAGAGTACAGCGAGCGAGAAAAGAGAGGCTTCCTTTCCTAAATTTGGTGGGATCGAAAAGGTGCATAGGTCGCCCAGTGAAGCAAACAATATGCAGATATTGTGTGGAAGCTCGGGCAACTTTCGGCTGACGGTCGCCTGGAATGTTGAGCAAGGTCCTTATTCGCCACCGCAAGGCTTTTCATGTAAACGAAAAGGGCCTTTCGGTTATTTTCTAGTCCCGAGGGTGCGTTAAAAATCGTAGTCGGAGAGACATAAACTGGTACTTAGAGAGAATAAAAGATGACTTGGTCACTTGGAACTGAATTCGAATTCCGAGATCGCCATAGCATCGCCGAGCGTGCCGAGCTTTCCTTGGTCGTCGACGCGACGGTTTAAGTTTCTCACCATCATGGTCTCCCCACGAGAAACGACTCTTGACTTCTGCTGTCACAACGAAATACTATGGCGGTGAAGACCCATACCTGGATATCCCTTTGGTTTCTCCTAACAATCCCGGTCATTGCGTGGGATGTTGGGTACTGTTTTATGCGGTTTGCAAATTTGTTTTTCCAATGTCGTACGATATCTGACATATTTTTTAAATTTCATAGACCTCGATCTATGAAGGTAATTCAAGGATTTCTGCTATTTGCGTGCGTAAAATGGCATGGAGCGCTCAATTTTTATCCTGACAGGGTGGGGACTTACATTGGCTATGGAAACCCTACGCTTTGTATCAAGAAGTAAGCCCCACTACTCTTTTTAAAGGTTCACGCGTTCACGGAGAAAAAAATAACAGATTGATTATGTATGTGACTTGGATGACGGCTACGTCAATCACCTCTGAAAAATATTAGGTTTATGGACTTCCGGCTTTCCAAAGCGGAAACGGTTTCACCAATGCCCAATGTTCGTGCCCAACTGGACTTTTTCCATTGTTATATAAAATCTGACCATCGTTTCCTCGTATTGAAATAGCTCTTCTCAAGGTTATTGAAACATTGTTGAACATCACCTACCTCTATCTTGCACATGTTGCTCAGTGGCCTCCTGCAACCCTTATCGGTTTCGGAGCTGCCCTTATGACGCTCTCAAAAACTATCCTCTATTGGGCACAGGAGTACTATTGCGGATTCTGTGCTATCGGACATAATACCACGTCGAATCTGTTTTTCTTGTGGATTATACCTAACGGGTACGTTTCGCGCGTTATTTCTTCCTTATTTCACTCACTCCTCAATGTGCATCTAGGCTTTGGATTATTATCCCGGCGTTCATTGTCGCACAGCTCGGAAAGGACTTCGTTAAATCTCTCAATCTTGCTGCTCTTGCTGCTCAGCCGTCAAAGAAAGCCAGGAAGAATTGAGTGGATAGGTGTGCGGCAAAAGGAGCCGGGCTTCTCACAAAAATATTTGTTTTCGATGCCGCAACAGTAGAAAGTGTGTACCTATGCCGTTTTATTTAACTGAACATAAATATGGTTAGTCTCTATCAAGCACTTCCATCGGGTTCACAGATACTCCATATACCAGCCTGTTCTTCAAGTGTGTGTTTGAATGCCTTTTTAGGGCGATCCTCTCTTCTTGGGTTCCTGTTTACGATGAGCGGCCCATAGATCCGGGGACACCCTCTGGAAAAATGGATCACGAGCGTATGTTTTGACACTTTGCAAATAGTGGGCGATGTGCACGTTTGATGATGAAAACCAGTGAGAAACCTGGTGTCAATTGCAGGTCGCGCGACTTGTTACACTGTCAGAAAAGATAGCCACATGAAGCCACGATCAGAAACAAGGACGCCTGTTGTTCACAACTCGTGCGATCGCGGACGGAACTAGCATTTACTGTGTGCATGCATGCCTTTCGGGATATATGGCAACATTGGTCGCGATAATAACGCTTCATCTCCAGTTTTACTCACTGCACAGTGGCTTGGCACCTAAGTGATGAACATAACTACTTATAGGTGAAAGAATTTCTCACTGAGCGACTGGATCTTCGCGAATAGCAAACGAGTGGTCAGATGATTGGAAAATGAGGTGTATCTGAACGGTGGGCATACATAAATGAACTAGACTGATGTTGCATCGACGATGAATGAAGGCTGAAAAAAATTGGTGTTTCCAACCCATCAAGTCAATCGCAAAAGCTGTACATATAATTTATGACCATCCAGAAACCTCAACCAATCCACTAGCAAACTGTTCCATAGCAATGATTCGGAACATACCGCTCCTTCCGAATTCACTGCCTTCCCCAAATTCGCGCCTCCAAGCGCGGCCTGCAAACGAAGAAAAGGAAAAAAAAAACAATGAGATTCGGATAACCTCACTTCCGCACCCAAAAGTAAAATAAAAAAAACCCACTCAATCCATCTTCCCAAGCATAAAGCTCAACCTTCCACCCACGTCGAAGCGCAGTTCTCACAGGGCCCAAAAACCCATCCTCATTGAACTGCCCAATATTTCCATCACCAGTGGCGAGCACAATCGTCGAGCCTTCCGGCACGTCGTCAGTCGCCGCCAACGCTTGATGTAATTTCAATTGCAGCAGTTCATCGACGCCCTGTTCGCGGTATTTGATCTTCGCCTGAGTTGCACTGCCGTTTGTGATGCCAAAGTAAGGATGAAGAGTTCCTCCGCCAGCGGCGTTTCCGGATGCTGCTCCTCCTGCTACTGTTCCTCCTCCGCTTCCACTTTCAGCGCTGGTACTGCCGGAGACACGGCGTACATGCCCAATACCTTTGTCCTTCTTCGCTGATCCGGGAAAAGCAGGTTTAACAGGACTTGACTGGGCACTCTTCCCTCCTCCGGAAGTCTTTCGATACCGTTCACGATCCTGGCCATCACCTTGAAGAAGAAGCTTGAATGCGAATTGGGAGAGTAAAAAATGAATATCACTCGCTTACCGAGATCTGGTACCCTGATAAACACCCGCAATTCGTAGCCCAATCGCTCAATGCTTTCCATTGGCTGATACAGCGGGCTTGAAGTGACAACCACTCTACCTGTGCGGTTTTCATTAGAAACTCAATTCAAAGCGAGGAGGAAAAAAGGGGAAAAAAAACAAAAAACATACGAGTCACAGGTCTCCCCCTCTCCAAAATCAAAGTCAACGCAGCATGCCAAAGATGCTTCAACGCCTTCTTCTCCTTATTCTGCCTACTAAAAGAAGAAGGCGGAAACGGATCGTTGGCCACAACATCCGCATCTTCATCTTCATCCTCAGGATGTTCATGTTCATATCCATCAGAGTTCGCCTCTTTATCCCTTCGCGTCGTATAATCATCCGATGAACCTTCCGTATCCTTCGACCTCGACAACCCCAAAAACGATTCTGTCGGCAGCGAGCGCGACGAGATCGCAAACGAAGGCAACGGAATTGGGTGGTGGCCTCCTTTGGGTATAACAATCGCCTGTTGGCGCTTCGATGACGTGCTGGGGATGATGTCGATATTATCCACTGGAACAGGAAGAGGACGAGCAGCGGTCGACTTGACTGCGGCGAACGCTGACATCGGATTTGACTTTTCATTTGTATTACTCGTACTCGCCGTCACTGCTGTTGTAGCCTTGGTGATGAGAGCAGGAAGAGGTCGTCCTCTGGCGATGTTTAGGAATTTCTTTCCTTTCACTTGGTTGCGTTTAAGATGTGAGAGCAAGCCGATCAGAATGTTGGAACTGAAGAAAAGTCAATGGTTAGAAAAAACAAAGAAACTTAAAAATAAAATAAGAGAAAACATACTGGTCGATGAAGACATGCACCAAAACATCACCTTTCTTAGGCGGCCGACCACGAGGATCGATTTCCTCATCCTCTTCCTCCTCGATATCAGGAAAAGCATTCACAGCAGGCAGATTCGCCTTCGCCTGACGCTCATCCTCATCATCGAGATCAAAACCCCCCTCAACACTAGTGCCTTCGCTTCCAGTACGCACATGGCCCCCTCCCTTCCTGGATTTCTTCTTCTTACCACCAGGGATCGGCACCGCCTTGGATCGTTTACCATCACCAGCAGCAGCAGCACCCATCATCCAAGAGTTGTTGTTTCCTGCCGTTTCCGCCCCTTCGATCCGGGCAATAACGCGCCCAAGCTCCTCGTGCTGTTCCGGAAATAACTGCTTCAACTTCCTCGCCAGGGTGAGGAGCCGCCCACGTTTAGTGTCAGGCACCTGTGGTGGTGTTTGAGGCTCAAGCGGTTGCCCTCCAGATAAAAGAAGCCTAGAACCAACACGAGCAGATTCAGTGATAAGCTGTCGTAGCTGGTTCCGATCCATATCGAGAATATCCTCCTCGTCCTCCGCCGGTGGCCGGATTTTGTTCTTCCCTTTCTTCGGCTTGACAGTTTTCACAGACACATTGTCGTTATCGTTGTGCGCCGCCTCCTCCTCGTCCGGTGGTTTCTGGAGGCCGACAGATACAGATTCAACGGTGGCGTCCGCTTTGAGTTGCGGGACAGAAGTGGAATGAACCAATGCTTTGATGCGTTTCGTCCGTGTCCTCTTCCTCTTCTCGCTACTACCAGAAGTGTCATTGGGCTTTGATCCAAAAACATCGAGTTCATTGCTGTTGCTCCCATCCGTCGTGCTGGCCTTGACGATGCCACCACCACCACCCATCTCCTCCATCTCGTCGCTGATAATACCTTTCGTCGCATAACCAGGTGTCGCTGGGGTGCTTTTGTAGGCATCGGCGATACCAGCCACAGAATGAATATACGTGGTATCACGTCCTTTCCTTCGCCGGCTGCGATCTCGCTTCCTTCGCGGAGGTTGCAACAGACTCAGCCCCGCCAAGCTGTCATTCGTCTCTGCCACATTTTCATCGTCCTCCTCCTGTGGCTCCAAACCCTCATCATCATCCTCATCATCCTCATCCCCATCGGCATCATTGTACTGTGCACCAAAATCCCCGCCACCACCACCATCTCCAACATCTGCTGCTCCAGTGGCAGCAGGCTGAGCGGGATTAAACGCCCCACCTCCAAGGTCTAACCCCCCTTTCATCAAATCCATCTTCATCTTCTCCTTATCCCTCTCCTTCCTACCAACTCTGCGCCCCTTCTTGCCCATCAAACTGATAGAAGACGACGAGGACGACGGCGCCCCATCCAACAACATCGCCCCCAAAACCCAGGACCTCTGCTGCATCCCACCATTGATGGACCTAAAATTGGTCGGCGTCCTGCCCCCATGCCCACCCCCATCCGAATCGTCCTCTTCCTCACTGAAAACCGATTCCTTGGGCACCGGCGGTTCAGGAACTGGACGTCGGAGGATCGTCACAGGTGGTCTTTCCTTCTCCTTCTCCCTTTCTTTTTCCTTCTCCCTCTCTTTCCCCTTCCCCTTCTCCTTCTCCTTCCCAGACCCACTGGACAGCGCATATCCACCCGCCGCAGGCACAGGAACAAGAAACTCCTTCTCCTTCCCTTTCATCGTCGCCTTTCCCCCACCTCTCTGTTTCTCAGAATCGAGAGAAACAGCAAAAGCGGAGGCAGGCACAGATTTCGATCTCTTCTTCCTCTTCGGCGAGGACACGGGAGTGGCGGGTAACATGTTGCTGCTCGCAAGGTCAGGCGTTGTTGCATCCAATACCATCGTCGTCGTCGTCGTCGTCGAAACAGAGGCGACTTCACCACCACTCGTCGTTGTGGTCGTCGCTTGCGCGGAAGCATGCGATCTGGGTGGTCTTTTCCGTCGACGTTTCCGCTTTGGTTGTTCTTGCCCGTTCTCTATAGATTAAAGAAGGATAAGAATAAAGTCATTCAACTGTTGTCAATTGGTTTGATGGCCAGAAAAAAAAATGAAGAGCAAGGAAAAGAAAAGAAAAAGACCGGAAAACCAAAAGAAAAAGAGAAGGAAATTTAAAAGCAAAGGAAGAAAAAGAAAAAAAGGAAAACGAAACATACCGACAACATTCCTCCACTCTCCCTCACCACCCACATCTCCCTCCTGCCCATCTCCATCACCATCACCATCACCATCACCATCATCCCCCGAACCCCCATCATCCCTCACCTCACCACTCAGGCTGGCAGCACCAGCCACACCCGAACCCGAACCCGCACCAACACCAGACGAACCCGCCTGTCCCTCCTGAACAGCCCTCCATCTCGCCCTCTCCGCCGCGATATAACTCAACGCTTCATCCAGATACCCCAACGAAGGCAACGGAAATTCAGTTTCCAATCCATCAGAATCCAGTGCTCCTCCTCCTCCTCCTGCTTGAGGCGGTTCTACATTGGAATCGGCAGAAGCTCCTCGAAGCTCTCCGTTAGATCCAGAGGTAACGTTGGGATTGTTGTGAGGTCTCGCACGAGCTCGAGCTTGTCGCGGGCTACCATCCAAGGGATCTGGAAGATCCTCTGGTTCAGGGGAAATCAAGGAGGCAGGAAGGGCGTGGAGACCTATTAATGAATGTGGGTAGCCAAGTCGTGGCATTGGCGCAGTCTCCGTAAAGGAAGAGGACGTCGTCGACATGGTGTGGGCGTGGGCGTGGGTGTGGGTTTGGGTGTGGGTTTGTTGCTGTTGTTGTTGTTGTTGCACATTGCTGGACGAAGATGGTTGAGAGGGTGCATAGTTGGAATAAGAATATGACGGATTGTGCTGTGGTTGTGGTTGTGATTTCGTAGATTGAATTTGTTGCGTTGGATGTTGCGTTAGGGTAGCTGTCGGTTGTACAATATTTCGCGTAGTTTGCATTCGTACGGAAGACGACGCCGACGCCCCTGGTGGTGGTGGTTGACTTTGACTTTGAGGTTCAACGAAGATCTTCTGTAAATTTTGAGACTGAATTTGTGATACACTTTGATAATTAGATGCCGTCGCGGATTGATGTACAAAAGACGAAGAATTGGCTTGAGTATTGGAGTTAGTCTGCGTTTGCGGTCGTGGCTCAGAAACAGGGGCTGGTGGACCCCTAGGCGTTTGAGCTTGTCCGTGATATCTAGGGGTATGCGAATGAGAATACGGATATCGATATGGATAGTCTTCATCCTCTTCGTCGTCTTCGTTTTGGGGTTCGAGCAGAGGATTATTTCGTTCAAATTGAGCTTGCGTATGATTTGAGGAAGCGCCGCCGCGGGTTGACGTTCCAGGACGGTCTGCAGACGATGAGGGTAATTCACAACAAAAGGACGACGCTCCGCACCTAAGGTATACCCCGATTTTTGCGTTGTTTGAGCGTTTGTCCGTGAATCTAGCACTCTGAGAAGAGAAATATCATCCACGACATTCTCATCAAGCACCGCATGGTATTCCTGTGTCCTCTCTCGGGGCCTGTCTAATGGAGGGACCTCTGAGGGAAGATGATCGGGTGTGCCCAAGTCATTGACGATACCAATGTCTCTCGCAGTGATTCGACCTGTACTCCAACCATCCCGAAAGGACGACTGGTTGTTGAAGCCAAGCTCAGGCCTCGCAAACTCTGGTTCGGGTGAAGGAGGTGGAGAATGCGGATTCGGAAGCGTTGATACGCTCTCAGGTAAGGAGATCTGAGATACAGCACCAGTGGATTCTTGAAAAACAGCATGTTGCCTTTGGGTGGCGAAAGAAATTGTAGATGTAGAACTGGAATCTGTATGGGAGGCCATAGATCGCTGCGTCTTCAAGGAAACTGAGAGCGAGTTGGTGCTCAACGATGCCATTGTATTGGTAGACGTCATCGCAGGTGTGGGCTGGGGTCGTAACGAAGGACGCGTCGACGTATCTGGATCAGAGTCTTCTTCGACAGGTAAAGGAGGTGTTTCAATGATCTGATATGATAATAGAGAGAGACTTGAGGAGGAAGCGGATCCACTGGTGGTGAGGGAAGAGTCGGATGTTCTGCGGGGTGGAATCGGGTTTTGACTTCGATTCAAAAGGGAGGCCAAGTAGGTGGGAGAATTTCCCGTAATAGAAATGTTACGAGGATTGTTTTCGGGCGAGGATAGTTGTTGAGGCACTGATAATGAGGAAATGTAAGGGGCGACTGCCGACGATGGCAATGTAGGATAAGACAATGAAGACGAAGGCGACGCAAGGGTGGTGGTATTTGGGCGAGCTTGAGATTGAAGCTGGATACTGTTAAGATGAGATTCAGAACGACTCTGGTTGGTGGTCACCGGATCCTCGCGAATGATGTCTCTGGAAGTCGCAGAGGACGTGTCCCCGTGCTCTCCGTCGGTAGACGGCTCCAAGTCATCTTCAAAACGAGCGGTCTCTCGCGAATCCAAACGTTGTGCGTCACCGTCCAGAACAACGGGAAGTGGGATGATGGAATCCGACTGTGGGTAGGGCGACATCTCCACGAAAGGAGCGTTTGAATCATGAGAACTTTCGTCAAACGATGGATAATCCATCTCCGAAGCGATGTCCACAGTGAGCGCAATCGAGCCTGGAGTGTATTGATATCCACCTCCGCCCATTCCTTCGTACTCTTCGTCGTCCGTAATCACGTCATTGCTGGGGGTGGTGCCGTTGCGCAAATACGAAGCGATCAGCTCATGGTTCCATACGGTCGATCCATCAAGATGAACACTGCTGCTGGGAGGACGTGTGAACGAGGACAGAGTGCTACCAGCGCCGTGGCTGCTGATTCGACTGCGCCCACTGCGACTACGGAGTTCAGCGCCGCTCACACTGTGAAACGTCGGGGTCGTCGAATACGTTGCTGGGCGTATTTGAACTGGTATCCGCGGAGGTGGTTGGAGGTGGTTGAACTCGCGAAGGACAGTGACAAAGGCTCCGAGATCTGGTTGCTCGTCCGATGTTGGTTCAGAGATTGGCGCCGAGTTGGGGGACGAAAGAGAGGACGATGAAGAAGAGATTACGCCAGATGGAGAGGATGTCGCCTCGCTCATGGTAGTATGGGAAAGGAAAGAAAAAGAGAAGAAATAGTAAAATACAATACAAGTTCAGAATCAGAAAGTTAAAACGAGAGATGGTCGACGAGCGATCACGGACGGAATCATGATCACGTGATAGCCTTGCCTTCACCACGCGATCATCCAGCGTCAGATAGCGAAGCAAAGAAGCGCGGAAACATACATACACATATTATATTACAAAAGATCTCCATTATTGAATCCATCATATCTGTAAAAGTCATCTCCGAAAAATTCTCCCTATCCCGTTCATCAAACCCCGCTCTTCGAACGTCTCCACATCCGGGGTCGCCCCATACGATCGTACCCTGCGACCCTTCCCATACTTCGGGCTGATCGTCAACGGGATATACTCATCCATCCCATTCCACCCCTCGCCGCCGGCATCATAGAGATCATAAGCGCCTTCTCCATTGACCATGAGATCTCCAGCATTATCAAGTGCCATGTCTTCTTGCGCCCAACGCACGAGCTGACTATCGCCTTGCCGAAATCGCGTGCCTAGCCTCACGATCGAATTCGAGGCGAAATGACTGATCGATTGTCCGATTGGTCGAAGCTTAACGTATACCTGAGTAAAGAACGGAAGAACGGCATATGACGCGCCCTTCAGCTTGGCGCTCGTGAAATGGCGTGCCCTGCTGGAAGACGCAATGTAGCCACAAAATAGGCTTGTCCTACACACCCCACTTGAGCCACAGTATTCTCAAAGAAAAAGACAAACTTACACAATGACAACCAGAATAATCGCGATCCACTTTCGCATCGTGTTCCTGCTGTTATTAGGAAGAAGCTCATCATCGCCCTCTTCCTTGCCCTCATCCTCCGGCACAGGTCCTTCAGCGTCATCTTGCATGACTGATACCAATTTACGGGAACCAGTAGCGTCCCGAGATAGACACGCATGCGGGGTATCCCAAACAAACTTGTGTTCTCCAGCAATTTCGCCGATAAACACAAGTTTGTTGTTGTCCGAACACGAAAATTTAATCACGACATTCTGCGGTATACCATTCAATACCCCACCATCGAGATGTAAACGGAGAGCTGAGGGAGTCACCATTATCGACTTGTTTATTTTCTGAGTTGAAAATTGCATACCTTTCCCAGACAATTCCTCTGAATCCAACCCCCGAGAAATGCCCTTTAGGCTCCTCGCGATAGGCGTAATAGACACTTCCCGATCTCGCTGCATCATACTCGGATCCATATCTAATGGCGCAGGGGATAGCTCTGATAAGACAAAACGCAGAATCAGCATCGTCATCCCTTGGTCGTCCCAAAAATCCCGATTCCAGGAATTTGTTCGAGGGCGTATATGTACGTACCTCGCAAACAAACCCATGTACCCTCATCGCATCCCAACTCCTACACAACCAAAAACACACGTCCGATAAGAAACCCATCAAAAGCAACGAATAACAATCCACTCACCGCCGTCCGTCTGCCTCTCAACCCACCAAGCGTAACATCATAAAACCGTCTCCCACCCAAAGAACTCGAACCCTCTCCTCGATCACCATCCACATAACTGGTATCCCTGGTATAACCCGCACCCTCAACCGTCACCGTCCTCCTCATCAACGAACAAAGATCATAGCTCCCTTCATCATCCAACTCCACAACGCAACGATGCCGTAAACCATAATCAGCACCATCGATCGCCTTCCTCGAAAACTCCATCGCAGTCCGCAACGCAGGCACCGCACGTACACATGTCGTCCAATGCGAGATCAACAGAAAAGAAGCAAACAGGAAGGACCGAGGCACAGAAGGGAGGAGGGAAAACTCCATAGTAATCGCCTTATCAATCTCCCCCCTAAGTAAGAGTAAGTGCGTCTGGCCTCGAGCTTGAGGCCTTGATGAAGGGGACTGTAATGAAAGCTGGAGAGCGAGGGAGTGAGGGAGCACCGCACGATAAGCGTCTAACCGTGAAAAACAAGATCCCCTAGGTCAATTCATGGAGTCCTCGTGCCCCCCGGGATTTTCTCTCGCACACGTTCCCAGTTAGAGTACTTATGTAGCCGGAGATCTAGAGTTGGCTTAGGAAAGCCCCCAGTGCCGCTACATAGCCCCACTGGAGCGCATTCGGGCAATCAGGGCCCCCGGATCCGTCCATTGCTGTATAAGAAAAATGCACATGGTCGCCGAGAGGTGATCTGCTGATTGACAAGGGTTCGAGCTAAGTGGTTTTGACAGAAGATAAGTAAAGTGCATGACATCAGCAATGTAAATAATCCTGTTCCGTTCAAGTCCCGTTCGACTCGTTGAAATCAGGCTTGAATCAAGCTAGCTGCTAACATTCCAGCACAGTCACCATTTCGAGTTTCCTTGCCATTCTCTCTTCTTTCAAAAACACGCCTGGTCACTGTCAACTTCCAACCAATTCTGAACTACTTACTCATTTAGATCCATTCCTGAAGGCTACCATCAGGCGAGATGTAGTAGGCGAGAACCCACGAACACGTCTACTAGATCCCTAATCCATTTTGAGAAAAACCTCCAGCACGGCCGTCTGAAAAATTCTAATTCTTGAATCTAAGGAAATTGACCTAAGAGCGACTGGCCTTGGCTTCGAGTCTACGAACGTTCTTCAAACCTCCAAAGAAACAAAAACGATTAGCCTGTGTGCCCACTGACATCTGACATCCTGATCCTTCATTTCAAGCTCGACCGTGATACGACGGCGCCACTTGGAGGCCATTGGAATTGGCATGGCATGTACTTCAAGTCATGGTCGCAACTTGCCGTCCCCGCGGGAGATTTTTGACCAATGAAGTGGACTACTGGGAGCTAAAGGCAGATTCCCCGTTACTTATACCTACTTGGTACACTAGTTAAATTGACTTGTGGCACGATGTTTCGAGACGGGTTAATTCGGACACAGCTTACTGACTCCCGCCGCACTGGGTTTTCTCCCTTGTTCAACCGGGAAACCAGAAGAGAAAAATGACCCGCCCATCCAGTGGGGGTGTCAGTGCTAGGGGGTACACTACATACCATGACATTATCTTCTTCGCACCCCGCCAAGCACCCACAACATGCATAATTAAAAAAACATAATCATTCAAGGGTCGATACCTTGTCAAAATATCGTTGGAGTGTTATACAAAAAAAAAACATCATAAAATGTCATAACGAGATTGGAATTTGGAGCAGAAGAAATTTCATGAATCTGGGAGGGAAAAAAAATACACGGGGCGAGCTGGTGTAGAACTGATTAAATTGCAGATGAGGTATGGTGAGATCCCTCAAATTCACTGCAAAATTCTTGTTAGTAAGAAAGAAACAACAAAAAAGCTGGAATAAAATTACGATGAACCACATCAAACCAGCCTGGTTCTTATGGATCGGTTTATATTCTGACTTATATTTCTCGAGCTGCGTTTCAGCGCTAGCACTTCCAGTGGCTTGGGTCGCGGTATCCGAGAAGTCTAAATTCAGGCGGGGATCGTAATGGCATTTGGCCTGGTTGCATGCAAGGTGTGCATCTTGAGCAAAGCAAAAAATGTGAGTGGTTTGAATCTTCCATCGGAACTGAGGGGCATCATTCTTACAAGCGACCGGCGTAGGGATGGCCACTGAGCGGGTTGAGCGTGCATATAGATGGGGCAGCGAAAACGACATGTTTTCCATCGTATCAGCACTGAAATCGTATAAACCGTTAGGAATGCATTTATTTCGTCTTCAGAATGTACGTACGAAAAGTTGTTCTCCTGTCCAATCGAAGTCGTTGAGTATATCATAATATTACTCGACCAAATTCACGATGAACCCACATCAAATAAGACCTTAAGCAGAACTAAGATCAGTTGTTTAGTGGCGTGGTGAAACGGTGCAAATCATACCGAATAATGCGCAGGTCTGCTCGTACCAAGTATTCCACCATGGCTCATTTGGTAATAGTCGAAATCGGTGGGATGTCCAAGGCCCTTATCGATAGTGGTGCCAGCTTGACAGTTGCCGGATCTGTCTCCCTCGCCTCGCTGAGGGAACGTACTAAACAATTCAAAATAGTTAGAGCTCGAGCGCTACGGAAAAGGGGAAGTTATATACCGGATATGGTGTCTTTTACGTACAATTATCAAAGTGATTTTGGGGTTAATGCCCACGGCCTTGCAAGCACCTACAGACAAAAAATAAATTAAACCCTGGCGAAACAAGAAACGTCGGCATACTTTTAACCATCGGTAATTCTAGCAGAATAAAAAGTCCTCAGTTGTCGCCGATGCAAAAAGAGAAAGAACTACATACCGCGATCAAGCACATGTTGAGATTCAGCTTCGGAAACACCATCTGGGCGGCAAACGGTGAGAGCTGCTTTCGAAAGAAAAGACCGAGACGTACCTCGATAAAAAATGAGACGAACAGGTGCCTTTCTTCCCTTCTCCTTTACAATGGTAAGTAGCTCCTGTAACGGCCTTGAGGTTCACGAAAATTTCATACTAGAAAGCAGCGGCACACACAATGACCATGGCTTCGAGGTCCGCAATGATTTCTCGACGTCCCGTTTGAACCCGAGTCGACGCAATATACTCCACGGTCTTGATATCCATACTACTCACGACAGCCACATAGGACGGTTTCCCTTGGGTACCTGGGGCCGGATGCTTGACGTCGGCGCCTAAAATGACAACAGCAAAATCGAACTCAGAAGTTAACTCCTCATACCGATAACAACGTACCCATTACGATGGTGGGGATAGCAGGGTCATTCAAGATCGACTTATCCAAAACGTGGTTGATACCACCAAGTTTGACGTTGACCCTGGTGGAAATAGCTTTTGAGCTTGAAACGCAATTGTTTTTTTAGGAGATACGAACTTGAGCATGACATTAGCCCAGTACTGGGGCTTTGCTCTGGCACACAAATACGACTTCAGGCATTGCGTCGCAATTCCCGCCTGTTGAAGTAGTGTAAAGATAACCCAGAGCGTTGAGCTTGAATTCGAAAAGGCACTGACCTTTACGTCACCAAAGCTATAGGTTTTTCAATGCCAGATAGGTTATCATGAAGATAAGCATGACTGACTGTTTCACGGCTGTATGTATATGGTGCCCCCCTTCGGGGAGAACCACCACAATGAGAGAAGGTGGTTGTTTCTTCTTCTGCTGAGAAGAAACGCAGGCTTTGCTGAGTTGCTGAAAGCCGATGTTAGTCAGGCACGGAGTAAAAGATTGCTATCACTTACATCAGTTATGTTCCCATGGCCATGTTCATAGAAAAGCTGCGGTTGTTTATCTTCTACGTTCATACCTTTGTCGGCAAACAAAATTTAGAAAATCATCCACAGCTATCATCAATATAACTCACCGACATCTTTGGTCTTTACCATTTTATCAACGATAAGCTTGCCGAAGTGCTCTTGGGGCTCGTATACAAGGATAATCCAGCTCTTGACCGACTTGGGTAGGTAAAACTTTTTGTCAAGCCTAAAACAGAACAATGAGAATGAGAAGAAGCATTCGCGATGAATTTGTAGCCAAACATACATATTCCATTGACCGTTCTTTGGGAGCTACAATGTGATGGTCGTTTAAATAAAATATCCATCATCAAATGATGTATGAGACTCGGACATACAATTTTGGGTTGCTTGCTTCCTTGTCCATAGCTCAGAAGTGGGGGGTCGAGGATGCGAGCCTGGACGACTATAGGCTCCGGATTAACGGACATGCCAAACTCTCGAACGTAATCGCTTTGCCCATGCTTCAAAACCTGGGTCGTTCCGTAAATGGGATGTTTCTTTTTGGCTTGGGGAAAGTTCCTTACCTCCAGGCCGTGACGGATACTGTTAAGGCGCTCTTCTGGCCTGAGTTTGGAGAACTCGAGGACTGGTTTCGTTTTATCTGCCGGAATTTGCTTGCGCATAAGCTGGCCCCTTGAGACGGAGCACAGCTCCAATGGAATTTGGGCACCAGACGCAAACTGCGCAGAAGAAAAAATCAGCAAGTGTTTCGCTCTTCTATAACATGACCCACCTCAACGCAGATTACGTCGGGATATACCAACCGCGTATTGAGCACGTTACGAAAGTAATCGGCGACAGACATAGTGGAGCCCTGCCTCAAGGTGAAAATGGTCTTGTTCGCACCCTGAGCTGTGAGCTTGTGGATGGGTCGAATCCGACTTTGGCCACGGACTGACACCTTCAGGGTGGCGAGGAAGCGCTGCAGGAAGAAGCGGTCTCGATCATTGAGCCTTTCTCCAGACAACCTCTTTGGATCTTTCGGCCCGGGGTACCTCAGGTTCTCTCCAACCGTTCGAGGCACACTTCGATCAACGGGCCCTCCTTGAACATGACCGCTGAGGAGATGTCGACATTGAGGTACATTCTGTCTTGGGACGGGCGGATGGACTGGAAATATCCACGCCATATCTCCATGCCTCCACCAATCGATCGTTTATTCTCCGGGGTGAAAAACGAACGTGAATTGAAAGGGAATGCAAGATTGGGACTCATTCGAACTACGATGTTGAGAGCCTAGCAACCTTTGGTTAGACATTTGGCACACGAATATCGGATACGCTGCTTACCATGATAGACGTGAGGACAGCATTATCTTGGGAAAGCTGTCCGCTCTCATGAAACGATGCAGATTCCTTTGAAAAATACAATGGGTGACGCGATTTTTTTGAAACACGAAGATAGTTCTCAGATAATTACTCTGCATTGATTTCCGCGACCTTGGTCAACTTGATCTGGTAGACCTTTGGAGGGGGAGCAGCTTGGGAAGGAGGTCCTTCACGTTCCATGGTAATTTTGAACTAGAGGTACGGACATTAATCCTAGTAAGGTGGTAACATAAAACGAAGGACTGTAAATACCTCTCTGGAATCGTTTGGGCCCAATGGCAGTCGGAATCTGGTGAATGCATTCTTACGGCCGTCATATACCGCCGGGTGGAAAATTCTGTCTTTCTCTTCGAGTTTGCGGCCATCATAAGCATCTGGGGTAAAAACGGTGGAGGCGAACTCCATTTGCAATCTGTTGAAAAGTTCCAGGTTGAGCTTTGCTGGCAACTTCTCAGAATCCATCACTAGAAAATCGTATTACAACCACGTCGAAGGATCCCATTCGACGATACATACCAACTAACAATCAGAACAATAAAAACTTAGCGAATGTCAATGAAGAATTATATACATATGTACTGACCGTCGTAATGATAGATAATGCCATCGGGAATGCGAATATCAAAGGCATTCACGATTGTATCCACAGTCCTGCCTCCAGTACCATATCCTGGGCGTTTGACACCAACAGTCTTAACGTGCTCTTGTCAAACGCAAGAATTGAAAGCGGGAAAACAGGTTTAAATTCAACTTATAAAGGATTTACTCGAGACTCACCCGCAATGGCAACAGGTACGCTTCCACGTGCCGCACCACGACCGCGGGTATTAGGTCCCCTTCCTCTGGGACCTGCACCGCGACCTGGGGCGATACGGGGTGGCATAGTTGACAAATGCTAGTAACAGTATGTTGTAGTTGAGGGAAAAGGAATCGATGATAGGAAGTGATAAGCGCTGCGTTTTTATAACCCCTGATCTCGGAGAGATCCGAGCTTGCCTCATCCTCCGACCTGCACGCAGCTGAAATGTTATCTTCATGCAGAAAATACTTAGGTGTATGGCGACACCTCCCATGGTCATCAGATCATAAGAACGCGGATCTCGAAACGAGAGTCATTTCGGAACGTTGGCAGCGTGAAAAGCTCAACAACGCCTATTCACACTTATTCACTTAATCCATGTTTCCAACTCCAGGAAGAATCCTCGACAAGGGAGAATGTTTCAATGATGAGGCACTCTTCGAGTTCCTTATTGTTGCTTGGACTGACAACTCCGAATTCTACATCTCCAAGCTTCCACAGAGAGATTCGCCGTCGCTATCGCTTGATGACATCGACAAACTCGAGGCTCAACCTATCCCTAAAGAGCATATGTACCCGCTCTGGCGCGTGGATATAACAGAAGTTCAGACACCCTTACCCTCTGACGTCTACATAAAAATCAACCACGGTCTTGTCAACTACGAGGGCACACCCCACTTGGTCGAACTGTTGAACGCCGAGATCGATATCCTGGAAACATTGGCGAAAAACCCCCATCCGAATATATGTAAATACTATGGGTGCATTCGCGCTGGAGACTACGTGGCAGGTATCTGCCTGCAGAGATATAAATTCACGTTGGCCGATATCGTCGAGGGTAAAGTTCCTGTTGATCAGTAAGTGCATCGCGAAATGTAAACGAATTCACTTGAACTCAATTTCAATCTAGACAGCCCCCTTTCGATGCCGACCTCGTACTTTTGCAAATAAAAGCTGGATTGGACTGGCTCCACAGCCTCGGACTGGTCCACGATGATATCAATCCGAGGAACATTATGCTGGCTGATGACGGGCATGCTGTCATCATCGATTTTGACTCCTGTACCTCCATCGGAGCAAAATCGCGGGGTGGCACACCTGGGTGGTCGAAGCGCCCAAAAACAGCGGAGGTCGCGAACGATGAACACGGTTTTGATTTAGTCGCCAGATTCGTTCGAGGAGACTACGATGGGCAGGACTTTGCGGCCTTCGAGATGTAAAATGAAATTCCTCCTATGTGGTCACGACATCGAGCCTTGCAAGCGTCTACCGAGCGACGTTGACCGGGAATCTAAGTCTTGGGCAGGGGGTTTCAAGCTTCGCACTGACATAAGTCAGCCCAGATAACCGAGAACAGAAAGGATTGAAACGGCAAGCAAGCCATACGCAAAGATTTCCGTTGAGGAAGGAACCCAACTCCAAAACAACGAATAAAAAGTCCCTTATCAGAAGCGCACAATTTTCTGAGAAACCCGCAGATAAGTATGGAAGTTACATACACACCTACACCGACGACCTCCGAATCCTCGTAATAAAGTCGAACGATAGTACTCGAGTATACGCGACCCATACCGTTGGCAACTAAATACCCAAAGGGCATTCTGTTCTGGGGTGGTCAGAAATTGGTCAGAAGCCTCACAAGTCCGACAATCGCAAAACATTGAGCGGAGCAGCGCAAATTTCGACCCTGAACCTGTGAAGCGAAAAAAAAATATAGTCAATCAAAACGTTCTGTAATAGAAAACCCGGGTTCAATCACGTACTTACATCTCCCAGTCTGCGCATCTCCAGGGGGAAAGCCAGATGTGCGGATGATCAATAAATAATAATATTGGTTACACCTTACTTACTGGTACAAGAATCGCAGGGGCGTGAACAAGGCATGAAAGCAAAAAATTAAAGGTGAAAGAGGGCCAATAAAGAGGAAGATCTCGAAATGGATGGAAAGAACGACAAGGCCACAACGGCGACGGGGGACGGATGGTAGAAAGAGAGATAAACCACGGTTCAATTATAAGGGAAGACACAAATCCTGCTCGTCGAATGTGCTGATGATGTTAAATAACAGGGATTTCTGATTGCTTGATCAGTGAGAGTGCCTTTGGCGATCTGGGACGCATGTCGCATTTGAATTGATTTGGAATCCTGAAGAGGACAGCACAGGATCAGGAAATAACTCAAAGGAAAGAGGAAGGACGAACGACTTACCTAAATATGGGATTATCAAATTCTATGACTGGCTCAATGACCTTTCCATGTTCGTCGACAGCCTTGGAAATGTCGAGAGTGGCAAGCGAGGATGCGATGAGGAGCCAAACAGAGGAATCTACGAGGTTCATTCCTGGGCATTGTCTGTCGTGCAAAGTTAGAATAACCTCCTGCGAAACAAATAGCAAAAGCGAAAGCTGACCTCCTCCCAAACCCAAACACATAATTCTTTGGGTTCCTCTTCCGCTCCATTTCCCGCGTGACGGGCTCGAAGTACCTCTCAGGACGGAAGTTATGCGGATCTGGGTACACTTTCTCATTTCGCAACATTGCCCTGCGATGGAGGTTAGCAAAGTCATAGAATTATTAGCAAAGGATAGGAAGACGTGCCAGATATTTCCGAACACCATAGATCCCTTTGGTATATGCATACCCTTATAAATGTCGTCTTCCATGAGGCGATGAGGGAGGTCTATCCATCGAGACAGCCGAAATAAGGATCTCTGAATGGTCGACGATCATAAAGAACACGCACTCAACGGAACCGGCACACCCCACCGCAATGATTCCATAAAAATACATTCAACTGGATAGCAATGGTTAGCATCTCTACTGATGTAAGCTGAGGTATAGCGACGAACCAAATGGCAACGAAGACCGATCTGCAATCGTTGGCAAACGGTCAGAGCCAACAACCGCGTCGAGTTCTTGTTGAGCTCTCTTCTGTGCCTCGGGATACAACATCATAGCGAGCAGAAAATGCGACACCGTAGTTATTGTCTGTTCAGCATAACTGTCGCGTTAGCGTGGCCTAACGGATGAATGGCAGGACATACGGTATCGATGCTGCCAGAATACATAGAATTCGCGGACCACTTCAGATCGAATTCAAAGCTGTCTGCATCCTGGACACTGGCGTCCTCCAGAAGGTTGGAACAGAAGGAGGCCTTGTAACTCCCCATTTTCTACATTTCGGGTGAATATATGCGCGATATAATGAGAGATAATGGAGAGAAAGACAAAGAGGAGCGTCAGGAAAGTATACCACCGAAGGCGAAAGAGCACACTGACTATACTGTTCTTCACGAACTCATAGGGACGATCCACGAACTCCTCCATCTTTTTCTTCCATGCCATCGCGTTTTTCTTGAACCCAGATCCGGGCATCCACAGCGGGATATGCCTCAGGCTCGGAAAAATATCGACTGGCCAGATACCCCCACCGGACGCGATGCGATTCGAGAGCAGGCCAACGCACTCTTCCGCCAAGTCTAGAAACTCGTCATCATTCGATACTGCCTCGTACCCGTACACCACTGAGAGTGTCAACCCCCCAGCATAGCGCCTGATATGCTTGATATACTCCGCTGGGTCCACGATGAGGCGTCGAAGGAAACTATGCGTCTCGGTCTGCAGGAGTGGGTGATATGATGGGATCGTAGAAACACCGAAGGCTTTATGTAGGAGCTTTCGCTGCCGCTTGGATTGTTCGCCATACGAGGTAAATGCAACCTACGAGAAGTTAGCATGATCAATGCGATGACAAGCCGAAAGATGACGGAGAAGCAGACGAAAGAAGGCAGGGGAATAGAACAGTACGGATATTACTTGGTTACTGTCGGCTCGCGATCCCGGTGCAATAGGCAAAACGGAATGTAATCTCACCATGTTTTTGCAGCCGCACCTGTCGGAACGAAATAAGCACTATCATCGCGCTGGCATGAGACCAAAGATACGCACAACTCGCCTGCCATCACGAGAGCAGGTTTATCAGAGTAGATGGACCCACGCTTGTCCAGCAAATCGAAGGCAGCATCGGGACTGTTAAGAAACACCAATCCAACTCCAAGGAGATGCAAATACACCACGTCGCCTAAACCATTGTCAGCCACCGTAAGAAGACCTGCATGAACCGTGAACCGCTAGATGCCCTCACCGTACTGCTTAGCCCACTCGGATGCTGGAAGCCAGAGCTCCTTGGCGGTGAGATCGAAAACGTTTCCCAATATTGGTACGGGCTTCGGGCCAGGTGGCAAAGATGCCGAGGAAGCTTTAGGCTTTCGAAACCAGACGAAAAAAGCGACCAGAAGGCAAGCAGAGGCCGCCAACACGGAAGTGCTAGGCATGGCAGGCGTAGAACTCGGGCGATGGTGGCGGAAGAAACTGAGAAGGGCCTGTGACGGCGAGGAGGACGACGACGGCGTGGAGGAAGATGAATGGGGTGGGTATATGCGCGTCTTGGACGGGGGTTGATGAAGGAGGAGGATGAGGAGATTTATGAAAAGTACTTATGTGAAGTTGACATGTGTGTCTCTGAAAAGTGAAAAGAAGGTTATCGTCCTTTTTCTGTTGTAGTTCCATGTCCAAGTTGAGAAGCGGGGTCACGATCAGGTTAGTTAGGCCATATTCGGATAAATCCCTGCCTAAACTGGGCCCTGGCCCGGGCCTTCCGGACCTTCTTCCGCGACTCTCACAATTATTCAACTTGTTCGCCACCTCTCATTCCTCGACAACATAAACTCACCAGGTTTATTTTTCCTATCGCATCTCTCTGGCGACTCCCATGTACGTTAGGGAGATCTTTCAATTCAATTATCTGGCTCCTCAAAGGCGCTTCCAAATGGGAATTAGAAGCACCAGTCTCGTCCACACAAGTCAACTGACAGTGAACGCGTCTATTTGCTATTGAATCTGCTCACGCCATCGCCGACGCTCAGGAAAATTTATTTTTCCCCCCACGTCCCTGGTTCATCACCACTGTCCCCATTTCGCATTCGGCCGGGACCACGGTCTACTTATTCTGCGGTTCCTGACCGGACTGTTTATGATGCCAGCCTCTGGGGTTTGGAGAAGTATACCGGAGTGTACCCTTTTTCCCTTGCGTCGTTAATGCTGCCTGCGAATCCACCCACATCACAAAACTTGACCCTTTCGATAAACGTACATCCCTAAAATTTGCGAAACTGTGTCAAAAACTTTGCTCCATTTGTCTCTCACCGTACTCCTGCTGGGTATGTAACGAGCCACATCGCCCACATCTTCGAAGCGATTCCTGCTTCACTTCGTGATCCCAAGAATTTCCTTCTAGAGAGTGTCTGCCGTCCCTGCGGATTCTCACTCCACGGCTCTCGCAACCTGTTATCCAACTTCGCTCCCTCGCCCCCTTTGCCACCCCGAAGGCTAGAAGTACAGCACGCGAAGAACGGGGCAGATCAAGAGCAACTTACTGCTCATAAGCTTACCTCCTCAGTGCTAATTCCAATGCTTCCGAGGGCCATATCCCGTTCAAAGCCACGGATTCGGGATAAGGGCCTCATGCAATTCCCGCTCATCGCCCGCTTGAGGCCAGACCTCTGGAAGTCGATTTGGGACCACATACATACATGACCACGCGATGATCACCGTCTTGATGTCTATCGCAACTCTGCATACCACATGATGATTGCGGCAAATCATATACAAGTAAGAGTAACTCGGCCCCGAAGGGATGCGCTGGCACAGTGCCACCGATGCGTCATGTTCGCACCGATAGGTATTACGGAAGAGTCGGGTGCGCCGCACTGGCATCCACGCTGCTAAAAAGCTCCAGATATGCCCCAGGAAGCTTTTCATTTACCCTCTTGCTCTTGGCAGTGATCTACACTACGTATCAAAGAACATCTGACATTCACTTGTATATCAGAGTTATGATTGCTGGCAAGGCAAAGGTCTGGGCTTGTCCTCAAATATGGCACCAAACGTTACAATCTAGAAGACTATGCCATATCCAGAGGTACTACTCTCCACTGGATAAGGGTTAGCGATCAGTTGGATGTATTTTGAAATGCTCGATAACCTCCTTCCTTCTGACGAGTCTTTCTCAACTCAAATAGCCTCAACTCTTCTCAGTCATTCAAAATAAACCCTGGTACGAACATCGGGAGAGAGACACCTTAGATAAGTATATCTAGCATACGCCAATGTATGAAATGCACGTAAGCAGCGGGTATCGGAGTGGGGAGAAGGGAGGAAAGGTCTATTCGACGTGGAAAGGATTTGCGGGAATTGGAAGAGAATTGGAAGAGAATTTGACATGGGATGCATAACAGTACGGCATGTTCTCAAATCTGTCTGAGAATGTTCTGAAACGAGAAACCATGACTTATAACGTTGTTACGTTACGAATGCCCTCAGTACCTTGGGAATCTAGCAATCAGGGGGCCCGGGGCGGTTTACGAAAACTCCCGACTTGCATAGAAGACAAAGTTATTTCATATGTGCAGTGTGAACCCTGTCATAAATGCATACATATGATTGTATATCCCAAAAAGAGAAAATGAGGCGCACTTAGCCGCCGAGTCCGCACCGGAAGCACCATATTTAGATCGGGGCGTCAGCCTCTGCGGCCTTTGAAACAAGGCTCTCCAACAAAGTGCTTCCGGTTTGCTTTCATAAGAACCCAGAGAGGTGTGGTTGACGCCGGTTGCGCTTGATCACTAATTCTTACATGCCCCCTTGGCTCGAAACTTCCATCACCCCGCTCCATCTATCGCCCCTTCCAGATTCGAGGTGCGCCCCCATCGGAGGATTGTATATCTAAGCATCTCTAACTGATTTTAACCGACAGAAAAAATAGTGGAGATTTAGGCGGTTCTAGATCTACTAATTTACTAAGGCATGCCCGAGGTCATCTGAGGTGCCAGCGCCTATGTGGGCTGAGAAGAGAACATATATATCAGACACCTCTTGATAAAGGATGGAAATGGTGCGCTTAATGGTGCATTCATATCATATAAGTTGTGCTATCATCGCATCACTCCAGATAGCACGGAGATCAAACAACTTGTTCTAAAAATAGCCTGTTACCGGGCGCTCAAATCAAACTGAGCTCATCAAGACTACGACCTTCAGGAAAAAGTATCAACGACGATGATAAGAACGTTGGAATCTCTAAAATTACTATGATGTGGACGGAATTTCGCGGGCTCCGAACCTTTCCCCATCTTTTTGAGATGAGTTGTTTAATTAGCGGCGGCCCGGAAACTGGGCGCACTTCGTACTGTACACTGTCATCACACTGGGATCACCGAGAATGTTGCGACATCTCTGAGGGGTCGATATAACCGCTGAATTGGGCCGATGTGTTTCGGTAAGCATTCCTTTACCCTCGTATTCACCTGTTCCCCACCTCCAGGGATGACGGCGGTGGTGTTCAACACAACCATCCCTCTCTCGGAGATCCCGACGCCGCTAATATTCTTCTCTCCTCAAGTTGCGTACAAGATCAATGTGGCCACGTATATTCACATTGCCTCGACGGCTGTAGGTCGCTCCCGCTCCCGAGGTCCCATTACTTGAAACCTGATTCTGCGCCCTTTTATGCGGAAGGTACTAGTCTGGGACGTTGTTAACCACCTCACAAGCGATTTCAAACTCTTACACCGATGCAAGATTGCGTTAACCACTCTGGTTTATTTTATAGCAAGGTATTGTTCCAATAGCCGACTTTATGATAAAAAGGAGGTGAAACCTCGAGCTCATTCTCTAATTAATCTGAATGTAGGATCACTCTGCTGGCTTATTCGCTGGGAAGAGCAGTGTTGTTGAGTGAGTTTTAGCACTGGGAGATTTCTGATCGATGAGAACCTGAAGGCGCATTCTTTACTAGCGTCCCCCGTCCAGGATTGCGCTCAGCTGAACAAAGCGATAACCGGGCTCCTAATCACGTTCGTAGCATCGACAACATGCCTTTTCTATCTCCGCATCGCAGCCGTATACAAAACTCAACTCTGTATCCGAGTATTCTTCGGCTTGACATGGCTCTCGACGATCGCAATGTCGCTAACCTTTATTAAAACCTTCACCGCAGTACACATTGGACCAACCCAGTACTGCATGGAGACCATCGAAGGTGGTTTCCTCGGACCGACGATCATCGTCCTCCTGGTCAACGACGCGTTAATTTATCTGGCGGTAGCATACAAGGTGTACACCACATTCCGGGACAACTCAGATGTATTCAGGAGTCATGATCTGACCCTCCTAATTTCCTCACCGGCTTTATCGATCCTTTCAAAAGTCCTCCTGCTAAATAGCCAGCGGTATTGTTTGTGAGTAATCCAGTTTCCGAATAGTTACCTTTCATTCTGAGTTAAATCTCCCTTTCTCCCACAAGGATGGTTGTGTTCTCAAAAGCGTTCCTGGTTCTTGCTGTGCTAGACTTCGATGGGCCAGCATGCACGATGTTTATAATATGCCACTTGGTGCTCGTCAACATCCTCTCCTCGCGGGTATATCGCGACATCCGGATGCCGCCAGCGGTCCATCATGAACCTACCAGCGTAAATGGTATTTGGGCCGACGAAGCAGTCCGTACAGGGACCATCACAGGTATGGACTTTGCGGAGATGGCCAGGAGAGTGGAGAGTAGAGATAAGGTTAGGGATGGTGGGCCGTCGAGACCGGAGTCAACAGGGAGCGAAGCAGCCGCTCATAGTATCGCCTTGAACCGAACTCCTGGAAATGATTTGGTCCTTGAGATCCATTCTCTTTCCCAAGAAGACAATAATCATAATCGAGCCTTCGAGACGGAGAAAACAGTAGTAGTGGACTCATGACATGAATTGAACGATGGCTTACTTGAAATTACACATTCAAAATGTGCAATCACATTCGTTTTTAATATCAGTCAGTTCTTCTGCTATTGGTTAAACAAGAGCGATGATATCCCGAGTGCGATGGATGTTGGAACCGGGATGACACAAAAGGATGGTAAATGAAATATGCATCGTCAGATCCTCCCAACGAATTCAAGACGAAACCAGCAGCGCCCGGATGAAACAGTGTCCCGTCAGAAGTCGGCCTGCCGCCCGAGCGATAAAGGTGGGTGGATGTATCACAGGTGTGCAGCCCACAAGTTGCCGGTATCATCGCGATAGGATAAGAAGGTGCGGAGAGGTGAATGATTTGTGGGATCAGACGGTTGAACATAGACCGGAGATTGTCAAATAATCTAGACTTGTTAAGTGCAATATTGACAGACGAATGACAGGAATGCATATGAGTCGTAGCTAAACATGTACGGAAAACTTTTCGCGCGCAGCCAAGGGTCCCATGGCTTTGCAATTTATACAGTAGTAAAATCGAGCTGTTCATCTGGGATTTCGTATTCGTACAATCATCATCGTTCAAAGGTAGTTTGGAAGGCATAGAGGGAGAGAGAAAAAAAAGAAAAAAAAAGAGTATGAAGAAAGAGATACAAAAACAGGCGCACTACTTAAAGCACTGGAGAACCTGGCCTTGGATAACCCTAACAGTATCGCTTGGGAAATGCCAGAACGAGACTGCGATAAGGATATAGACAGCTGGAAGAAGGCGTCAGTGGATACAGACAAAAGGAACTGGCCGCGAAACTTACCGATCAAGACCAAGCCACTCATCCAGTGAGACTTACCGTCCTCAACCGAGAACTTGACAAGGAGGACGGACAAGAAAAGCACCTGTATGATACGATCAGAATGCCTCACAGCGGAACTCAGAGGGGAAAAAAACGAACTATCGTCTCGAGGGGATCGAATAACAGGGTAAGCGGTTTGCCCATTCCCCATGCAACCAAAACCAGGACAGGAATAACGAAGAGGGCGATTTGGATACAACTCCCCACAGCCACGCTCATCGCGAGATCGAATTTACCCTTACTGGCGACGATGACGGCGGTAGAATGTTCGGCGGCGTTGCTGATAATGGGGATGATGATGAGGGTGATCCATTGTTTCGAAACGTTAGGGTGCGCAGCGACGAGACCTTCTAGCGAATCGATGAGATGTTCAGCAGTAATGTAGGCGACTGCAGTTACAGCCACGAGAAGGAGCACCGCAGAGGGGATGTTGAGTTTTGGCTCTTCGATTGACGAGTCGGAAGACGTTGTTGAGGCGGATGATAAGACACATGAAGGTGGTGCAGCTACAGTCGTCGGGAGGCGTAAGGTCTGGGTCGAGTGACGTCTGAAGATGGATCGCGAAGAACGCGAGGAACTTGAAGACGAGGAGTTCGAGTATTCTTCTTGGGAGGTGTCCAAAAACAAGTGGTTGTGAGAATAAAATTGGAAGAACAGCTAAGGCCAAGAGGTTAGCAGAGAAGGGGGGAGCTTAGCCAGAAGTTATATAACGTACGTAGGCGATATAACTGGAAAAAAATGGGAGACAAACGTAAGTTGGTAGGGAAAAATGAAGAACGAGCTAAATTTACGCCTTACATCAAGACCAGAATAATAGCGCTACCTCGGCTGAGTTCCAAGAGGATACCGACTTCGGTTCCAGGAGCAAGGCGGCTTTCAAGATATTGATGCTAAAAAGAATCCCGGTGAGCAACGGGAGGTCGAGAGTAGTAAACTGAACTCACGAAAGCCGCGGGAATGGTCAACGAAATCACAGATACGATCAACAACGAGGAGTTGAGTTGAGCAACCATGGGCTGGAATTGTTGGTGGTGGAATTTGAAACCTCCAACTAATGATTGATGAGCTTGACGTCATTCACGAGAAACAAGGACAGTTTTACTTACCAATGAAAGAACATCCAAGAACCAGGAGAAGGTTACTCAACAGGCCGCCGAGCAACGTGCTTTGGACAACATCCAATTCACACTGCAAAGACAATTGCGATGAGCATCCAAGCGAGGAGCAAGAAAAGAGAATGAAAAACCTGTTTAAGCGCAATACCAGAAATAATCATCTCTATAAGATTTCCGAGAGATGCATTGAGTAGACCTCCGACACTTTGACTAGTACTGAGAGCAACTTGCTCGGTACCAAGACCGAGAAGTGCGGCGAGTGGGACGATACCAAGCCCGCAGAAAATGAAGATCAAGGTGGGACTTTGATGAGTGTAGTGGAATGCCCAAGAAATTGGAATAAAGAACAAGAGGAGATTGAGTGGCGTATACCGTAAGGTAGCCATGAACGATGCACGATATGAGGGACGTGGCCCATCGGGTTGACTGGGTGTGAAGAAAGCACGAAGTCGGTGGGTCTTCGATAGCTTGAAGACCCTGAAACGGCGGGAGCGTAGGCTTTGTCCGTCGTTGACATCTAGTTTTTCAAGGTCACCTGCGGTAACTCCAGCGAGTGCGTTGTCGTCCCAGGTGGCAGGCGCTGGCTTGTTATGATCCGATGGAATAGTTTCGACCTTGATATGGTCGATTTTGGCGAAGTCCTTTTCTTGGACGCCAACATCCACGAATTCAGCGGCGGAAGAGCCGATTTGACCTCCAGTCATTTCAGTCGACCGATTAATATGCGGCCCACTACTAGGGGGTTCATCATCATCCTCAGCGATGAGAGCAGGTGTTGGCTGTGGCAGTACGGTGTTGGAGACATTGTGAGTAGATAAAGCGAAAGATTCTCCCATTCAGGGTGTGTCCGAGTGCTGGAAAATAGGTTGAAATGAAAGAAGGGGAAACGTCTGGGAACGTGCGGAAGCGGTCTTGGAAGCCCAGAAGGGCAGTGCTCTTATAAGCTAAACGGGCGCTTGGTATTCTTGGCGAGTCACGTTACCGCTCCCACCAGGCCGACGCCGTCGCCGTGCTGCCTGATTAAGGGCCGAAAATGCCCGGCCTATGCACTGCCACAGCCTACGCTTTTATCAGCGTTATATGATAGTGCGGCAGACAGTAATAAAGGTCGGTCTCGTGGAAACATGGATCATCAAGCCGGTGCTTCTTTGAGGACCGTTCTGAGACGACAGCCCCATTTGTTAATGCTGATAGGCGCTGGTGACAGGGAACTTTGAGGAACAGCAACTACTTTAAGGGGCGTTCGTACAGGAGATTTCAAGTCGTTCAACCTTAGGACGACCTACCCACATGTGCCGAGTTTTCCAGAGCAGGTGTAAAATGGGACTCGGAGGATACGAACGAAAGGTGAATATCCGGAAACCGGCCGGCGCTCGACCCTCAGTTACTTACGCTTGTCCTTGGCTTGTCCATCATTCAATTAGCCCAACGACAAGCCTTAGCTATTATCAGAGATGAACTCTGGGATGGTTTTCTCAATTCGAGGGTTGAGAAGATGACGATGACGCCGACGTTATCTAGTCACCTCTTATTAAATTTAGCGTGATAGCATCTGCACGCCGATACATGCTTTAGTACATAGGAATGTCCTCCGATTACGTTCAAACGAGCTACAAAACCCAACCCGCAATGAAATCTCAAAGACGAAAACAATGATCTCACGATGCATTCAACGTGGAAGGAGTAGAACCATGCAAATTAATCGCGTACAAAAAGTATACTATCATAGCAGATATAAAACGGGGAACGGTAACCACGTCAGTGTGAGACTGAATGGGAGACATCGAGGCTATAGCCCAAAGGCCCTTCGTGAGGGATGATTTTACAATGAGGAGGAGGAAACCGTGAGCGCGAATGCGAATGATGTTCATCGTGGGTCGTAATTAAGCGGCGGACACAGGTGCAGGTTTTTCAATGTACTTCCCACTGCCCTTCTTGAAAAGATCCTGTTCGACGATCAGCAAATATGTTCGAAAGTGAAATAATCCAGATAAACGTACTTTATAGACACCTTTCGAGATATGGAAGAGAGCATGCCGGCTCTCATAAAGAGGGTAAAGGACGACTGAAATGGCAGAGAAAAAGGTCCAAATAATACCGACAGTTACCCAGCCAGTCAGACCACCGACACCATATATATGCGATGAAAAGAATAGAGGTAAAGGAATAACAAGAATGAGTATGATGAACTAAAACGATACTATCAGAAGAGTCGCATTCGAGAGCTAGCAGTGGGCGCGTACCAAGCCAAGGGATGAATATGTTGCGAATTTGAATGCTTTGTTGAGGGCGACGGGATCGAGTTCATCCTCTTCTTCGGCTGCATTGAATGAATCGCCGGCAATGGATCCAGATTTGACCTCGACGTCATGATCCTTCTTGTCGCTGTCGCTGTCGATTTTCTCGTCAATACTTTTGGCGGTCGGGGGAGTTGGCTTGTTGATGGAGCGGGTCGATTCCCAGTCGAAGTTATCGGGCCACTAGGAGGTCAATGGTGGTTACGAAACAGCAATTTAAAGAGGACGAAAAGCGCTTACGATGAGGGAGGAGACTGTAGCGACAATGGCACCGACACCAATGGAAGCCAGGTTTCCAGCTAACATTTCGAAATCACCTCCGCTCGTCTAATGAAAATAAATTACACTGGCAGGAGGATTTACAACAATAAACTTACAGAAACGTTGATGACACCGTCATTGAGCGTCGCAGTAGTAACGAGCCAGGCGACAATACCAGCCACAAAGCCAGCGATTGAGCCACCAATGCAGCCCCATTTATTGGCTTTGCTCCATGTGATGCAAAGAGCGATGGGTGCAACACCAGATCCCAGAATGACACCCATGAACGTCTGAAGGCAAATCAGGTCTACAACTCTCAGAGGAAGGTCTTGAAATGCAACTCACGTTAAGCCAACCCATGGAGACCCCGATGTAGAAAAAGATAACACCGGCCAAAGCAGAGATAAGAGCATAGCCTGCAACCTGTAGGCCGGAAAACCGTTCAAAGAAAAGTGTCGGCTAACGGGAACTGGACCTACCCCGAGATGACCAACTCGCAAAATCTGTTCCTCAGTGGCCTTTGGGTTAACGTAGGTCTAAATTATCAAGATCAGCAAAAAAATATCGCAAAGTTGGAGGATGTGTTGCCTTGTAGATATCATATGTAAAAATGGAGGAAACCGCGATAAGTTCCGCGGAGCAAGCACTGGTGACAGCCAGGAAAAGCAGGACAAGGAGAATAGCAGCTCCGGCCTTTCCGAGCAAGGCAGCGGCGGCAGCAGCAGCAGGTAGACCTGCTGAAACATCAGCAGGGGTAAGGATCCTCATGGCAGGGTCACCGCGAAGGGCAACGGCAGCCAGTCCAAGGGTAGTTGCAAATGTGAAGGGAATAGCGAACCTAGGAAAGAGAATGAATCACCATAACTAGAAAATATTTTGGTTTTACTGACCAAGCCAAACCACCAAGAAGGTAAGCCTTGACAGTGCTAGCCGGACGACTAGCAATCGCACGCTGCCAGTAGGCCTTATCCTGAAACACGGTGGCGAAGTTACCAATGATATTGATGACTCCGAAAATAAGCTCATTCTTGGAGCGCATGGTGAGGTATGAACCGTGGGCATTACCAGCAACAGGCGCAACCTCAGAAGCGGCGGTAAGGAGTTCATGCATCTTTTTGGGACTTCCTATCTTGTCGCTAGTTGCATACACAGTGAAGATGAAGGTCTGAAATTCGTCATGAATACATCATCATTATCATAGGTATTGATGTCAGAAACGTACCAAGATGATGGCAAAGAGGACAGTGGTATGCGTGCTGGGTTATGCGGGATATCAGAGGTAGCTATCGATTTCTCGATATTGAAACTCACTAGTCGCAAAGAAGTGTAGAACGCATTCCGCCAACAACTACGTAGATAGCGACACCAAATGGAATGAGGAAACAAGCCTAATGCCGATAGGATATTAAGAGCGACAAAGTATATAGAGATGAGCATACGTACAGCGATTGTGCTCATTCCAGTCAAGGCCGTCACTGTCGCTGAACCTCCAAGGATCAACATAGAGCTGACGATTATGTTTGTGGCAAGGCTAGAGATGTCGATAAGCAATTTGAACGTCGTCTTACTAATATTGATTGGACAGTTACCCAAAAAACATGAAGATTAAATGGGCAAATTTCCCCCATCGGACCCCAACTATCTCCAACCACGTGTGGGCATAAGGGGCATTGAGTTTTAACTTGGCGGCAAGCTGGAAGAGAAATTGAGATTTCTTAAGAAAAAGTAAAGAACAAATGGTTACCACATACCATGGCGAAAAGCAAGACCTGAACTGTAGCACCGGCTTTGGAGACACTGTTAGAGGTTGCGTCCAAGGCGATAAATAACATATAACATGGCATACCTCCATACCACCAAGGTCCACTGACACCTATGTTACGAGGGTGATTAGCCACGTTACGCAGAAAGCGATAACACGAACTCACCAAACTTATACGCCACGGCACTACTTTGGAGCTGGGAGGGCGTCGGTAAACACCAAGATTTTTGTCGAAAATGGTGAACGTACCAGAGTAGCGGCCCACGTCCATGCGGAGACAATTCCAGAAGCGATCAGACCAGGTTTAACGCTTCGAGAAGCACTTGTAAACTCCTCCGAGCTCTTCGGCGAGAAGGCCGTGTATCGTGCTTGGATGGCGGTGAGGCACAACATGAAGGCACTGAAGAACAAACCGATCCCTAGAGAGTATGGTAGGGAGCACGGACGTCCGTGAACGAAACCAACATACCGACGACTAGCGAGAGAGAGTAAGCACACCGTCAAGAGTGAAATAGGCGTATTACTTACCGACACCATAACCAGCTCCTTGAGGAAGTATGGTTTCAGTCATGTTCGAATTCGTTGCGTGGAGGTTGACAGGGCCCACGAATTCGTTCTAGTAACCAAGTGTACAAGAAGGCTGGAGTGTTGGAGTTGCCCTTTTTATGGGTCTTATCTCTAGCCAACTGATAAGAAGCCGCATTCCCAACGATAGAGATATCCGTTATCCGTGGGTAGCTGACAGTTTTGACAAATACGAAAACGATAAAATAAGTTGTTCCTGAGAAATCCAAGATCTACATGCGCCTGCGCGTCAGATTCCGGTGGGGGTTGGGGTTCGATAAGGACCGCCTGAAGAAATCGCGGATACTGAATTCGATGGGGTCCTGGCCCGTCGGATATGCAAACATGGCTTCTGTGCTGACTAGTGAAGATGCAGAGCCGCCTGGGGGTGATTAAGTGGAGATGCAGCAGCATTGAACAGGCATCGCGTGTCCTTTACCAGCGTTAGTCAAAGCAGTACTAAGTAGACCGTTTACTGACTTTGACAGCGCGATCGCGCGTGCTAGCACAGCTGATTGAATTCCCACGATTTTCTGTTATCACAATGACTTTCAACGGAACAACAGGCAGCAAAGAACTCAGAGAACATCATCGCAGAGGTATCAAAGGCGATCTTCGTTAATGCAGTGCACGAAACCGGGGCAGGAGCCGATCAAGGGTCGGGCGCTTGCAATAACTTCAAAAAGTTCGGAATGTCAAAATCGTCGTAGCGTTGGTCCTATCATTGTTTCCCTCGCCCAACGCTTAGCCCAGAAATTTTGGATGACCAAAAATATCTGTAAACCATAACGTAACGCGATTAAAGCCTCTGGGTTCGCGGAGGCTTTCGGCATTCAACACAATAAGCTATCCTAGGATGGGCAATGAGTCAACAAGGACTCTTCGCTGGATTTTCTCTTATCTTTACATACCGGATAGGAATAATTACCTGTGTGTTTGAATCCTCAGAGATCACCCTAGCTATGCTTATGTGTCCTCGGCTTATCTCTCCAATGGGGAAAAGTCAACAGTCCAACAGACTTTTGCACCTAAATGAATTTGGTCGTCCTGAAGACGATGTCTTTCATTGCTGGCAAGGCTTTGAGATGTGTAGAGTGCACTCGATCGTGTAGCCTTTCTCCAAAAAATCTAAGAGAAGCGCCCATGAAAATTTGAATTCTGTCGACCCAAGAGGGCTTGCCGCACTTGACTCCAAGATGGCAAGTCCTTTCGAGCTTATCGCCCAAACAAACCCCGCACGTTTTACTTATCGATCCCTGCAATCGTACAGTTTCATAAAACTTCAACGCACACCACTGAGTCTCGACTACTTACGATCATCTGCTCAATTCCTAATTCTTCCTCGTACCTAGTCTTGGCAATCTTCACTCTAGATAACGTCTTATAATGGAGGAAAATGCGGGCGTTAGACAGGCCGTATCATCAGATGGCATCGATCCCCTGATTCTCGTTAATCCTCACTGCTTTGGCCAGGAGGAAATCCCAAATTCATCGGAAGAGCGTGCAAGGGTCTCCCAAATTCTGCAGAGCCGCAGGGCTATCTCTGTACCTCATTCATCATCACACGATCGTTCATCCAGCTCCATCCTCATCGAGGAAAATGACAGTCCATTATTCATCCATCTCGCCTACGGGTTGGCATATACCATAGGCTCAGCTCTGGGCTCCAGGCCGCCCTCTGAAGAAACCTGCCTTGCTGCCTACGTCGTCCCCAACAAAGCCGGCCTGACCGCTGGGTCTCGCGCCTGGTCCAAACACTCCCATCGCTCACTACCGATCCCATCTGACGCGGAAGAAGAGGACAAGCAAAAGTGCAGCGCGGGATGGTGGGGAATTCCCTCTGGACCGGTCTCTGTCATCAACGAGGGGTCTCTTCGGTTGTTTTGGAAGGTCATGAACGATGCCACTTGGCGGAATCTGCACTGGTTACCGCATGAAGTACTTGTTTACAAAGTCAGGGTGGCGGAAGGATATGGAATGCGGTGGTCGCAAGACCAAGCCGATCGTCCGGATTCAGATGGAGGCGAGAAGACAAATTGGCCGTGGATATTTCGTGGGTTTGTCGAACCTTCGATGGAGAATGGACATGAACTCAAATGGAGACATCCAATTTGACCTTCGTGACTTTTGAAATATGAAGCTCGGATAGATTTCAATTACGAGTGGGTATTAATTCAACACGCTTTTCTGGGGTATCGTGGCACAGGAGGTTTCGAAGGCATGGAAGATTATTAGAAAAGAGAGGAAATCCATGTCAGAGGTCTCCTTCTGAACGGCTGGAGGGTGGGTCGTTGAAACGAATCTGGGCCGTCGCCCGCTCCGACGATTTTAGGGTTGTCGTCATCGACCGGCCTTTAGCAACGCGATAGACAATGAGGAGGGGCGATATAACCTACAATTATATTGTAAACAAAAAAATCAATCCTTAGGAGTGCGTCACATATTATAGAACTCTATGCCACCTACACAGATATGAGGGAAAAGTAGGAAGGGTATCAACGACCCGTTGGCCTGCTCAAAAACGAGGACGGCGTATACGCCACTGAAAATGAGCATCAATGCTGAAGATTCGACACACATTGTGATAATCTTTGAGTAGGGAGATCCATGTTCTGCTCCAAGAACCTTCTGGATACGTCGTTGATGGTGAACGAGTCGGAGAACAATCAACAATGCAAGTATGATGTTGACGAGAAGTGAGAATATTATGAGCACCACCGTGAAGAGTGAGTCGTCAGCGTTGAGACCGACAAACATCAGCACACCGCATGCTTGCGCTTCATGAGCGAGCAGAAGACAAAAGGTGCGAAGGGAACTTACCCAATGAAAAGATTGACAGAAGTGACAGCAGGACAACGACAAGAACCCTTGGGCCTCTAGCGACGTCCTGATACAAAACGATACAACGCCATATCTGTAAATGAGATCACATGAAAATCTTATTCTGGTGGAAGAGAATATAATACTCACCATAAATCCATCAGCTCCCCAGATGGCCAGTGGAAGCGTGTCTGGGGAATACGAGATGAGAAGGGACTCGGGTACGTTGACGTCTTGGAATATGAGGAGCGTAATTCCCCAAATGGACTGGATTATCGCCCAGGTGCTGATGACGAGCATGACTGTAACGTAGATGACCAGGAATATCCGCATGCGATTGGAATATATTCCTCGTTTCTTCACCAGGAGAAGAAAACAATTTCCAGAGAGCACAATCACGATCCCATAAGCAATCGCTGAGATGATAGTCCCCAACATCTTGAGCTCGAGGTATACATCTGGACCTGGAATGAGCATTGAAAACCTGGACCTGGAATGTTCATGAGCATTTGAAGAGAAAGAGACCAGTACTGTCGACAAACCGTCTTGAAGGAGGAAGGGGGCATAAGAGGGGGCACTCTTAAAGGTCCTCATTCAAACCGGTCAGTCGGGCATAGCAAACCAACAATCAACCTGACGCCTGATGGAAGGCGATCCCAGCTCCGCTAAATGGAAGTTTGATTCCCACCTTCGGATAGCCAGATATTCTATTTTTATCGCACCATGAGAGCCGTGTTGAACACGGCAAAATATAATTCAAGGTCGCGAATGGCTTGCCTGAAGTCCTACCAGAGTTCCAATGGGTTCAATTTCGACCTTTCAAGGTAAATTTCGAAGCGGCTGAGAGTGGCATGAGTGGCGGATGGTCCATGGCAGTAGAAATTGCACCAGAGGATAGGAAGGCCGATCGTAGCCGAGCGCCATTGTTGGCACTCATGAATGGGCTATGATTTGGTCGTCTTTCCGGTTCAGAACAGATAATTTAAGGCAAGGTGAGAACGGGCGCGTCCTTGTTGTAAGTCGCGCCATACCCCATTCTACGACCTCCAATCTCGCAACCAAGTCGCCACTTCGTTTTTCTAGCTTTCTTTTTCTCTCCTGGCAACTCGATAAAGATTCCATAATCCTCGTCGACCTGGACCTTTTTGATTGAAGCTTGGAAGTTCGACGTTCGCCATGGATCGATATCCGTGGGTGGATACTGGAAGCTAGTGAGTACAAGAACCAAGATTGAAATTCAGAATTTGGGTAAGTAATGATTCGTGAACTTCATGAACGCGACCACGTGAATTGATGGTTCCTGCGCTCAAATCCAGTCAACTCCCTTCTGTCAAATCCTCTCATCGTCCACCTTGAAAATTGGAACGAGACTACAGATTCCGCCTCAAACTCTTATAATTCTTTTGGGACAACACAGCCAAAAAAAGGCCCACTGCACCATCATGGCAGCCTTGTCTGCCCCAGCTTCTATAGCTAGCACTCAGTGTTCTTATGATCATGATAGCCGCATCCAGTTTACCTTTGACACCGTCAACTGGGATATCCTTTCTTCCCTCGAGTGCAAACTTCTCCAAGTCGACTCATCGCATTGGGGCGATCAAATTTCTGGAGGTTACAACCTCGTCCGTTTCCTTCATCTTCATGACTCTCAAAATACCACCCTCGTCGCTCGTGTACCGCTTCGATCCGAGGACGATATAAGCACTGAACACGACTCCGCGATTTCCAAACGGATAGAAAGTGAAGTAGCTACCATGGAGTATGTCAAGAGTCACACCAACATTCCAGTGCCACATGTGTATCACCACAGTGCCCATGCTAAAGGCGAAGTGGGTTCGCCTTACATTCTCATGTCCAAAGTTGAAGGCGTGCGGCTCGTTTCCGTATGGGATGATATGGACGACGAAAACGGCGCATCATTCTGCGACAGGTCGTCGATATACTTCTCGAGCTTTGGTCTCAACGGTTCGATAAACCAGGTCCATTGTTCAAACGCACCGGAGGTGGCGAGGGGAAGGACGCTTGGTGTATCGAACCTGTCTTAATATCCCTTCATGACACGGAGCTTCGACATGGCATCGTACCTACATTATACTCCGACGCTGCTAGCTATTGGCTAGCTTACGCCAATGCCACAATCCACGACCTATGCAATTCAGAATTTGGTCTCCAGGCTAAAAAATATCGCTACTGTCAAGCATGGTTCATTCGCTCTCGAATTCCTTCATTATTCGATCCGTCCCTCGACATTCATGGTTTTCCCCTCACTCCCGGTGACTTTCATTCGCAAAACATCATGATTACAGACGTCGACACCTATCCACGGATCACTGCCATCATCGACTGGGAGTTCTCAAGCGCAGACTTCGTCACCACCTTTGCGCAATACCCCTTTTTTATCGTAGATCACCCCTTTTGGGATAACGACCATCCGTTGCGCGAACGGAACAAACGGGATCAGGCTACTTTCAATGAGCTCATTCTCGAAGCGGAGCGTATTCGCACTCCAGTCAGTGGCCCACAGCTTTCACGTCTCATCTCCAACAGCTACGGGATCTATCTCTTCCAACAAGCGATGGTCGCTGACCAAGTCATGTCCGACACGGCCTACACCCTTTTCTTTGCGCACGTATTCGGCCATTTTAAGAATTTCATCGGTGGATATTGCAGTGCGCTGATGGATAACGGAATACTGAAGAAGGACGAGGAACGATTTGACATGGAAACAAATGCATGGCTTGAAGCACGGGAGGTTTTGGGCGATGACGAAGTCGGCAAGGATCTGAAGCTTGGTGAGTTCAAGGACCTGGTTTCGAAACATTTGGACAAGTTCAATGTTGAAGGAGGTGTATGCAAATGGTTAGCTTCTCCACATTGAATTACTATGAATCTAGGCACAGTACTTTTGTCATGGCATGGCCGTGCATGACCGCGTGGTATGCCCGTGCATATTTGCCGTGTGCCCGTAAAGGTTGATTAACGTTTATTACCGTGTACCTGTGCGCAATCCCCTCTTACATTGGTCCTAAAGATATGTACCTCAGACACTCCTATAAATGCTTCACATCTCAGGTTAGCTTCCCACATAGTCGATAATATAAATAGGCGTGGACAGATTGGAAGAGAATGGCGTCCATCGGGAGTAGTGACATCAGAATGGAGATATTCGGAAGGTCCTGAGGGGCGGAGATGGTGGAATATTGTTAGAACAAAGAGAAAATCGTATTACACTTCTCTTTCCTCTTGATTGGAACGGCTTGAGGGTGGATCATTGAAGCGAATCTGGTCAGCCACTTCCTCCGATGGATGTAGGGTTGTAGTCACCGCGCGGCCCTTAGCGACGCGATAGACAATGAGGAGGGGCGAGATAACCTGCATTCAAAGACATGAACACTTCAGATGCGCAACAGATTGGGGTTTTAGGCCACCCACGCAAATATGAGGGAGAAGTAAGAAGGGGATTAACCCAGATGGACCGTCCCCCTCCACGAGAGCTATGACGCTGTATACGCCACTGAAGATGACAATCAATGCTGAAGATTCGACACACATCGTGATAACCTTCGAGTAGGGGGATCCATGTTGCGCTCCAAGAACCTTCCGGATGTGTCGTTGATGGCGAATGAGTCGGAGGATGATCAGCGCTGCGAGTATGATGTTGACAAGAGTTGAGAATAATGTGACCACTGTTGAAAAGATACCATCCGTGCCGATGAGAAAACGAATGCTGAAAGGAATAAGCGACATCACACCGCATACTTGTGCTTCGTCAGAAACTGGAAGTGCAAAAAGTGCGAAGAAAATTTTACACACCTAACGAAGTGATTGAAAGAAATGAGAGCAGGACGAGAACGATAAACCTGGGGACCCTAGGTACATCCTGATACAATACGGCACAGCGCCATATCTGCAGTTGCAACGCTATGGACTCATGATTGTTCATTCTGGTGGAAGATAATAATACTCACCATGAAACCATCTGCTCCCCAGATGATCAGCGGAAGCGCAGCCGGGATATTTCCAATGACAAGGGGTAGGTCGGCTTGGAATATGAAGACCGTGGTTGTCCGAACCGTCTGCATTATCGCCAAAGTACTGAGGAGGAGCATGATTGTAACATATATGAGCAGGAAAAGCCGCATGCGACTGGAATATATCCCCCGTTTCTTCAGCAGGAGAAAAAAGCAATTTCCAGAGAGTGAAACCACAATGCCATAGGTAATCGCTGAAATGATGGTCCCCAACATCCTGAGCTCGCGGTATACATCTGGACCTGGAATGAGTGGCATTTGAAAGGAATGGGAGACACAACGCCTTTGAAGAAAGAAGGGGGCATGCGAGGAAGGGCACTTTTAACTCTTAAAGGTGCTCATTCAAACTGGTCGGGACGGGCATCGCAAACCAACAATCAACAATCAACCTGAGGTCGTAAAGCCTGCTTCCATCTTGTGGCTGGAATGCGGGATAGGTAAGTATATAAGGTTGGACCTTTCCTCCAGCTCCCTGAAAAAGCCGAAGCCGAAAGAAGCCCAGCAAAAGAAAGCGGTATCCAAAGAGGTCCTTACGGCTGTTTTTCGGCTCCAAAATATGGACAGAAGACAGCTGAAACACGAAACCTTGAGAAATGGAAACAATTTGATCATAGATTGCAGAGACCCACTTGATATCTGGCCTTGAAATCGTGTTTGAGGTTGCGTAACTCTTGAAACTCAGAACGTTACTGCTGCCCAGATCAGCCGCATCTTCAACACAGAGTTTGCGAAACCTCCAAGCTGGGGAAGTAAAGTCCTATGCAAGAGCGACCACGTTTTCTCATTATTCTGTTTTTTGATCGCTGCTGTCTGTTCGTGCACGTTTTACAGAACACACAGGCGCTGTGAAGATCGGACGACTCGGAAATGGGAAGGTGGTTCAGACTCCAGAGCGAAAAGCCTAATTTCTGAGCCATTCTGTCGACCTCCACCAATGAAGTTCTGGTCGAAGGTCAGTTCTAGACGATTCGCCGCTGAGGCCTGAGGGGCCGTTGTCGTGGAGTTGTTGTGGAAGGAGGAAGTCCGAAACAGGCAACTTGCTGCGCATGTCTCCCGGGCCGGCCCCATAAAATAATAACCCCCAAATAACCCCTGAGAGCATATTCCATAGCCTTCCGCCACTTTTACGTGGTGGATTAGCACCTCAGGCGGCGACCAGTGAGCTTCGTAGAAGGAAATTAACTCTCAAACGGAGGCATCCAATTTCACCCTCGATATTGTGAGAGTTGAATGAGAATTAATTCGTTGCCTGGTATAATGTTTATGGTGCTTGGTGGCGGAGGTGGTGGATACAGAACAAAGAAAAAATCGTATCACACTTCTTTTTCCTCTTGACTGGAACGGATTGAGGGTGGATCGTTGAAGCGAATCTGGGCCGTTGCTTGCTCCGATGGATGTATGGTTGTAGTCACCGCGCGGCCTTTGGCGACGCGATAAACAATGAGGAGGGGCGAGATAACCTGTAATAATAGGCAACAAAATTTCAGAAGCGCATCATATTGGGATTCTAGGTCACCCACGCAAATATGAGGGAGAAGTAGGAAGGGGATTAACACCGACCCGTTCCCCTGCTCAAAAGCGAGAACGGTGTATACGCCACCGAAAATGACGATCAATGCTGAGGATTCTACACACATTGTGATAACCTTTGAGTAGGGAGATCCATGTGCCATTCCGAGAACCTTCCGAATATGTCGTTGATGGTAAATGAGTCGGAGAATAATCAACGCTGCGAGTACGATATTGACAAGAGTTGAGCACATTATCAGTACCCTTGTGAAGATGGGGTCAGTGGTGAGAGCAATAAACGTCATCACACCGGAACCTTGTGCCTCATGAGCAAGTGGAAGTGCAAAAAGTGCGAAGAGAACTTGATATACCTAAGGAAAGGATTGAAAGGAGTGAGAGCAAGACGATGACTAGAATCCTAGGGACCCTGGCTACGTCCTGATATAAGATGACACAACGCCATATCTGTAGTTGCAACCTCATGAAAATCTTCATTCTGGTGGAGAATAATACTCACCATGAATACGTCCGCTCCCCACATGGTCAGCGGAAGCATGGCTGGGGAATACGTGATGAGAAGGGGTAAGTCGATGGGAAGGGGTACATTGACATCCCGGAATATGAGGAGCGTAATTCCCAAAATTGACAGGATTATCGCCGAAGTACTGAAGAGGAGCATAATTGTAACATAGATGAGCAGGAAAAGCCGCATGCGGTTGGAATATATCCCCCGTTTCCTTTGCAGGAGAAGAAAGCAATTTCCGGAGAGGACAATCACAATGCCATAGGTAATCGCTGAAATCATGGTACCCAACATCTTGAACTCGAGGTATGAATCTGCACCTGGAATGAGTGACATCTGAAAGGAGAGGGGTCAATTCCATTAAGGAAGGGAGGGGTATAAGAGGGAGGGTCGGGTCCCAAAGGTTCTCATTAAACCCGCTTAGGTCGGGGTTCTCAATGCAATAGCCGTCCAGAGAACGCCAACCATCTGACGCCTGAAACCTGGATCCCGAAGCCGATCACTGCTTCAAGTTGCCAGCTGGAAGTTAAAAGGAAGTTTGGTTTCCACGTTCGGATAGCCAGATCTTCTATTTTTAAGGCGCAAAATGCGTAGTGCTCATCCAAAGTATCCAGTGTAAAGCGATAGATCGCACTGGTTTCAATCCCCATAAATTCTTTCATTCGATGAGGCCCATTCCCTTCAGACTTAAGATTACCGTTCCTACACAACGACTGAATGTAGCTGCTCCATATTGATAACCTGCTTGAATATTTCGAAAGCTGCTTGTGGCTGGAATGCGGGCTACAACACGCCGTTAGAATTAAATCGACGGACAATTAGACGCCTCCAACTCACCACTTCGTGACCAGCTTGATACACACGTCTATACAGACCCGTTTCAGAAGACAACACCCACAATGCGGACCCAGAACTCACGCAAAAGAAAAGTTGGCAACGTTTTGTATCGCTGCTACCGGTGCTCCGTTAATGGTCATATTCGTGAATGGAGTATTCGCGAGCGTTTGGGCGCCAAACCAATCCATAGCCAAGATTGAAGCGTGGCCACCCAACCAATTGCAGCTTAAGGATAACACTTTAAGAAGCTAATTCGAATCCACATTGTGTAGACTCACTTTATATCTGCGTCTCCGGCCTTGAGATGGCATTTAAGCGGACAGTATGACCTTCCAAACTTCGCACGTTACTCACCCAGATCAGCATCTTCAAGCCAGAATTCGCCAAAGCTCCAAGCTGGGGAAGTAAGGTCCTTGCATCCTAGACAAGGGCGTCCCTCGACGATTTGGACATAGATTGGCAAAAGAAATAATAACCACTCACGTCTCCAGTAGTACCGAACAAATTAAATGAAGCATCCGAACACATCTGGTACTTGGTTCCCGCCCCTATTTTATTTTGGATTGCTGGCGTTTGCAAGTAGTTCACGTAAAACTCTGGAGGAAAGAGTGCCGACGAGTTTTGCCTTAGGTCATAGGAATCACGGTTGCCTACGGCGGGCAAGAAAACGTTGGTGACCTGCGATTTTATAAAATTGAGATTCCTCGTAACATACTTACGAGAGAAAGCGGAAAGTACCCACGCAAAAATCGTCCGCCTGCTTACATATCTTATTCGATTGCGCGCCAGTCCCAGCTGCATAGCAGGCTAGTTCCTGATCTCGACATCCCCCAGAGCCGAAGTACGATTGATTGAGCTTTGCCAAAACAGCATCTGATTGGAGCTGGCCATATCCCGGCGCGTTAGTGGCGAAGTCGACGTAGCCCTTATTCTGAATGAGTGGGTCATACCATCCACTATGAGTCGAGAGGAGTTAGTAGCAAGGAAGGAGAGGGAAAGGGATGACAAACGCAACTTGTTGATCATGAGGGCGCTAACATTGATGAGCTCGCCCTGGAGCTTACCTTGTTGTATGAGTGCATTCTGTTGATCGAAGAAAGTGACGAAAGCTGGGCCATAATGTCCACCGTAGCTTTCCGTTGCAAGGATAAACCTTCGGGAAAGAATACATAAACTCGGGCGCCGTCAATTGATGCATATGACTATGCGAAAACTTACTCCCGCGCACTGAATTTTCTAAACGCCTGGCTCTCGAATAGGATTTGGAAAGCCTTCCATACAAAAGGCGCTGCTGACTGTGTACTGTTAACATTGTCAGTTCCGAGCGAAAATCCAGTTCCGATGGGTTGGTCAATGTAGATCACTGTGCGATGCGAGGTATCAGAACCATGAAGAATACGTAGTATGGAATCCGATCAACGCTCACTGTTACTGATGTTATTCCAACTATGGAAGCGTAAAACTATTTCAGTCTGGAGCACGAAATTGAATCGAAAGCCGTTACCTAAAAGGATTGAGAGTCGTCGTTGCGCCGTCTGCGTTGACTGTGCAAGGTCCATTTTCTTGGAAGAGACCGGTCATCGAAGAACACCCAGGACCGCCATTCAACCTTTTCGAGGGATGAAATAAGCTCCACGAAAGCAAATGCGATACGTACCAAAGGGTAAACGGTGCAGTAGCAGGGTTTTCCCGGGCTTCAAAGAACCAGAACCACTGTTCGCAGGCGGGATATCGAACACAGAACTAAGCTCACGGAACGCTCCAAACATAACGCACCATTGACATATTCGTCCCGACGTCGATATATCCGGACATCTGGTGCACCCCTGGAGTGGTTTCGCAGACTCCAGAATCAGAAACGAAGCGGATAGAAACGTCCGGGTTAACGGTCGAGGTAAAGCGTGTCAAGGTAGGAGAACTCTCCGAAGAAATTGGAGTTGCATACGCTGGTAGTACAGCTGATACCCAAGAGAGAACGATGAAGGCCAGGAGGCGTCCAAATAGTAGAACGGGGCTCATGGTGGAAAGTCAAGACAGTGGATCCGACTCGCGCCCTGCTGTGAACGGGTTATATAGGGGCCCGAGAGACAAGTTGGCGAGCATCGGGGCACGAGCGCGAGATGCGCTACACCATATGGGAACATAAGAAATGCGTCAGTAAAAAGGGCTTTAGGGCTATCTTTAACGTACTGTATTAATACATGGGAAAATAAAGCTTTGCACCTGCAAAATCGTATCAAGCAATTTGGTCAGCATGTGTAACTCGAGACATAGAAGGAAAGAAATTAGGAAAGGTGCCTCAAGCCCTGTAGCGGGTCGCTTTGAGAAACTGCGAATCGGTGAGCAGCATATGGATCTGACAAATACATCGCATTTCGGAGCATTGGGAGAAGTTGATACAAATTTGTAGATGCGTGTGAAATGGTAACCTGTTCATACAACTTCCCGAGTTTAAAACGTTAGCTTGGAATTCGAGGTAGATGACACACAGAAACGTACGCCATGGTCGAAGGCCTCGCCTCTTCACCAGGCCTTCACTTTCAATGCCACAAAGCCAACCAGATTCATCCACAGCGCTGATACTACCACGCCGAGGACAAAGCCCATGATCGTCTCGGATCCAACCATACTCGTCCTTCGAATTTCAGCCCCGGCGAGAGCCGCTCATCATCCTTTCCCCAATCCTTCTTGACGTTCTTCTCGTCAAATACCTTCGTCGAACAAAATGCGTTCTGTAGCCCAGGAAGTCCGTCGATGCTCGACATGTTCTTGGTCTTCCAGTACCACTTCAAACCTTTTTCGGGAAGAGGTTGAGCACCATTGGCGGTTTCGGCTTTGATATCTTCCCCTTCCTTCTGTGCTGCCATTATGTGAAGCCTCATGCGGTGCGATTTGAAGGTGTAGAATGGGATTGAGTACCCGCAGGACTATTCGTATCAATGGCAATTGATCAGGTTAAATTCAAGCGAAAGTAAACTAAGAATGCGCACCGAGCTGGCTTTGTGTACATGCAACATGATGACAGATCGTGACCCCGGTTGGCGTTTGTTCAAGGGGATCAGGGAGTTATATTCAGGGGTTTCGAATTCGTGCACCATACCTGTGGGTTTGGGAGTCCATGGGATTGTTTAGTATAGTCGTTCCGTACTAACCAGTTTCAAAGAGTCTAACAATCCTCGGCGGGCCTTCGAATGCGCAGAACATGATGGTGACTCTGCCGTTCTCTCTTACATGAGAAACGGTCTCTATGCCTTGGGGAATATCAGCGCTTGGAAGACGCAAAGAAACTAAAGCAATTAACGCACCACTGCCACTCATATCTTCATACCACACTGTTTTCTGGTCCATAATATGGAAAGTGCCTTCGAAGCCCTTAGGCGAGACGTTGACATGACCAGACTGGCTCAGCGGGGCTGTCGCAACCCAGAACATCTTCTGCTGCTGAATCCATGGCATAGCAAATGCTGGTATCTCGTCGTAGAATTGAACCATGATGGCTTCCTCGCAAGATGAACCTGGCCCTGCAAGCCTGTTTATTTGGACGAGAAGAATAGCCGAATGGTGTTAGAATGAGTCAGAAACCAGGCTGGAATGTTCGCTGTCCTACGATCTTCGCCACATTGGTGAAGTTTGGAACCCTGGTGCGATTAAAAACCTTCCATCTTCATAAAGGCTGGTCCGCAGAAGAATAAATATTGGGGGAAGAAGAGAGCGTTGTGGTGCCAGTGTTCCAGCCGATTAAATCCGACCAATCTTATCTTATCACGGTTAACGATTATGACGTCACGCGAGCGTCTTCCCTCACCAACATTGACCATCATCACGTAGGAACAGATTCAGTCGTGGCAAGCCCTATGAGTCTTGATAATCGCTAGTTTTAACAGCTGAAAAGTTAGGAATGGGACCTCGCCGGAAGTGAAGGAGGCTAATTTACGAGTTGAAACTAGGCTTATTTTTCACCTCCTGGATGCGCTCTGTAAAAATAGTTTTGGCAGGTCAAAATGTTCTGGTTGCGCGTCGCATGGGTGATTATTGCTTCGAATTTCGAGAACCCCGACCCGAGCGGTGTAAATAAGACCTGCCAGTGGCCTATTATCTTATTTTCTTTCCATCCTTCAAGGCGTTTTGTTAACAGTACCGATCCCTTTCCCTTCAAATGTCACTCATTCCAGGTCCAGATGTATTCCTCGAGTTCAAGATGTTGGGGACTATCATTTCAGCGATTGCGTATGGGATCGTGACTGTACTCTCTGGGAACTGCTTTCTTCTCCTGATGAAGAACCGGGGGATATATTCCGATCGCATGCGGCTGTTCCTGCTCATATACGTTACAGTCATGCTCCTCGTCAGTACCTCGGCGATAATCCAGTCAATTTGGGCAACTAAGGTCCTCATATTCCAAGCCGTCGACTTACCCCTTCTCGTCGGGTCTCCCATGCTTCCGCTGGGCATATGGGGAGCAGATGGATTCATGGTGAGTGTCATTCTCCTCCACCAGAACGAAGATTTCCATGGGATGAAAACTACAGGTATGGCGTTGTCTGGTCTTATATCAAAGCGTAGCTAGAGGCCCAAGGATCCTTGTCATTATCCTGCTGACACTTCTGTCAACCATTTCGTTGGGTGCGTTCTCTTCGCACCTTTTGCCGTCCACTCATTAATGAAGCACAAGCATGCGGCGTACTGATGTTTCTCGGTCTCAGTCATGGCGACGCGATCCTCGCAACGGTACTCATGGCGTTCTCAACTCTTGTCAACATCATACTCGCATTGTTGATTATCCTCAGACTCATTCACCATCAGCGACGCATCCGGAAGGTCCTTGGAACGGAACATGGATCTCCCTACTCCAAAGTTATCACGATGTGTGTCGAATCTTCAGCATTGATCGTCATTCTAGGCGCCGTATACCTCGTTCTCGGTAACGTGCGCTGGGCGACCGGCTCGGTTTTAATCCCATTACAAATTCTCCCCCATATATGTGTAGGCGGCCTAGAATTCTATGATTTCTGATGCACATCTAAAACGAATTCTTTAACGATATTGTGACAGGTTATCTCAACCGCTCCTCATTGTCTATCGCGTTGCTACAGGTCGCGCCATGACCACAATATATTAATACCGCCATGGAGCAAGAGGTGGCCCAGATTCGGTTCTATAATCCACCTTCAAGTCAAGGAGAAGACTTTAGTCGAGGAGAAGACCGTAGTACGTCCTGATGGATTTTGTAATATTCCACGACTTCCTGGCAAGTGTACTTAAATTGGTCCGATGGAAATTATGACGTCACGCGCGCGTATAAACGTCGCGTCAACACGAGCAAACAACTTGTAATAACGCTTTTGGGAGTCAACCAAGTCCAATTTCTAGGCGAACCATGGCGCCTACACCAGTTGATGAAGCTCTATTCTTGAACCAATTGCTTCAAGGACTCGACGACGACTTCTTCTCCGCTGTCCCATCCCCCGACCCCTCTCCCCTCATACCCAAGCCACTCCGAACCAAGCCAACTTTCCCATCCACTCCCACCAAGCAAACCAAACCGTCTCTTCCTCTCCTCGTCCCCTCCTCTTCAGAACATGACGCAGCCGCTTTCCTCCAGGGATCCGAGAATTGGGACCTCGATGACTTTTCTATTAGCCCAGTCAAGCCGTCATCATCCAAACTAAAGGTATAGCTCATTCAGTTACCAAAACATTTTATAATCCTTACCTTTTCGTAGACCACCTTGGATAAGATATCACCGATTTTATTTGAACAAAAGAAAGTTGAGGTATGGAGTCACCCCGGGGTTTGTGGATCTGTCAATCAAATTATCCTCGTCTTTTAGGCAAAGCCTCCTCTTTATGTCCCAGATCCGTGTACGCGATGTGTGGTAGATTCTGTAACCGAAGAAAATGTGGATAACCGGTGGCGGAAAGTACGTGTTTTCTTTTTCTTAAAAAATTAAATATTCATAATTTCCCCAGTTTATCTCTGCTCGGGTCCAACCAGGAGAAGAACTCGTAGACGTGTTTCTCTATGATGATTGGTACCCAACAGACATCCGTATTGGTTGGTTAATCATACTTTTCATTTCATTGACCGACTTACCTGTCCCCTCAGATGACATATTCAACGTCCTTGGTACCTTTTCGAAATCCCAAGCAAATGCACGGCGGAGCATCTCCATTACTTCCCAGTCAAACATGATTATTCTGCACCCTGACTTGCTACTGACAGCCACTGCTCTCTCAAACGCGCCTCAGTGCAGACGCAAACCCATTCTATCTTCCCTGGTTCGTTCCACGAGCGATTTTACACCCGCCCTCGTTTGGGGCAGCATGCTCCATGAGGTCATGCAACGTTGTTTGACAGAGGATCGTTGGGAAGAAACATTTGTTGAGCGTTGTATCAACGAAGCTGTGCTCGGTGGCCTCGGCGAACTAGTAAAAATCGGTCTGAGCGCGGACATCGCGAGGACTGAGGTCGCCGGAAGGGCTAAGGGCATGAAGTTATTCAAAGACAAGTATTTATCACAAGAGCCCAAGGTACGCTGAATTTTTACCTCCACCTTCTGTTAATCCTCTCATGTTCGTTTATAGCCTACTGCTATCTTGACAAATACGCGTACAGGCGCGTCTGATGCACCTTCTCTGCTGGCGATAACCAAACTTCTGGATATTGAGGAAGATATCTGGTCGCCTACTTTCGGACTCAAAGGAAAGCTTGACGCGACGGTTCAAGGGATTATTTCTGATCCTTCAACTTCCTCCCCATCCTCTTCGTATCGCGCCCCACCTTCATATATCCAAACGAACACGCCTCTGCCACTGGAACTCAAAACCGGTCGCTCGCTGGCAGGCATGGAGCACCGTGCGCAAACTATGCTTTACACACTCTTACTTTCGGAACGCTATGGTGTGGATACCAAGGACGGGCTCCTTTTTTATACCCAAAGCGAAGGAGGAGAGATCGTGCGTGTTCCACGCGGGCGAAACGAGATTCGTGGGTTGATGAGTGCGCGTAACGAAATGGCATCATATATGTGGAGGCGTATTCGGAAAGGAAAAGCCAGAGCTCTGGATGTGGATATGGAAGTGGACATCGAGGACGCGTCTCTAGCCATGTCTAATCCTTCCCCACCTTCCGATGGAGCAGTCGAAGACGAGCCATTCCTGCCACCTCCCATCGACGACGAGCGCGCCTGCATGCGATGCTACGCCCTCGACACTTGCCTGCTTTTCCGCAAGACACACCCGAACCACTCGTCTTCTGCCCCCAAGAGGAAGCGGCTGACTTTCGACCCACCAATACCCCCTTTCCTCGCGCCTATCTTCGATGCGAAGACATCTCATCTTACCCCCAACCAAACCGCGTTCTTTAGAGATTGGGAACGCCTGTTGGCGCTTGAGGAACGCGATTTAGTGCGCTTCAAGCGCGAGCTATGGACGCTCGGAGCTGGCGAACGAGAGAAACGCGGCAGGTGTTTTTCTGGTATGGTTGTCAATCGCCAAATACAGAGTCATGGACCAGCAGGCGGGGAGTGGGGCAAAGAGGGCAAGATCCATCGATACACTTATTCCTTTGTCCGCTCGAGGACGTGGGTTGCTTCTTTCCCATCTTCTCCTACGCGTTCGCCAACCTCAACGCGGAGCCTGCTGAATGGGCATCTGAACACCGGTGATCCAATCACGGTATCCATCGAACCGAACCTTCTTGCGCTAGCTAGGGGTTACATCCTGGAACTGAACCCAGAGGAAGTTGTCGTTGGCGTCGACCACGTTTTGGACGCAGCAAGCTTGAAAGAGCGCGTGCAGCGGACGCGTTCGTCAGCGAAGGAGGACGAAGACGACAGGGAGCTCGTGTTCCGCATCGACAAAGACGAGCTCTTCGGCAGTATGGGGCGTGTGAGGAGCAACCTCGCACAACTGTTCTACGCGGACGGGGACGCTAAACGGCTCTCCCTCGTCGTGGATCTGCGGAAACCTGTCTTCAGCGCCCCTACGCCTCCCTTCGTCGTCGGCCCTTCCAACCCTTCTACTCCACCACATCTAGCGCATTTGAACCCCTCCCAATTGGATGCGATGCACAAAGTCCTCAGTGCGGAGGATTATGCGCTGATCCTTGGTATGCCGGGGACAGGGAAAACGACGGTTATCGCCGCGCTCATCCGCGAGCTGGTGGGCAGGGGAAAGACTGTGCTGTTGAGCTCGTACACGCACTCGGCAGTGGATACGATTTTGATGAAGCTGGAAAATGAGGGTGGAGGCAAGGACGGCGCGGGGGCTTCATTTGGGGTGTTACGGTTGGGGAATACTGACAAGGTCTGCCTTTACCTTCACCTTTATTTTTATTTATCACGTTTCTGGGCCGCGATATTGATGAACTATTTGCACAGGTCCATCCGGATGTCAAGAAATATACCCTTAATGCCCGACGCACGGCAACGACGGTGGAACAACTGGAGGCGCAGTTGATGTCTCCGCCTGTAGTTGCCACGACGTGTTTATCGATTGATCAGTACGTAAACCTTTTTCTCCTCGACGTACTTCATTTATTCTGACACCTACACCCACGTCGTGTTAGTCCCCTTTTCTCCCGCCGGACTTTCGACTATTGTATAGTAGATGAGGCCTCCCAAATCACACTTTCGACGTGTTTAGGTCCACTTAAATTCGCAGATACGTTCGTCCTCGTCGGAGACCACTTCCAGTTACCTCCTCTGGTATGTGGCGCGTTGCATAATTTTGGCCTGTTCGCTTTCGCTAAAGTCAATTGCTTATAAGGTCAAGAATCCCGAAGCACGGAAAGGCGGTCTCGACGTCTCTCTCTTCCGCCGACTCTCAGAGGCCCATCCTGAGGCCGTCGTGGATTTGAGATTCCAGTACAGGATGAACCAAGAGATCATGATGCTCTCGAATCGACTCATCTATGAGGATAGGTTACGATGTGGGAACGAGGAGGTGGCGAAGAGGTCGCTGGAGCTGAAAGATAGGGCGTTTTTGGGGAGACTGCATCGGGGTGTTGAAGCTGAGGAAGTGCATTGTGCAGGCGATTCGGATGGTGGTTGTTGGTTAGAAAGATTGGCTGACGAGAGGTAAGCAAGCATTACATGGGGATCCATTTTTTTCGCGATCAATTGATTCTTTGGCTTTATATTATAGTTGCAAAGCAGTTTTCGTCGACACTGACGCCCTTCCAGCACGAGATTCACGCGTTGGCGACCTCGTGCAGAACACGACAGAGGCGGAGCTTGTACGCCAGTTCACCGAGACCCTCATCCAGAGTGGCGTGGGGGAATCACAAATCGGCATTATCTCACTCTACAGACAACAAGTCAAGCTTCTGCAGCATCTCCTTCCGGAGAGGGTCAAAAATGGGCTCGAGATCCTCACTGCCGATCGGAGTCAGGGAAGGGACAAAGAGTGCATCATCATCAGCCTCGTTCGTTCAAATGAAACCGGTCATGTCAGTGTTATTTTTTTGATTTTCTCCTCTCATTATTGACGTCGTATATTTCTCCAATTCTCCAGATTGGTGACCTCGTCAAGGATTGGCGGAGGATGAACGTCTCTTTCACGCGTGCGAGGAGTAAATTGGTCATCTTCGGATCGAGGAAGAGCTTACAGGGTGAACCGTTGCTAGCGCAATTCTTCGACCTTATGCAGGGGCAGGGATGGATCCTCCCATTGCCAGCTCAGGCGCACATCGCACACGCAGGTATCTTTGATGTGTGCTCGACGCCTTTGAAGAGGGGCCCCGATGCAGACGCCTCGGTTTTCTCAAGAACCGTAGGGGAGGGCGAAGACGATGTCGATGACGATGCGTCCCCACGAAAGTTGAGGGGCAAGGAGAATGTGGTCGGGGTGGAAACGCTCAGGCCGACGAAGAAGTTGAAAGTTGCTCCGGCGACTACTGGTAGTGGGAAAGTGATGAGTGTGAGTGCGGTCGCTGGAGTGGTGAGAGGGAGACCCATTTTACAGGACTTGCTGGGGAATGAGATTTGAAGCGTATACCGGGGCGGGCGGCGGGCGGCCTGGCAATTCGCCTACGACGGTTTAAACACTTTTCCATTTGTATTAATATCATTTGCTCACAATATGTACAATATCATTCGTCACTTCCCCAATACCGAACTTCTAGCAAGTTCCCAAAGGCTGAGGGCATTGTCGGATAATAATAACCCCAGTAGCACAACCTTGATTCGTCTCCAGAAATTGGCTATGGAGCCTCCTTTTCCGCCTTAAAAAAAAAACCATTGCCGTGTCGGACGTGAGCCTAGATAGTGCGGCCGTTTGAAGATTATATTGCAAGACGCAATGAACTGGGAATGTCTGGTCGATCAACGATGCTATCTATCTCCTTCCCCCAAACTCCATGTCCAAATTTCGCTTGACTCCCTTAGCAATCCCTTAGCAGCTATGACAACTGCGATCTTTTTGTTTCTCATCAGCCTTTCCTGAGCCTGTTGACGGAGTTCTCTCGTAAATCCTAGGCTTGGGCGTGTACTCGAAGAAAAACCGGCAGACGCCTATATTCTGACTTCGGCGTTTTGCGTTTGCCAAGTTCCAACCAGTGCTTCTTGTGCTGCAACTTCAACTCTAATCTTCTTTGCTGGAAGCGAGATGAGAACGAACGAGACGACAGGTGATCAGTTTAATCTTCTAATACTTGATGGGCGCTACCATGGGAGATCTGTCATCCGGACCATCAGCAGTTGTCTCCAAGAGACTAGACCCGTAGGCTACCAGTTCGTCGCTGGTCGACTTGTTCATCTTTAAGAAGCCCCACTCGACCTATACCTTGATAGTTCTCTGACGGTGAATGACATTACTTATACCAATTGATTCGGTTGAATCGAGTAAATTTAATTATAAAGACGAGAGGTCTGAGCGTCTAGCTCCCCCTCCTAATCCCCTTCCCAAAACTGGTCCCCTTCCTTGTAAATGGTGAACATTCCTGATGACATTGAGGGATTCCTCAAAGTCCAGTTCTTGGGGACCATTTTCTCAGCGATGATATATGGAATGGTGATTATCCTCTGTGGAAATTGCTTTCGTCTACTCCGGAAAAAACGGGGCATCTATTCAAATCGCATGCGGATTCTTCTCCTCATATATGTTATATTCATGCTACTCCTCAGCACCTGGTCGCAAATCCAATCGACTTTTAAAAACTTTGTGTCCATATTCCCACCACAGAAGACAACATGGCAATTCGAATTCAGGAATTTTCCAATCGCATATGTTTTCACCATTTGGGGAGCAGATGGGTTCATGGCGAGCATTGTAATTCTTCGCCAGAAACACAGGTTTACAATGAAATTTACAGATCTGGCGTTGTGCCGTCCTGTATCAGGACATGTTTAAAAGGCCCAGGCTTGTGGTGATTGTCCTCCTTTCCCTCATTTCATTCGCTTCCTGTGGTAGGTTATCTTTATATTTCCATTCCTCCCCTGTACCTTTCAAATTTCTCATAAAAACATTCAGTATTCGGTATCGCGACGTTGGTTAACGGCGTGATCTGGGTTCCCCAGCTTTATTACACCTACATGGTCTTCAATACATTCTCCGCTCTCGTCAATATCATACTCAGTATTGATCGTCTTACGACTCCTTTACCATCAAATACACCTCCGAAATGCTCTTGGAGCTGCACATGGATCTTCCTACACTAACATTATCACCATGTGCGTCGAATCTTCGTCACTGATGGTCATTGCCTGTGGCTTGTACACCGTTCTGGTTTTCCGGGATCGGATGAATGTGAGAGCTTTTTTTTTCCCCGTCATCCCTCATATTTGCGTAGGTGGCTTAGTACTCGACGATATGTGATGCACGATTAAGATTTGATACTCCTAGGTTATCTCCCCGCTCCTCATCGTCTATCGTGTTGCTATAGGTCATACCATACCCTCAACTTTAGTCCCATCGGTGCAAGACATATCCCAGATTAGATTCAACGTTCCATTTCCAAGCCCCCCATTCGGTCAAGAAGGAGAGGCGTGATATGCAATATGCATCACAATGGGCGCCTCGCCTAGAGGAGAGGAGAGACGCATCAAGCCAAACCCGTCTACATGCTGTACACAGCACTACAATAATCATCCACTTTACTCACGAGCACGACGACAATATTAAAATTTAATATGCGGTATCGCAGCAGTAGTCGAAGGTGTGACGCTGGTCCGCGCGCTTAATTACGCCTACGAGGCGCTCGTTTCATTCTCCGCTCTCGAGCGCCCATATCATACTCGCAGCATTGATCCTTTTACAACCCGTTTCCGATGATTTATGTAAGGCACGTCCGAAATGCCCTTGAAGCTGAACATGGATCTCCGGGGATGTACATCGGGATTTCGGATGCAGGTTATAAGTAGGACTAGGCTCGGACTATTGCCCCCGATATTCATCCACAGTCGTCCACTGAGGACGAGATATTCGTTGGGGTATGGACGTTGGTTTAGTTCGAGGAAACATATTCACAGGGCCCATGTTTGAGTTTACCGATGCAGATCCTGGGATGACACGTCAGAACCGCGATAGCAGATATCAAAGCGCTGGTTGTTGTGGCCCTTACCTTTATCGCAATTTTGGTTCCCAGTTAATTTATAATCCACAAAATAGCTGTCTGATGGTTTTGGACCCAGGTCGACCGTCGAAGCGTGCTGATTCGCCACATCCATCGTTTACGTTGATCACTCCCATCATAACTGCTGCCATGGCTATTGCAATTGAGGAGCCAGACATATCCAAGTGCGTAACTATTTAAGACCTTCGCCCATCTTATGTACTATACCCCTTCCCCTTCAAGTTGATCAGCAGTGCTGATCCCGTCGTTTCAAAATGCGCCAAATCATTTCAGCTCGTCAAGACTCTGCAGTCCTCGAGCTCTACATGTTAGGAGCTTTTATTTCAGCGGTTGTCTATGGGATCGTGATCATCGTCTCTGGAAACTGCATTGTTCTCATCCAGAAGAAACCGGCCATCTATCCCATTCGCATGCGGCGTTTCTTGGCCATCTACGTGACAGTCATGCTCCTCCTCAGCACTGAGGCGGTAATCCAATCGATTTGGTTACTCGATTCCTCAATATTCGGGGGAGAGGTACTCCCTTTCATCGCGATTTCTCCACCCGCGATTCCGCTGACCATCTGGGGCGCGGATGGAATCATGGTGAGCATTATTCTCCTGCATCGAATATTTTCCATCATCGTTGCAACGATATATCAGATATGGCGTTGTGTCGTCTTGTATAAGGATGTAGCCAGGCGCCCCAGGACTCTTGTTTTTGTCCTTCTTTCATTCCTTTCAATCATTTCGTTAAGTAGGTCATTTACTCTTCCCGATCATTCCTTTTGCTCAAGAAACACAAGTATGCGGCGTGATGATGTTCCTCCATTACCCCCACCAGCCGCTCATAATATTTTCAACTGTCGTCAACATCATACTCGCCTTGCTGATTATTTTGCGCCTCGTTCGCGATCAACGTTATATTCGGAAGGTCCTTGAAGCGGACCATGGATCCCTGTACTCCCAAGTGATCGGCATGTGGCTCGAATCCTCAGCAGTGTTATCTAAGGTGATCACCATGTGTGTCGAATCTTCAGCATTGATCATCATTTTTGGTGGCCTATGCATTCTCCTAGGCTTCCTGGATGCGAACGCATTGTTCATCCCCCTCCTACTTTTCCCTCATATTTGTGTAGGTGGCTGAAGTCTGTGATATGTCGTGCAGGTCCAACCTTTTTATACAGGTTATCTCACCCCTCCTCATTGTCTATCGCGTTGCTACAGGCCGTGCCATGACAACAACAACTCTACAACCATCGGATAAGGAAACGGCCCTAGATTCGGTTTAATAGTGCACCTGTTGACAACGTTGTTGAACCTACTTCAAGCGCTTCCAGCCAAGGAGGAGAAGGAATACAGATTTTTCCCTTGATTCCCACTCTTCGGAAATCTGAGTGTTCTAGGCTCTCAACTCGGTTCTTATCAAATTGACGCACTATCCGCCTTCGAGTCGACATATCGACCTCACGCAAGTTTTCAGCCCGATGGGATTCATGCGCCGGCATCCCCATCGGCGCCTCGCCCAGGCGTCCTCATCAAGCCAACCAGCCTTCATGCCCTACGTACATACATACTACTACGATAATTTGTACTCACTTTTAAGATATATGTATAACTTGGGAAATTGATCGTGTGGTGAGCCCCCGCCAGGCGGACTGCGTCCGTACCTACCTCGACCGCTGGTGAATTTCTTTCTGATTCTCGGTATTTCTCCCAAGTATATAAGCCACGAACACAGGCTGCCGTTGTTGAGAAACTTGAAGTGTGCAAGATGATCGATTATCAACGAGCACTTGAGCGCTTAATCTTAATTCCATGAATACGTACTACACGTCCTCGTCATATCTCTTTGTTAGTATATCGGTTAGTACACGCGCCTGTCATAGCAAAAAAATTGAATGCATATAGTGACCGCGCGAAAGCTGGGTTCGATTCCCAGACAGAGAGTTTGAAAACTTTTTTTTTCTCGGTGTGTTGTTTTCCACAAGTTTTCCACGTAACCTAGGACGCCCGCTCAAATCAGTATGGAGCGTCTTTTGTAAAAAAAAAGATGGATTGGGGGTTCGGGGAGTCAATCGCGAGGCGTTTAACCCGGGGGCTTCTCGACTATGTACCTTTTTAAGTACCGAGAGAACGATCAGGCTCGAATGCGCACCAGAAATCGACATTGTATCTCGTTGTTAGTATATCGGTTAGTACACGCGCCTGTCATCTCATACTTTCGACACAATGGCCGCGCGAAAGCTGGGTTCCACTCCCAGACAGAGAGCTTTGCCGATTTCATGCACATTTTTCTTTCTTTTCTTCTTTTCCTTTCCTTCGTGTTAACGTTGCATTTTTCCCTTCATCCCCCACCTCCCCCAAAAAAGGAAAAAAAAAAAACTGGTATGTAAGACATAGCCTTCATCAAGAAAATAACATGCATAGTACTAGCCAGTAGCTTGCGATGATTTTCTTGGGGTGTGCCAGAGTGAGAAGATATGCACCCGGATTAGAAAATTCGCTCCCGCTTACATAGGCCATTTGTTTCCGTTCATCGATCGTCGATCATGATGACGACACACTAGCTATTGTCGCATGTACTTAGTGCTCAACTCCCCCAGATGCGCACCATGATCTTGGCATCACATCTCTCTGTTAGTATATCGGTTAGTACACGCGCCTGTCATTACTGGGATTTGATTCGCGCGAAAGCTGGGTTCGACTCCCAGACAGAGAGCTATACCGCCACGCAAGGTTCTTTTTATTTACATAAGCTCGTTTGCGCCCAGAATCGGATGACTTGAAAATAATATGTATGTACTGTACATGTACTTAGTGGGGAAGCCTGTTGTTTTGGGATGGTAGGGATTTAAATTTCTTATTAGTTATACATACGTAGGATCTCCTTACGAGAGCGGAGATTTGTTTGGATAGGTACGAACAGAGGTTAGAGTTATAATATTGAAAGCCTGGAAGCGTTGTTGACGAAAATTGAGGGGTTTGCAAGGGCGAAGCAGGAGGTACGTCGCTGCTGCGAATATGTAGAAGGGGAGTCTATCCAAGGGGCCGGAGTACATCGACAGCATGCGGCAATTTGGGTAAATGACAACGACGAGAACGCCCTAGGACGAGCTGACTGAGCTGAGGATCCTCAATAGCAAACGAGTTTTGGATCTTGGGCGTCAGCGATTTTTTCCTCTAATTTGGGTGGTTTCGACGGGGCTCTGGGAATGGTGCTATCGAGTTACCTTTTGATTGACGAGATTCGGGGCCCGCCGGACTCCCTGCTTGTCACTAGGAAAGAAGTTGGTTCTCGGAGTATGCGACTATGGTGTGATTGGTGTGTGTTCGGGAGGGAGTTGGTATGTGAGCTGGGGGTTCGTATGAACGGGTTTCAGGAGAAGAGTGGCTTGTTTATTTATGGGAGTAAGCGTCGGTTTCGACATTGGATATGGTCAATGGACTATGATACAAATGGACTGTGATATAGAATGCGGTTCACTGGGATTACAAGATCAGCGTATCGTTGAGAGAATGAAACGAAAGAACGAACCAACGAAGGAATCAGGTACCTTTGCGATCACCGTCGTTTTGGAGTGCGCGGGAGCTGGGTATATTATCTGTCCGGTTGAGGCACCCCGAATGGGCTCTCCATTCCGTGTAGATGCCGTTGACATACAATTTTTTTTCAGAGTCGCAAGTGCCGAGCGATGGGTCCAGCTTTTGGAGTCATAACACAGGAAGATGAGGTTCAGAGACTGAACGATATACACATTTCATAGAAGAGGGTTCTCCTATGGATGTGGATGAATGTTACATTTTTCGAGGACGAGAGATGTAGACGACAGAGCGATCCCTGTTTCTGAATAATCCGACTGGGCCGAGGCGCATACCGGGATTCAGCATTAAAGGTATTTTGGTCGTAGAAGGTACGGCGAGGGCTTTCTGGACTTCGATTTATGTGAAGTGGGTTGCGTGCCGGGGATGTGTAGCAAGCGGGAAGTGTTCGTGTTGAAGAGTTCTCGCGGAGGTTAGGCACCAACCCCTCGTCCATGGTCGGACCAACTAGTTTCCCAGTAGACCATGGCATACACCTCGCGGTCGTGTCAAGCAGTATCTGTATGTACCTGAAATAATTTCGAGTCGAGTGAGCACTTATCACGGCCGGTAGTGTGTTTTCCCGGGGGGTATAAATAAAATTGACAGCCAGATATAGATTTGGCAGCCGGTAATGGAGGACAAGTATAACCACAGGCCAGTAGTGACCGGTGGCTCGGCTTCGGGGAACGGCTTCCTGGAGAGAAGATAACAGGGGAAACATTGGGTAGAACTTGTTAAATCACTCACCTAGGTCTATATACCTCGCGTTATCGCAGCTACGCGTGAGATGATAGCAATGATGATGAGCGGATTACAGATAAATGGTACGGACGGAACCATGCATATGTATGACTCTGAGTGACATAGAGCGTGGGTTGTTGCCAGGATGACGCGATTTCGGAATCATGCACGGCAGAGCGACGGCATCCTTAGGTTTTCTTCCAGTTGGGTTCCTCCCAGGGGGGATGAATTGGAAATATTATCTTCGGGTGGATCGATTAGCGGTGGGGAAAAGTCATTACAAAGCAGGATCTGGGCAGTGAGGAGGCAAGGGTCGTAAATTACTCTAGGGTCAAAGCAAGGCAGTTAATCGGTAGATTCAATATTTGGGAATTCAAGCCATAGCGACTGAGAGGAAGAGATGGCCAAAGCGCCATACAGAGGAGGCCAGATAAGGAAAGCAAGGTTCATTAGGAGAGCGGAAACAATGAGCCCGGAAAAGTTTAGCTAAGCCGTGCTGTGGCAAGTGGCCAAACTTTTTCTTTTTCGTTTCTTTCTTGTTCTTTCGTTTATCATGCATCCTCTCTGACTTCCAAGCAAATACAACGCACTCTACTCTGTATTTCATTCCAGGAAGCGCCCAAACGACGAGCGCTTGTATAATTCACTCATAACCCCACAACGACCCCCCTCTGTGCATCGTACGCATGGCAGCTGTGGATACCGACACTGTGTCGATGAGCTCGCCGCCTCCTGTGAGGCCTCCACCTCTTACTGTAAGTCATCCTTTGCATTTCGCTCCCGTGTTGCAACCCCTTGTGCTTCATTTCGCACAAACCTGCCTCTTTGCGTGCTCCTTCCTTGCGTAATTAGGAATTTCCCTCGCGGGCTTTCGTTCCCATGGTGTTCCCTGTTCCGAATTTCCGTTCTCTTCTACCCAAGCAATGGACTTGCGGACTTGCACAGCATAGCAAGGCACAGCATCTTCGTTTTCCACCTATTCCATTCCACAACATCATAATTCTACCCTTGCTAACAACATCTTCCACTATAGCAATCCGATGCAATCACCAGTCTTCTCTCACTGAGCATCGCCGCTGCAGACGGCGCTGCCCTTCCCATCCCACCAGAGCATCCACCGCCTGGTTCTGGTGTGGCGCAGTCGTTAGGCGCAGCCAGCTCGATGTTGGCGCCTTCGACGATGAATGCGGTGTCGACTAGTGCTGGTGTTGGCGCGGCGGCGTCTTCGGTGGGAAAGCATCATCGTAGGCTTGGGTCGATGAAGACGAAGAGGAGGCTTAGTGATGCGAGGGAGGCGTCTGTGCGTCCGATGTACGTTTTCTCCTTTTTTTCTTTATTTCCCTGCCTCTCCTTTTTCTTTATTTCTGTCCTGTTCCATGATTTTGTTTCTTTTTGGCTCTGGTGCCTTCCCTTGTTCGTTTGCGCCCACTCTCGTTTAAAGTCCTAGAACCCTACCCGCTCCTCGCTTTCTCGCTCGCTTTCTCATTCTTTTCTTTCTTTCCCTCCCTCTTTTTTTTCTCCGTCGTATGTTCATTGCCTTTCTGTTCGTGTTCCTTGTCTTTGTTTCTTTTTGGCTTTGGTCCCTTGTTCCCCGTCGCTGGCCGTCTTTCTTCGTTCATAATTCAATGTCTTGCTGTTCTACCCTTCATCTCTCTTGTCCTTCATGCTTGACATTGTTTCCACCTCTCGGCCAATAATGTTTGGCTTTTTCGACATTCATTTGGTTTCGAATCATTCATTCTGTCCGATTTCTTGCCTTGTTACCAAATCCGCCATGATTTGCTGACTTACAATCAATCAATAAAAAATGATCTCACACACGCACGTTTCCACGTTTAACCTTTTTATCTTTATACCTCTATCTTATCTTCGTTTTTCGCTGATCATCGCATTTTCCTTTATACAGACTTGGTACGACGCCAACGTCGAGCGCTGCACTTTCCCTTGCTGCGCTATCTTTGTCGACTTCGGCATCCGCAGCATCTGCCGTTACTGCTTCATCCCCGCCACAGGCACACCAACATTCGAATTCGCTCGGGCATGCGTATCCCATTGGGTATGGGCAACACGGACATTCGCATGGGGGGTACACCACTTTAGCGCCGAGACCTGTTATGGGAAATGGGAATGGGAATAACATAGCTATCATATCTGGATCGGCGCCTACGTCTACTTCTTCTACCTCGATCTCGATCTCGAGGGTGGATTCTTCCCGCTCGGGACGGTCAGGTGGGTCTTCGGGCTCTGGTGGTTCTGAAGAGGAGGGCAAAGGGGGAGAGAACGTTACGATTCCGATTGCGATTGGGGGTGCTTCTGGTGGTGGAGGAGGAGGAGGAGGAGGAAGGACGAAGAAGAGGGGGGTTGAGTATAAATGCGAGAGTTGTAATAAGGTGGGTTTTTATTTTTATTACCTTCCGACGACCACATCCTAACTCCTGTTCCCAGATCTACCGCCACCCAAACTGCCTCAACAAACACAGATGGGAACACACTCGACAATGGCGCGAAGCATCCAAATTCGTGCTGTCCAAACACCAACAAGTCCAGTTGTTGGAAGCTGCTGCGATCCTGTCCTTCATGGGGAAAGATCCGACTTCCCTGCCGGAGGATCGGAGTGAGTGGCCGACGTTTTTGAGTGGGGGGAAGTTGCCGAAGGTTGGGGAGCCCGAGGTGGAGGGGGGTTTCCTGGAAGGAGAGCATGATCACTATTTATCGAGGACGACGACGACAACGAACAAGAAGACGTACCCGCTCCAGGCTATTTCTTCTTCTGTGCCCAACACCTCTGGACCGAGGATGCATGACTATGCTATCCGAAGTGGGGTAGGCGGTCAGGGTGGACAGGCTGTGCAGCTAGGTCCGGGGTTGTTGGGAGTCAGGACTCCTTCCGCCAGCGCCGGTGTTGCTGCTGGGGCGCATGCGGTTATTCCTACGAACATGGGAGGGCCTGTAACTGCGAACCTTGGGATCGGAGGAGCGGTTTCGGCTTCCATGCCGGTATCGCGTTCGTTGTCCTACTCGAGGAGGTCGGATAGCAAGAGTACGGCGAGCACGACGAGTAGTGGGAGTGCGAGTGAGGATGTGGACGTGGATGTTGACTCTATTGATATCGATATCGATGTTGATGATGTTGATATTGATATCGACGGAGACGAGGACGAAGAAGATGGAAAGTACCAGGGAGTTGGAGGTCGGCTCCGGGTTCCCGGTCGACGTGGACGGGGACGTGATGGCGCCAATTCCAATAACAGCAACGTCGCCCTCCATAACAACCCCAACATATATTCCGCGTCCGCATCTGCACCTGGTTACGGATCTGGCTATTACGGCTATGGATACGCACCGCCCGGTTCATCGTATTCGAGTACGGGGAGTGTGGGCTATAGCCCGGGATATGGAAGTGGCGGGGTGGGATCGTATGGTGCCCGACGTGGGTTGGCCATGAAGAGAGAGGAGGATGAGATGAGTGTGGCGTTTAGTGTTCGTGAGGAGGATGAGGAAGAGGAGGACGAGGATGGAGAAGGAGGAGGAGATGGTGTTAAGAGAAGAGGGTGGTCTAGCGAGAGGAGGTGGGATGGGATGGAGATGGAGGTTGATATGGATATGGATTGATTGGCGTTCATCGTCCTCCTTTTTCGCCTTTTCCTTTTCCTTCGACTCTAGGTTGGATCCAACACGGCACGAAGACGGGGGGTTGGTTTTCTCGTCCTCTCTCTTTTTGGAATTTATACACGGTATACGACATATGATACACGGCCATACGACGTACACGACAATCGGCGGCAGCGGACGTGGGGGAAAGGATGCGTTCGGAGGATCCTCCAGCGCGTCCGACAGAATGCGTTGCGTTTATTCGTAAGGTTGCCGCCGCAGCGCCTGGCGGCCTGGCAGGAACGAATGGCCTTTGCGGCGTCAAGCAGATATAACATAACTCGGGAGATGGTGTGAAGAGAAGAGGTGGGATGGAAGGTTTGTTTCGTGCTCTTTTTTTTTTCTTACTATAAAAGGGCAAATGCAGGGTCGAAAGGTAAAAAAATTGCCTTGTTCGAAATTCGCTAACCTCTTTTTTTATTCGTACTAGCAGAGGTTCTCCCCCCCCGAAGGGCAGAAGAACGTAACTACGTAGTCTACTACCGTGTAATATGTAGTCTGAATAAATCGGTTTGAACGAGAGAACGCCTTGCTAGGATTCCCGAGCTCGGTATGGCGTAGCTGTCGCGGTGACTTGATCAATCATACGTCTTGGGTCAGCGAAAATCAAACAGGTGGACATACCTTGATTAACCACTAACACGTCTCCTCTCGCTGCCTAAACACCTGGCAGCATTTCCCGGAAGGGGAAATAGGGAAATATGGTGTCGGATTATATAAGACGTCGTTGCACATCTTAGAGTCATAGCAATAACTGGGAGTGACATTAAGCGCTCGAGGACCACTCCTTGTGGACGATAATATGAGGAGAATGTTAAGCAAAAGAAGAAAGGTACACACACGAGTGAGTGGCATGATCAACGAGCAGGATCCGGTTGGCTGTACATGACAGCAGCATTTCCCGGAGGTCGAAATATGGTGTCAAATTGCGTTGGGCGTCTTAGAACAATATCGTCGCGCGATCATCTTCAAGGCCTTTTTGAACCGTTAGAAGCATTCCTTTCATAGAAAGGTCGACCCGAGAACATACCGTGGGCCTCACAGGCGACCATTCCAAGCGCAGCACTTCCCGGAACTCCACGAGTGAGTGGCATGATCAACGAGCAGGATCCGGTTGGCTGAACATGACAGCAGCATTTCCCGGAGATCGAAATATGTTGTCAGATTATGGTGGGCGCCTTAGAACGATACACATCTTTCGAACCGTTAGAATCATTCCTTTCACAGAAAGGTCGAGCCGAGAACATACCTTGGGCCTCACAGGCGACCATTCCAAGTGCAGCATTTCCCGGAACTCCAAATATCGTGTCGGATTGTGTTGGGTGCCGTTGGGCATCTAGCGATATCCGGAACTCGAAATAAGGTGGTGGAATAGTTCAGAACCACGACTACGACCTTTGGTAAAGCTATTAAAAGGATTATAAATACAATATGAAAGGTAAACATACCAGAAAAAGCTCGTCGACGCGCTTTCGCGCGTCTCCTCGCACAACTACATCGAAATCTTCCAGTAAACGTGGGTGCCGCTCGCCGCGGGGCCCGAACCTCGTAAAAAAAGCCATAGAAACACCTGAAAAGATGTGAGCTAAGACCCACTGTGATACATGTAAGTACTCACTCGATGTGCGCAAGATATCTTGATCTCAAGGGCGAAAATAACAACTCCGACCTTGGGTACAAAGGTTAGAAGGATCCTGGATAAAATACAAAAGGTAAACGTACCATAAAAAGCTCGTCGACGCGCTTTCGCGCGTCTCCTCACTCAACTACGTCGAAATCTTCCAGCATACGGGGGTGCCGCTCGCCGCGGGGCCTGAACCTCGTGAAAAAAGCGACAGAAATACCTGGAAACATGTAAGATAAAATCCAGTGTGATGGGGTGTATGTGGAGACTTACAGGGGATCAAGGGGACAATACCATTGCAGGGGGGTTATTTGTCCAGAGGTTGGTGGTGCAACCATCGGAGATGCGAATAATCGCTAACGGTGGAGGCTTGGTGGACGACTAGTACAAAGGATATTAGCCGACGAATATAATATGAGCAGGCGAACACACATACCATTTGTGTAATGATTAAATGGCATAGGTTCCCCAGCTCCAGAGGAAAGCGTCGTCGCAGAGAAAGGAAGGGACAGCGGAGCGACATTACGACGGGGAGGAAACACACGAAATATCTCACCCAAATATAAGCTTGTTATATACCCAAAACTGAGATTCCATCCCTTCGATACCATCACTCCTTTAGGTTCCACCCGTATTCCCCGTCAGTCTGGACCGCCTTTCGATTATCACCCCTGCAATAGAAATCCCTGATGTTCGGGTGCGTCGTCTTTTTTTTATCTCCCGGTTTCTATAATTGGCTCTTCTCAGAGGCATCTTCCGAGTAGCCAAGAACTACTAGGAGGAAGTCCCTGAGGAAAGTCAATTATAGACTCCCTGGGCAGGGTAATCATTTCTCACATGCATGATTTACTCACCTTTTTTTCAAATTATCCTGGTTTCGAGCAAAAAAACCCTTCCAGGAAATTCAGGGAAGCACAGAAGAACCTTTTTTCTTTTTTTCAGAAGACGTTTCAGATCAATAAACTCACCGATGCGCAGCCAAGCTTTTCCGAAGGCCGAAGTCCTCCTTCGCCACTCTCCCTTTCCCCCCACGTCGTCACTCCCTTGCCGTGATTCCTCGTCGCTGTGTCCAGAAATTACTGACATCCTCCTCGTAAGTCTCTTGTTTTTTCTCTCATGGTTTTGCTCACCATCTTCTCCATTGCGTCCCTCGGGCGCCTCACTCGTCCCAGAGATTGTCCAGTGTAACCTCGCTCCCTGAAGTGTCCGCAACTATTTCAGTGCGTGTTACAGCATGCAGTCTTCATTTTTACCATCGTTCTACCGCAGACCTCGCTTTCGCCCACGCGTTTAAAAGAAGGGAGCTAGAGATCGATGGATAATCACAGGTAAGCATGATTTACACGTCGCGTGGTTCGTCGCCGCTAATTTGCGCTGTCAGATCGGCTCTCGTCCTCGTCGATATATCTACACACCGGTGGCTTCATAATTCTTCATCATTCCTCTCCCGTTTCCCTGTCCCAGCCGTGGTAAGTATGTGCCTCTTTGAACGTCCTTCCGGCAGTTCTCATTTGATTCATTTCGTTCTAGTCTTCCTGTTTCGACTTTGCTTCCCAGTCGCTTAATCTCTCTCGTGCCCGCCCTTCACACCGCCGATGGTTGCCCTCTTTCAAACACTTAGGCCGTCCATGTAAAGTCTCTCCAACAAAGCTAGTGTGGTTTATTCGGAATTACTCCTCTGTAGATGTCCAAGACGCGATCCACGACATTATACGGCGTTTATCGAGGCGATTAGGTTATATATAAGGCCAGTATTGTTCTTTCTACGACGTTTCCGAAGGATTTGACTAAACCGCACCCCAGTGTGATGACCGGTCAATGAAGACCAGAAAGGGCTACAACGGTTAATCTACCATTCATAGGTAACGCCCCTATATTCTCTTCTCCGGGAACTGTCCCTTACCTCCCCCTTAATGAACTAGGTGCCGAAATCTCATTTAAGCGCCCAAGTGCGAGCTGGAACGTTCCAAGGAACGAGGTGAGTCGTGCCTTGTTCTAGGGACTCTTTTCTCCGTCTCAATTCGTTTATTGGATAGATCTCATCCATTTGATTGCCAGAAGAGGCTGTGATCGGACGTCGGGCTGATAATACGTGGACGAGATGATGCGAGGTTGGGAGAATAAGATGCCGGGCTCGATGATCCGTGGGCGCGATGATTCATCATTCGGATGCCCGGGAACTCGATATCAAGGTAGAGGACGCTATAATTCTACCGAATGAAGATAGCCGAGTTGAGATGTGTCGAGGGAAGTGCCGGAATTTGAGTTCAGCGCGAACATATTTAACGAACGATCTCATTCGCGTTCGCCAATAGAATGATATATTTACCTGCAAATATGCTAAGGATGAGACCACGAGAAAGGAATCAAACTCTTTATGGAAGTTCGTGCGCCCCAAAATCGAACACGGCCCCGAAAACCTCGAAGCATTCCCCTTCCCCCCGTTCTGTGAAAACGAACATACATAAAAACCCACGTGAAGGGTCCTGTCAAACTCAGTTCATTAGCCGAATTACGAGAGGAAAAGGCGAGAACGAAAGGGCCGCTTCATGTGAAGTAGTTCCTCCGTTTACATTACCCGATCTGACTTGAACATCGCAGTACGTTGGGATTGCGATATGTACCTAAACTCAAAGCAACTGCACTTACTTTCCTTAATCTCACTAAGTTAATGCAATATACAGTTTCATGATTCCTTTGAGGATGACGGGCGCAGCACACGAACGAACATGGGAAGATCACCATCTCCCATCCTCGTCTCCTCGAAAAGAGCTGGATTCCGTTGCTGCTTCTAGGCTCATCAAGGGTTCTTCCAGGCACGCGAATATTACCGGACTTGACATCTTGACAACTCGCTAGCGAAATTCCAAACGTTTGGATTCTTGAATTGTGTGTCCCGCTGCCGTTGACCTTGTACATACTCGTTTAAGTATCACGTTCCAGTTCTAATTTCACACTATCCAAGGGATATTGTAAGTTATTAGATGTAATCGAATAAGCCAGATGAAGAAGGGGTGCTACATGAATGCCACACGAACGGGTGAATGGGGCACTTCAAGCTCCTCTCTCCCATACGCTCTTCGGAGAACGCTCCAGAACGCCACCCGTTCTAGTCCATCAAGGGTCTTTCAAGGCGCGGGAGTATTACAGAATTTAACATCTTGACAACTCGCTAGCGAATTTCCAGGCGTTTGGATCGTTGAATTGTGTGTGCCGCTCGTACTACACACTCGTTTATCACTTTCCGGTTGTCGTTCAATTTAAATTTCATTATCATAGGGTTATTGTAAGCTGTAATGTCTCTAGTGTATGTCATTGGATCCGCCAAATGAAGAGAGAGTGCGAGCTGAATGCACACGAATGGTTGGATGGGATTTGATGCTCCTCGTCCCCATCCTCTCTTCGGAAAACGCTCCAAAATGCCGCAGCTTCTAATTCATCAAGGGTCCTTCCAGGCACGCGAATATTACCCAATGCAACATCTTGACAATTCACAAACGAAAATCCGGGCGTTTGGATCGTCGAATTTGTGTGTCCGGCTCCCACCGAGCTTGTACCTACGCTTGCTGATTACATCCCAGTTCGTATTGAATGTACATTATTGCTTTTATTAGAAGGCTACCTATTTCAGTCGAGCGAACCAGCGACCAAGTAAGGACGGGACTCGACGAATACAAACTGCCGTCAGATCTACTTCTCCCCATTTCCCTTTCCTGTGGAAAAAGCTCGAAAACGCCGTCGTTTCAAACCCATCAAGGGTTTCGTAAGGTACAGGCCTATCCCATAAGGAGTAATATATTTTCAATGGGTGCCCGAAATTCCAGGCGTTCGGATGTTGGAATTGTGTGTCCGTCTCCTCGTTGGCTTGATGTCATTGAATAGAATAGGCCGAGTTCGTTCCCCTTAGATCACGACGAACATCGTACATAGTGTACCATATATCATGTATTCATCTCAGTATATATCGAGTCCAAAGGCATGATATAATTCAATACCTACTTCCAATATGTATCCAACACCCTCTCCTCCATCCCCCCTCCTCGCAAAACGCCCCCAAAAACCAGACGTTCCAGACCATCAAGGGTCTTCTCAGGTACAGGGTCCTCACGTAAAACCGCTAGCACCGGTGATTCCCAGTGCGAAATTCTTGCGTATGAACGAATGTTGTATCCGGTATTCCGAACGCAATGCGATCCGCGCTTTTTCCTGCGAGTTCGCCGTTTTCGCTCGTTTGCGATCCTCGGGTCCGGTGGGTTGGGTTGTTACGTTGTTGAGGTTACGTTGGTGAGGGTTTTTCGTGGGAGGAATTGAGTGGGGGTTTGTAATTTTGCATTTTCCCGGGTTTGGGAGCTTTCATGTACTACGAACTTTTGGATTTGAGAACTTTTTTCTGTTCGAAATGGATTCTATTCAATAATATAATCGACATGGAAAGGCTTTGTACGAGTTTACGAATGAAAATGAACCGAATGGGGAGGAGGGGATCAAGTCCGAATGCGCTGAGAAGCGCAGGGTCTTGTTGATCCACCGTCCCTGAGCCTAAACATATAAATACTGTGCTCACATTTTCGTTTGGAACCCATCCCAGCTCCCACTGAGATTTCGCCTTCTCTTCCTCTCTCCTCCGCCCTCCTCCACAATGGCGCCAACGACGAGCTTGTCTTGTCGTTGGTGCTTATCTTCGTCCTTGATGGGCACGTCGACAATGGCGGCATCGGTGAGCTTCTCTTTCGTTGTCGTTCTCGAATGCGTTGCTAATCTTCTCTTCCCAGTGATTGGCCTTACGGCGAAGAAGAGAAATCGGTAAGTAAATCCCACCTCCCGACATCGATAGTTGCTTACATTGTTTCCCTTTGCCAGCCAGCGTCGTCGATGGTAAGCTTCTCTCTTCGTCGGTTTCGACCGTGGTACTGATCGACGTCTTTTTAGCGCTTGCATCCTACGAAGAAAGAAGATGTGGTGAGAAAATTCCCGCCTCTCAACATTGACAGCCGCTTACCTCCCCTCTGTCAGCCGGGTTCCTTCCTCGTCGTCGTTCGCGAACGTCGCGTCTCTAGCTCTATCTACGACGAAGGAAAGATGTGGTGGGTGAGTAGGTTCCCCCTCCTGACGTTAACTGCTGCTTACCTTGTTCCAATCACAGCCCTGCCGTCCGCCAGGTTCCCTCGTGGGATTCTTTGCGATTTCCCCTGGGTAGGCTAGGCCATTGGATGTGGTTTGGGAAGGCTGACTGTCGCCCTAGCCGTTCGTTCGTCGACGTGGCAAGCAATCAAGTCGTTGCAAGTCGTGTCGCCGCCGACGTGTCCGCCACTAATCCTCCTCTTCCAGCGCGCTTTGCCAACCCATTCCTGACAGAGTACGCCGTTCTCGTTGAGTAAGCCGTTCTCGTTCTCGTTCGCATCTTCCAGTGTCCTCACCGTCCGTAGGTGTTCGCCTCGTCAGTGTATCCGACATACGATTAGACTTGGTTGCCGTGTGTTTCGATGAAGGGAGACTATTAGTTGACGACGGTACGGCATTGTTCATTTCGTCTTTGGGACTGCTACTGATTCTTGCTCGTTCTTCTAGATTCATTGCTGGAACTCTTGGTTTTGAAGATAAATCGCGGCTTGTTGATGTGAAGGATGAGCTAAGACGTTGATAGTGGTAAGAACCTTGCCTCAGTCGGAGTGTTTGACTCGCTACTATCCCTCGTAGCCCGATTGTTTCGATTCTGCAAACTTTAGAGTCTCCGTACTCTTCGACGTCGTCGTTCCAAGTCGAAATGGGTCGTTTCCATTGAAGAAAGCAGGCCGTCGACAGTCACTAGCTGTGCTAACCCAGTGCGGCGTGATGTGATAGCAATGAAGAGAAATGGCCAGGAACCATGCATATGTAACATAGAGCGTGGGTTGTTGCGAGGATGACGCGATTTCGGAGTTATGGACGGCAGAGCGACGGCAGTTGGGTTCCTCCCAGGGGACGAGGGAAAGTCATTACAAAGCGGGTTCTGGGCAGCGAGGACGGAAGGGTCGTAGAATACCCTAGGATCAAAGCAAGGCAGTTAATCGGTAGATTCGATATTTGGCATAGCGACTAAGAGATGGCCAAAGCGCAATGGAGAGGAGGCTAGATAAGGAAGGCAAGGTTCATTAGGAGAGCGGAAACAATGAGCCCGGAAAAGTTTAGCTAAGCCATGCTGTGGCAAGTGGCCAATCTTTTTCTTTTTCGTTCTTGCTCTTTCGTTTATCATGCATTCTCTCTGACTTCGAACTGTACCGCAAATACCAACGCACGCTACTCTGTATTTCATTCCAGGAAGCGCCCAAACGACGAAGCGCTTGTATAACCCACTCACAACTCCCCCTCTGTGATTCGTAATGGCAGCTGTGGATACCAACCCTACCTCGATGAGCTCGCCGCCTCCTGTGAGGCCTCCACCTCTTACTGTAAGTCGCCCTGTGCATTTCTCTCCCGTGTTGCAACCCCTTGTGCTTCACTTCGCACAAACCCTGCCCCTACTTTCTCTTTGCGTACTTGGATTATCCCTCGCGGGCTTTCATTCCCATGTTCTCTATTTCCGAATTTCCGCTCCCTCCACCCAACCAATTTCCACAGCACAGCATAGCACGACACAGCATCTTCGTTTTCCACCGATTCCAGTCCATAAACATCTTCATACTCATAATTCTACGCTTGCTAACAACATTTTCCGCTATAGCAATCCGATGCAATCACCAGTCTGCTCTCATTGAGCATCGCCGCTGCAGACGACGCTGCCCTTCCCATCCCACCAGAGCATCCACCACCTGGTTCTGGCGTGGCGCAGTCGTTGGGCGCAGCCAGCTCGATGTTGGCGACCTCGACGAATACCAATATGAACGCGGTATCGACTAGTGCTGGTGCTGGAGCGGCTGCATCTTCGGTGGGAAAGCATCATCGTAGGCTCGGGTCGATGGGGAAGACGAAGAGGAGGCTCAGTGATGCGAGGGAGGCGTCTGTGCGTCCGATGTACGTTTTCTTTCTCTTCTTTCTTTCTTTCCCTCCCTCTTTTTTTTGTTTCTGTCGTATGTTCGTTGCCTTTCTGTTCCTATTCCATGTCTTTGTTTCTTTTTGGCTTGGTGCCTTTCCCTTGTTCGTTTGCTTGTTCCCCGTCGCTGGCCGTCTTTCTTCGTTCATAATTCAATGTCTTGCGTTCTACCCTTCATCCCTCTTGTCCTTCACGCTCAACATTGTTTCCACCTCTCCGCCAATAATGTTTGGCTTTTTCGACAATTCGAATCATTCATTCTGTCCGATTCCTTGCCCGTTACCAAATCCGCCATGATTTGCTGACTTACAATCAATCAATAAAAAAATTGATCACACACACACACGTTTCCACGTTTAACCTTTTTATCTTTATAACTCTATCTTATCTTCTTGTTTCGCTGATCATCGCGTTTTACTTTATACAGACTTGGTACGACGCCAACGTCGAGCGCTGCACTTTCACTTGCTGCGCTATCCTTGTCCACATCGGGATCTGCTGCGTCTGCCGTTACTGCTTCATCCCCGCCACAGGCACACCAACATTCGAACTCGCTCGGGCATGCGTATCCCATTGGGTATGGGCAACACGGACATGGGCATGGACATTCGCATTCGTATTCGCATGGGGGGTACACCACTTTAGCGCCGAGACCTGTTATGGGAAATGGGAATGGGAATAACATAGCTATTATCTCTGGATCGGCGCCTACGTCTACGTCTTCTACCTCGATCTCGATCTCGAGGGTGGATTCGTCCCGCTCGGGGCGATCCGCTGGGTCTTCGGGCTCTGGTGGTTCTGAAGAGGAGGGCAAAGGGGGAGAGAACGTTACGAATCCGATTCCGATTGGGGGTGCTTCTGGTGGTGCTGGTGGAGGTGGTGGAGGAGGAGGAGGAAGGACGAAGAAGAGGGGGGTTGAGTATAAATGCGAGAGTTGTAATAAGGTGGGTTTTAATTTTTCTTACCTTCCGACGACCCCATCCTAACTCTTGTTCCCAGATCTACCGCCACCCAAACTGCCTCAACAAACACAGATGGGAACACACTCGACAATGGCGCGAAGCATCCAAATTCGTGCTGTCCAAACACCAACAAGTCCAGTTGTTGGAAGCTGCTGCGATCCTGTCCTTCATGGGGAAAGATCCGACTTCCCTGCCGGAGGATCGGAGTGAGTGGCCGACGTTTTTGAGTGGGGGGAAGTTGCCGAAGGTTGGGGAGCCCGAGGTGGAGGGGGGTTTC